>VZTQ01014283.1:0-10995 GCA_013400755.1 Pelecanoides urinatrix
CTGGGGCTAAACCATGACACCCTCCAATAAGGAGCTCCGAGAAGTCCTAGGAACTTCAGGATTCTGGCGAGCCCATATTCTAGGGTTTAGTACAATCGCTTGACCTTTATACGATCTGTTGAAGAAGCGTGCTACCTGGGAATGGACAGTTACTCATGAAGAGGTGCTTTGTTTATGTTTTAGAATATCTAACACAACATTTTAGAATTTCAGGCTATGGGCCCAATAATACCAGAGACCCCCTTCAGCCTTCATATAGGACTTGCAGAAAAAGGATATCAATGGCAATTGTGGCAATGAGCTCCCCATAAGGCCCAATTAACTCCCATACAGCTCGGGTCAAAGGGGTGGCAAGGTTTACAGTCACAGTATTCCCCTTGGGAAAAATCACTACTGGCTACTTAAAAAGCCCTGTTAGATACTGAACCCATCACATTAGATGCACCCTTAGAAATATGGACTCTGTTCCCTGTCCTCAAAAGAATCAGAGAGTCTGCTCCTGTTCTACACTCCAGTACAATTCAGAAGATGGTAATGTACATAGCACATTGCAACTGGGTCTAGGGGAGAACAGGGCTTACAGAGAAATTGACAGAGTACAATATCCAATGGCAAGGGGGTGCTGAACCACCCCTTGATATGCTGCCCTCACCCATTCAAAATGCACCACCCCCATCCGATTTACAAAAGGATACTGAGGCTTGGTCTAATGTCTGGTTTTAATCAGGCCAAAGGATTAAAGGAGAGTGGAAGGGAAGGGCTGCCCTCCTGCAGCCCTTGGATGAGACATTCAAAACACAAGAGAGAGATGGATCAGCTCAATTGGCTGAGCTCCAGGCAGTAGTGCTAGCTGTCAAATGGTGTGCCAACACAATGTATACTGATTCCTATGGGGTATGGGCTGGATCTACTCAATGGGTCCCTTACTGGAAAGCTGAAGGATGAAAAATTAAAGGAAGGGAAGTCTGGGGAAAAGAAGTATGGGAAAAGCTATATTCAATAGCTCGAGCAAAGCAGGATGATGGGAATCCTCTTCAAATAGGGCATGTATCAGCACATACAAAGGGCACAGATTTAGGATCCAGATATAACCATGAAGTAAATCACTTAGCCAAAGAACCTAGGAAGACCAGTGTTATTGTTCTTCCACATAACATACATACTCTCTCCACCTCTGATTGCATGATGCTGGGTTGGCTACATGACCACTTAGGACATATGGGTGTCTTGGATCTATATTGACAGGTTGGCCTCTGAGGGTGGCCCATTTCTAAAGTACAATGCCTAGACTTTGTAGCTAGCTGCCCTTTTTGTGCAGCAGCCCGAGCCAAATTTTTGTTGGGGCAACAGTGGGCCAATCCGAGGGATGGTAAATACTTGTGGTCCTCGTGGCAAATAGATTTTATAGGACCCCTACCCTGAACTCCAAATAAATGGGAGTATATTTTAACCGGGGTAGAGATTGTCAGAGGTTTAGGTGTGGCCTACCTGTGCCCTCAAGCTAGTGCAAAACATGTAATTTTTGGATTAGGACAATGGTTTACGCAACTACCACTACCCTCTGAGATTCAGTCAGACAATGGATCACATTTTAAAAATAAAGATATACAGAGATGGGCTGAAGACGGAGGAATTAGGTGGATTTTCCACATCCCTTATCATCCCCAGTCCAATGGTATTATTGAACAAGGGAATGGACTTCTTAAAACTCAACTATGAATTCGCACTTGGACCAGTGAGTCCAAAACCTCAACTAATACCTCCCCATATCATGGATGGCAACATCACCTTAATGACGCAGTTGCTGATATAAATAACAGATAGACCGTTACTGGTAGTCTGATCTGGAAGGCTTTTGATAGCAGCCGCAGTGTAACTTCAACTTCAGGTGTGAAAGGTAATCATCAATTATCCATTGGACAAACCATCCAGGTTAATCATCTGCAAAAAGGAAGTCCCTGCCCATGGCAGGGGGGTTGGACTAGATGACCTTTAAAGGTCCCTTCCAACCCAAACTATTCTATGATTCTAAGTTTTCCTTGCATATTACAAACACCCCTTCAAAATGCCATGTGGAAGGTGCTCAACCACCAGGGTAATGAACATTTTGTTTCCAAGTGGTGGATATCCAAATTATCTAATATTCAAAAAGGAATAAAGCATTTTTTTGTGTTTTCTATCAGATTACCCTGACTGCAACACCGGCAACTGGGAACTCAGATGATCTTCCCCAGATTCTTGATCCTACCTTATTTGTCATACTGATTGTTTGTTTGACAGTTTGGCATGAAATGAAACAACGTCACGAGCAATTTTCTTTCCCTTTCATAATTGTTATTATATATCTCCATAACGATTGGGTCATATCTAGTAATTACAATAATGCTTGTTCCCTTATCGCAGGGATGGAATAACGATCACATTATTCAATTTATGATTGCTATTTCTCAAGTGGGCAATGAATTGGAGTGTTGGTATTGCTTACACCACCCTCAATCATTAGATGCCAAATTTGGGTGGTTAGCAGAACCAGTTTCCGAAGCATCCTGGTATCAACCTAATTTGGAATACTTACTCCCCAGCACCCCAGATTATCAATAACAACCTTTCAAAGCCCTGATAAGGCCCCATGGTGCATTATGATGACCCAGGGCACAAATTCAACCTGGGTGGGGAGAACAAGCAATTGTAATTATACTCTGCATTACAATTGCACCCAAGTGTGGTTTCAATTTAAATGTGACAGAACACAACCTTGTATTGATTCTGACCTAGGAACCTAATGGACCTGTAACAATGAGTTAGCAATTACAAATAACATTTTTTATAGTCTAGGACTCTGGAATCTTATATGGAATGTTAATAATACGAATTGCCAAAGATACTACAATTTCACTGGTCCGAATTCTACACGCTACAGTTTACAGAGTAATGGTTGGCTAAGTACTAACGATAGTTGGGAAACATGTGGCCCAGACGACATATCTGGCTGTGTAGATCACAACCTCTTTTGGACAATCAAATTAAGCCAAACGTGCTTAATAAAACTCAATTTTTCTTCCATTCCATGGTGCTCACTTTGCCAACATCACAGTAACTTCTGGCAAAACTGCTTGCCTACCATTTTAACACCTGGGTGGTTCTGGCTTTGCGGCACTAATGCCTATAAGAGTCTACCACTGCAGTTGGCAGGCACTTGTACTATAGCACGTCTTGCTCCCTATGCATTTCAACCTAAAAATGTAACATTTAACTTTCTACAAAACCATTACCCTGTACATGATAAGCATGAAGCGTCTAACTCCTTAGTAGAAAGACCAAGTTTCACCAGTTTGTACGTGCGATGTTTCCAACTTTGGGTATTGCTGAATTAGAATGAGCTATTGTTAACATTTCTACTACACTTGAAACTGCCCAAAATGCTACTATAGATGCTTTAAAGAATCTACAATCTGAAATTAAGTCACTCTCACAACTAGCTATCCAAAATCGCTGGGCCTTAAGACTATCTTTTAGCCTCACAAGGAGGTGTTTGTGTGTTAATAAATACTACCTGTTGTTTTTACACTAACAAATCTAAATAAATCTAATACGATGTAAATATCATTCAACAACATGTCCGTACCTTTCACCAAATAGCTCGAGAACAATCTCTGCTCGGGGATCTGCCAGCTTACTGGTCATGGCTATGGTCTTCACTACCAGACCTCAGAACATGAGCACAGGCAGTTTAATATTAGCTGTTGGAATTGTGCTTTTTTGGATTATATCTTGTATCAAATCACTGTGTGCATCACTTCTATCTATCTAAACTGGTACTGTATACTCGTGTCTCAACTGATCAAACCCTCTCAGAAGTCACAACAACAACATTGGGCTTGAGGTAGATATGTGTCTCCTCTGCCTCACACATTAGGAGGCAAGAGAGACACACCAGATATGGTGTAGTCTCACTCCTAATGACTCATAAGTGGCCGTAGGCCAACGGGTGGAGTGACAGAGCTGCCACAAAGGTGACCCCGTAAACAACCTGACAAAGACTTAGCTGGGAGCTTGAGACATCCCTGATAAGCTCAGCAGGGAGCCCAGACACCCTTGATGGGTGCAGAACAATGAAACCGTGATAACGAACTGACCTTCCAGGAAAACAGAAGTAAGCAACAACTGTTCTGGGAACTGGTGTCCTATGCCCACTTATGTATCTACACCAAAAAGGTATAAAAGTAACTCACTATCTACCCAAGACAAGCTTCTCTGCAAGAGCTTCTCTGCAGGAGATCTACTGAACAGACCAGACCCTTGCTGGGGACACCTGGCTGATTCCAGACTCCGTGATGCGGATCATCTATGAAGAGAGACTTTTCCATCATCAATTAGCCTCACTCCTGGGAGCGGTTTGGCGAGTGTCATACTGGTAACACCTCAAATAATATATATAGGCACGCATATAAGTAAATGATCATAAGTATATACTTGCTTTACTAGTGGTCATTTTGTAGTAACTTGTAATATACACTTGTTTTACTAGTAGTAATTTGTAGTAATTTGTAATAAAGGAATTCACGGAAACAAAGCCCCCGTGTCCTTGTGTATTACAGAATCCTACAAAACCATGGTCACGATCTTTACACACCCGTGGGTTGGGTAACCCTCATGATGTAGTATGTACAGTATCTACTATTCCATACTGTTCGCTTCTATAATTCTGTACTTCTAAACAATGAAAACTTGTTGCTTAGAAGTTAGGTAACTAACAGGTGTGTGTTTGTAATTGTGTGGAGTAGTAATTAATTATAAACTGTGTGTTTTAGAGGTATTGTTAGATTTAGTGCTATGGANAGGTCGTGACTGTGACACTGGTACAACCTTTCCTGGAGAATCATACTCCCACCATGATTTGGTGAACCTAGAGTTCAGTTAGAGACTTAGAGAAAAGTCAGGTCCATAAAGATCCCAAGGGTACTGTTCCTTTTCCCAGAGCTCCCACCAACCCACTTTCCATGGTGTTCTGACTCTTGGCACTAGATAAAGCTCCCTGAGTGATTATTTGATATGTGTTGCTGAGTGTTGCCCTTTTGCCATAACTTGCTGCACCGGACCATATTATTGTACAAAAATCCATAGGTCAACCACAGCCATGCTCCTTTCATAGAAAATGGCTCTATTTCACAGAATATAGCTGACACTATCTAGGTGTCTGAGCATGTATGGCTCTTCGTTTTTTCCCTGAGCTAATCATTTGGTCCTGATGTGTCTTCCCCTAGAAGACACATTCTTCTTCTAGGTGTCCCCTAGAAGCCTTTTCCTTACTGGTACACTCAGTCATTAAGTAGTATTAGGATAGTCACCTTTTGCTTGAAATCTGTATTGCACATTCATGGGTAATACGCACCATGTTCTCTTAAGAGAAAAGCAGCAAAATGTTTTATTATAAGCATAACACTATCATTCTAAGCTGTAAGATTTGGTTGTCATAATTCAGTCTAGTGCCACTTTTTAAGTAACTTATCAGATAATTGCAGCACTTTGAGAGTTTTATTGCAGAACATGAACACAGTGCATACAATACACTTGTTTTCCTTCCTTCTGTACACCCTGCATACAGGTATCCTTTGGACAGCCTCTTATTAGACAAATGTAGAGAGTGTGTTTCTGTGCATACCACCATCAGAGGGACATTAGTAAATATAATTCCAGAAATGTGTCTTTAATGTGGTGAGCCTCACTGTTTACTGAAGCCTCTGGACAGGCCATCTGCAGTGCTGCCTATGGTCTAGTTGCATTCACAATCTGTTTTTCTTTACCAGTGAGCTTTGCCAGGAGTGGTAGACACTAATGCTGTCCTTCCACAGTGACAGGACAAATAACTTACAGGCAAGAGCACCAGTCACTTCAGAAAGATGGAAGGAATTTAGAGCAGAATATATTAGGATATGATGTGGATGTCAGAAAATTCAGCACAGGCTGACTGACAAGATGACTGCCAATTTTGTGAAACAGTGGCTTAAAGCAAAAATCCCCAATATAGTATAATTTTTTATAAGTGTTTAGTTCATTTTGCTATAAGAAACCCTCTTAATGTTACCTAAAATGTTGCTAATGAATAATAGAAATGCCTCTGAATCTGGCAGAGCATGTGCAGAACAAATCAATGTGCACAGACCAATTACATAATCTGTGTGCAGTAGGTCTGGGTTATATTAGACTTGCTGTGGTAAGTATAGAGTAATTGTGGGTGTGCTAGATGCACCACTTTGGATCTGTGAGGTTGGTAATTCTGATTGATAGAGCATTTTGCAGTTTTGGTTGCAGAATTCTGAGGTTTAGGCCAAAACAATCATGAAATGAAACACAAAATACATCCAGTATGCTTGGTTTTAGTAAATTGTCTGTACTGCATTATTTGATGAGGCTTCACCAAGGGCAAGTCTTGCCTGACTAACCTAGTGACCTTCTACGATGGAGTGATTACATCAGTGGACATGGGAAGAGCTACGGAAGTCATCTATCTGGACTTCTGTAAGGCCTTTGACATGGTCCCCCACAACATCCTTCTCTCTAAACTGGAGAGGTATGGATTTGATGGGTGGACTGTCTGGTGGGTGAGGAATTGGCTGGATGGTCGCCTCCAGAGAGTAGTGGTCAACAGCTCAATGTCCAGATGGCGATCAGTGACAAGTGGTGTCCCTCAGGGGTCCATATTGGGACCAGTACTGTTTAATATCTTCATCAATGACATAGTGGGATCGAGTGCACGCTCAGCAACTTTGCAGATGACACCAAGCTGAGTGGTGCGGTTGACATGCCTGAGGGACGGGATGCCATCCAGAGGGACCTGGACAAGCTCAAGAAGTGGGCCCATGTGCACCTCATGAGGTTCAACAAGGCCAAGTGCAATGTCCTGCCCCTGGGTCAGGACAACACCCAGTATCAATACAGGCTGGAGGACGAATGGATTGAGAGCAGCCCTGCTGAGAAGGACCTGGGGGTACTAGTGGATGAAAAGCTGNCACAACCTAGACTATGTCTCTTAATTCTACACTATGTTCTACACTGTAGGATGCTGTATTCCTTTCAGTTTGGAAGTAAATGGTTTAAATTTAATTAATTTATTTCATACACAACTTAAAACCATTCCCTCCTTGTCATTCTATGGAGATGATATTTTGAAGGCTGATACCATGTTTGAAATATCAGTTTGACAAACTGAAAGAAATAAAAATTAATTTTCCTTTAAATAGCACAGCTGCCCAAAATAACATCTCTGATTTAAAAATATGATATTTATGCTTCACTGTGTTCTACTCATTAGCTTACAGATTGAAAGTCACCAGCAGAATGACATCATTGCTAGATTTTGCATCTGGATCTTTGATTTATTTGACAGACATACAACATCCAAATTACCTAGGCATATTGTCAGTGACTGTTTAGATGTTAGTGTAGGGGAATACATGATATTTTTAATAGATGAGTGCTCAGTTATTTCCCCAGAAATGCCTTTTTTTCTGGTGATGCTACTTGTCTTGTTTTGTGTTGATTCTGTGTGGTTTGAGTAAAGCACTCCTCTATTAGTTTTCTTCCACAGAAATAAAGATGATTTGGGAAGCTAAAAATTTCCTTTTTTGCAGGTTTATTAATATAGTAGTCACGAATCAGAGATAGAAGAAACTGAGTTAGAGCTAAAAGTAAATAAAGTCAGTGAACTACAAACAAATCAACAGAATGGAAGAAACTTTTAGCTCTTTAACTCAATAAACAAGTCAGTGAACTACAAATCCTACTTTTGATTATCATTTTTCCCTCTTCCATGTCCTGTGTATAAGCAATATGAAGCAAAAAAAAAAAAGTTAAAAAACTATCTATGTGCATCTTTAGAACATTATGTAAGAAGTAAAATGTCCAGTTCTGCTGGGTTAGCATTGACTAACAGCCAAACTCCCACCCAGCTGCTCGCTCACTGCCTCGCTCAGTGGGACAGGGAACAGGGGAGAAAAATAGAAAGAACAGGAACAAGAAAGCTTGTGGGTCAAGATAAAGACAGGGAGATGGTTTACCAATCACTGTTGCAGGCAAACCAGACTCAAATGGGGAAGATTAATTTAACTTATTGCTAATTAAAATAAATGTTTAATTACTGATTTGAATAATGGAAAAGGAAAACACAAACATTAAAACAACACCTTTCCTCCCCCTTTCCCAGGCTCAACTTCATTCCTTCACTCCAGACTCCTCTGGAGTACAGGGGGGATGGGGGGTTACAGTCAGTACATAACAGTTTCTCTCTGCTGCTCCTTCCTTCTCACACTTTTCCTCCGGTGTGGGTTCTCCACAGTCTTCAGTCATGTCAGGAAAAATCTGCTCTGGCATGGATTCTCCACGGGTAGCAGGGAACATCTGCTCAACCATGAAGCACCTCCTCTTCCTACTCAGACCTTGGTGTTCCCTCTATTATTTCTCACTCTTTTTGTACTCTCCTCCTCTCTCTGTCCAGCATTTTCTACACTTTCTTAAATATGTTTTCACAGAGGCACCACAAACTTCGCTGATTAGCTCAGCTTTGGCCTGTGGTGGGTCCGTTGCTGAGACAGCTGGAACCAGCTGTGTCCATCACAGGGCAACCCTTTACCTCTTCCCACAGGGGCCACCCCTGCAGCACCACCACACCCCTGCTACCAAAACCCTGCCACATACTCCTGATACAGCAGTCATTAAGGTAAGTGTGCAGGTCTGGGTTTGTTATAATCCATATATGCATACAAAAGTTGAAAAGGCTGAGCAAGGTGCCTATTATTTCTGTTTCTTTAATAAGAACAGTTGCTTACATGCTATTTATTTAAATAATTGCCACTATCTTCTTCCCCCACCCTTGTTTTTTCCTTTTGGAGTGGAAAAACTCCTGGAAATAACTAGTGTCAGCTGTGAATTCTAGAGGAGAAACCAAGAATATTAAGCCAATGCAAGTGTGAACAGATTTGACCCTCTTAGGGAAGATAGTGACACAGTCCCCTTCTCCCCACACACACAGAGCAAGTATGTTGGTGTCAGCAGCACTTTTTACAGAAATCATATGAATAGGCAAGTGATGGATTTTCTTTACAGCTGCTCCTGAGACTCAGCCAGCCTTGCCTCTGATGAGGAGGCACTTTCACTATCCTTACTTCAATGGGCCGGTGTCTGGAGTCACTTTGTTCTCATAGTATACCTTTAAAAAGGGATGTCCACGTTTATGTTGCTCAACAATTTGCATGTTGTAATTAGGGTCATCTCTAGAGCAGCCCAATTTACAAAATCTGGCTATTGTATTGTCCTTGTTCAGCATTGCTGACTGACACTGGACTATACTGAAAGTAGATAGATGGTATCTTTTGCCTTGGAACAAATGAAATAGCAGTATGATGAACAGTTTTTCACTACATAGTACCAGTTACTTTTGTGGCATGTACTATTGCACTTGGTGAATCATGGTAGTTTTTATTTTTTGACAAGTTACATGGCTCTTAGTTTTGTTTTACTCTTTGTCCTTTTGTAACAACACTAGCCATAAGACTTTTTGGGGGACTGAGTTAAAATTATGAACTTGAAATTTGTTAAAGGTCACCAAAGTGTCTATTCCTCATGTCAAAAATTTGCATTAATACTAGAGCTGGAAAAGTGTTTGCTTTAGTTCCTGGGTAAGATTCTGAGCATGTAGGAGAATTTTTGAGCAAACATGGACATGAGAGCAATCCAGCCTTTGTCGATGCAGTGAAGCTGGTGAACGTTCAGGCCTGAAATAGTTAAGCAGTAGGCCTGAAATAGTTCAGCAGTGAGCAAGGTCGCTGGAAGATAAGAGCTGCGGTTAGGAATGCGAAGAACAATGCTGAAGCTAGCAGCTCCTGGATGATTGCGTGCTGTGTGTTATATTTAGTACGGTATAAAAGTGTGCTGTGTGTTATATTTAGTACAGTATAAAAGTGTGCTGTGTGCTATATTTAGGACGGTATAAGAGTGTGAGTGTAACTGTTCGCTATATAAAGGACAGTAACACTAACAATAAACGGCATTCACCTGATCACGTTGATCCTGGCGTGGTGTCCATTTCATGCTCCGCGACATGAGCATCCTAGAATAATCCCATAATAATGTTTTGAAACCCCTGATTAGAACTGTCACCATATTTAGAAAGATCTAGGAGCTGCAGAAACAGAACATCTTCTTATAAGGTAAGAAAATACAACAGTGTGTTTAAGTCCAAAATGTCCTTGTCTGAACTTGAAAGAACTCTGCATTCCAGGAGAGTTTTCACTGCATTCTGTGAGTCTTTCCTGTTAAAATGCACTTATAAACTGCAGACTGCATTATTTAGCTAAAGATATCCCTATATTTATCAGTGATGAGATGACTGCCTTTTCTCTCTGTGGTTGCTAGCAGCTTTGGGTAGAGGGGCCAGTAGCTAGTGCAAAATTTGGGTTTCTTCCTTCTCCCTGTAATACTCTTTATATGTAATAATAGAAACTTCTCTTCTTTTCCTTCAGATCTGCTCACAGTGAGCCAAGGAGAAAGAAATTATTTGTTGGAATATTTTTTATTTATCAACTAGTTACCAAGAGAGTAAAAAGTTTAGCATAGTGGAGCTTGCCTTTTGTAGCAGCAAATAAATGGAAGCAATGTACTACTTGTACTCTACTTCAACAGTTTGTTCTAAGCATTCTCTCAAGTAAATTTTTTCTTGTTTCTTCTGGCAGTTCCAGAAGCCTAGTTAGTATTAGAGCACACAAAATCATAAAAGAGTACAAAATATAGGTGCCAGAGTCCAATACTCTCTGATTAGGTTCCTTTAAATATTCCATGAGGAGGATTTAATGTTTTAAAACCAAGTTTACTTTTTTGAAGATATTTGACACTACACGGGAACTTGATTCAGCAGAATGATACAGCAATGTACTGAAATAACAACACAAGCACAATATAGCAATTGTAGTATACAGCTGGATCATAACACAGATGTGATTC
>VZTQ01014284.1:0-39449 GCA_013400755.1 Pelecanoides urinatrix
CCAAGTGCCGGGTCCTGCATGTCCATACCCTTCTTGTGCTGGGAACCCCAGAACTGGACACAGAGATCCAGTTGTGGCTTCACCAGTCCTGAGTGGAAATTCCATGCAAACACAAGAAAACACTTTTTTACTGTGAGGGTGGTCAAACACTTTGGCAAGTTACCCAGGGAGGTTGTGAAGTCCCCATATGTATACGTATTCAAAACTTGCCTGAACACAGTCCTGGGCAACTAGCTCTAGGTGATCCTGCTTGAGCAGGAGGTTTGGACAAGATGACCTCCAGAGGCTCCTTCCAACCATTCTGTCATTCTGTGAAAACCAAATATAGAACTCTGAATTCAAATGACACTTCTATATGTAGAACTGGGTACTCTATTGCCAACAATCTACAACTGTAGGTTGACATTAGTATCACATCCTTGACTGTAATACTTCAACCTATCTCAGGTATCATTTTTGTAGCTGGTCTTCTCCACAGGAGCCAAGCCCAGGTGTTACAGATCTTGATTTGCAATGAAATAATTTATCTGTTTTAACATTCCAATCTTCCAGATGATCTAAAAGCCAATAAAAAATCAGCTGTCATTGCACAAAAGAAAATTATCTAAATATTATTAGAAATTATGTCATAATTAGAAATCTAAATTTACTTCAGGATTTTTTAATATTTATTTCTACATGACACAATACACTAGACTATGCAAAGAATGATTAATAAAAATAATAGGCAACTTCTAGATTAGGAGTATTGCAAGGTCACATTTTATAGATTTTAGAAATGTATCTCTTTACATTATTTATATAATGCAGAAATACAGCTTTATCTTACACAAAGTAACTTGTAAAATTAGTGGTTTTTCTAGAGAACAGATTAGAAACATTGTTCAGATGTGCAGATTTTAAGAGCCAGTGATGCTTAATTCTGATAAAGGACCCTAAGAAGTGAAATCAATTTGTGACAATTGAATTTCACAGATGGAAAAGTAGCAGTAATACTATTGCAAAATGCAAGATCATGAATTAAATCATACATCAAATAAAAGTAATTGCAAATGTCTCAAATGGATATTGAAATCTCCAAGTATAGCTTATGTATTGCAATGTGCTATGGAAGTCAAGAGATGAAATGTTTTAAACAGATACTGCTTTTTAAATAAGAATAATTATGCACAAAACAAACTAACAAAATACTAGAAAACTTACAAGACCCAAAACTGAGAATAAAACATAAATAGATTGTAAATCTCAATTATGTGAGGTAAATTCTCTGATAAGTTAGTCAATATATCTGAAACAAATTTCTTTTTCATTTAATATTTAAGGAAAAAAAATCATAACAACAAAAAAATCCCATGAACAGCTAAATAGTATTTTCTAAAATTAAATGGCTGTATTTTTATCAATATGTGTATATTCCTTCAGAAAAGAAATTGCTATGAATTAAAAATATTTTATAGTGTCTAAAATGTTGATACAACTTTATGAAAAGCTTCAGAAGCCATTTTACCAACAGTAAGCTGAATTAATTTTCAGATATTATTTACATAATAGTTAATATTCCAAATTCATTGTATGTTAAACATTGTCTTTAAGTCTTCTTAATGTTGAAGATTTTTTTCTGTCAAAAACACCACTGTGACTGATGCTATTTGTAATTCAGGATAAAAAAATCTAAACTTTAGGTAAAAATTTCTAGTGTCTTCATTTCAAATGTTGCATAACATTTCTAATGCCAAAATAAGCATAATAAAACTCATAAACCCAGAAACTCTTCCCTTAGTTCTCAAATTATCAAGTTTTTGTGTTTCAGTTCAGATTAAACATTTACTTTTAATCAATGTTGTCAAGAGGTGGACAATATATCCTCTGGTTTGCTTTTAGAACTTCTTATGTAGTTCTCAGCTTGAACAATTAATTTTATAGGTTTCTCTCTAAGATACATCTGTCTCCCTCTACTTGTGATAGATTGTATCAATTTTATTTGTTTGCTTGCATTTTGCTGTGTTTTATATAATATGTTAAAATAAACATGGCTGGGCAGCAGAGAAGAAAGTTATATATGTTTCCTGTACTAACTGAAGCACCTATAGATACATCTATAGAAAGAGTGAAAGATCATGCTTTGTTTGATTGCAGCTCAGTATGAGCTTTTGAAGAAGCTCTTGCAATGCAGCTGGTGAGCAAGAACGTCAGTAAACAAGGATTGTCAAGCATGAACAAAGCCAGGAAGATCTTGGAAAGGATAGGGAAGAGGCTTCACAGACTACAGGAAATAGACAAGGTTTTTNTGTTTACAAAATCCTTCTCATCTATCAACTCTAACTTATAAGTATCTTGTTCTAATAAACCTAGAAATCCAAAACAATCTGGCTCCTGAAAAAAAATGAATAGAGGTGTATCTATTTCAAAGCTATAGGTGATTCAGGGTCAGCAACCATCAATTAGTTTCTAGATTTAGAAGTTCTGGAGAGACTTCACTATTTTTTTCCTTTGTCAGATGTTCTAAAGGTTTTGTTTTGTCATTTTTCTTTGTTGTTGGGTTCTGGTTTGGTTTTTTTCTTTTGGGGTGTGTGTGTTTGTTTTTCTGTTTTTTTTTCCCCTGAGTTCTGCTGAGTTTTACCAAAGCCTACCAGGAAAAATGAAGTGCCCTCAGCAGGAAGCATTGAACCAGTTTCTGCTTTGCTTTGACAATTACAGTCTGCATGCTTCCCTCAGAGCTGAAAGCTACTCTGGCACACGCACCTCCTTCATGAATGATCATGAAAACAGCAAGGAATCTCTCACAGTTGTGTGAGAAATTACTTTTCTGGTCATGATGAGAGTCTGCATAAAATATATGCATTTTACCCATCCAAAATCTACCATTGGAGCAATGTTGTTTTAAGAAAAGAAAATCAAAGTTCAGATACCAATGTAAATTAATTTTGATGCATCAGTAACCTTTTTTCTCTGAGCCAGGAAGCATTGCTGCTTTGACTAGTAACACAAGTATGGTTGAATAAAATCNGTGTAGTTTTTTCAATCCAAAAGACCTCTGAAAATTGCTGGACCACAGGAAAGGGTACACCATTCAACTACACAATGGGTATTAGTAATGCTGTTGTCGTGGTTTAACCTGGCAGGCAGCCAAATACCACACAGCCGCTCACTCACTCCCCCCACCCCCAGTGGGACGGGGAGAGAATCAGAAGGGTAAAAGTGAGAGAATTCGTGGGTTGAGATAAAGACAGTTTAATAGGGAAAGCAAAAGCCGCACATGCAAGCAAAGCAAAACAAAGAATTCATTCACCACTTCCCATCGGCAGGCAGGTGTTCAGCCATCTCCAGGAAAACAGGGCTCCATCACGCGTAACGGTTACTTGGGAAGACAAACGCCATAACTCCGAACGTCCCCCCCTCCTTCTTCTTTGCCCAGCCTTATATGCTGAGCATGATGTCATATGGTATGGGATAGCCCATTGGCCAGTTGGGCCAGCCATCGCGGCCATGCTCCCTCCCAGTCCCCTGCACACCTGGCAGGGCATGGAAAGACAAAAAGTCCTTGGCTAGAGTAAACATTACTTAGCAACAACCAAAACATCAGTGTGTCATCAACATTATTCTCACACTACATCCAAAACACAGCACTATACCAGTTAATAGGAAAAAAAGTCAACTCCGTCCCAGCTGAAACCAGAACAGCTGTTTACAAAATCCTTCTCGTCTATCAACTCTAACTTATAAGTATCTTGTTCTAATAAACCTAGAAATCCAAAACAATCTGGCTCCTGAAAAAAAATGAATAGAGGTGTATCTATTTCAAAGCTATAGGTGATTCAGGGTCAGCAACCATCAATTAGTTTCTAGATTTAGAAGTTCTGGAGAGACTTCACTATTTTTTTCCTTTGTCAGATGTTCTAAAGGTTTAGTTTTGTCATTTTTCTTTGTTGTTGGGTTCTGGTTTGGTTTTTTTCTTTTGGGGTGTGTGTGTTTGTTTTTCTGTTTTTTTTTCCCCTGAGTTCTGCTGAGTTTTACCAAAGCCTACCAGGAAAAATGAAGTGCCCTCAGCAGGAAGCATTGAACCAGTTTCTGCTTTGCTTTGACAATTACAGTCTGCATGCTTCCCTCAGAGCTGAAAGCTACTCTGGCACACGCACCTCCTTCATGAATGATCATGAAAACAGCAAGGAATCTCTCACAGTTGTGTGAGAAATTACTTTTCTGGTCATGATGAGAGTCTGCATAAAATATATGCATTTTACCCATCCAAAATCTACCATTGGAGCAATGTTGTTTTAAGAAAAGAAAATCAAAGTTCAGATACCAATGTAAATTAATTTTGATGCATCAGTAACCTTTTTTCTCTGAGCCAGGAAGCATTGCTGCTTTGACTAGTAACACAAGTATGGTTGAATAAAATCACCACTTGAATAAAAGCAGCATAAGGTCCAAACCAGATCTTTTCAGGCAATTAAATTTAAGGACAATCTCATCAGAGTTTCATAAAACTTTCTGTCCTATAGTGTGTTTCTGCAATTGAAACAGGTGACACAATGCCTGCTTCCTCACATGTAGAGAGTTTGAATACTGTTCCAGGAACACTAAGACATTTATGTCAGCAAAATGTAACTGATTATGATCATTATTTGTGATGAGGATCTGGAGAATAATGTTGATACACTTCTTTTTTTTTTTGTTATCCACAGGTTTTTTTCACACCATCAGCTAAAATCTGCTTTTGAGAATTATTTGTAGAGTCTTGATTATTCCCTGAGAGTTGATTTCAGCTGAGGTTTTAGGAGAACTGCAAGTTCCTTTCTAACATTATGCTTGTTGGCTCTTCATATCATTTTTACATCAAGACTGAAATTCTCTTATGCAATCCACATGATACTTTCTTCAAAATTTAGATTAAAATTCTATTTGTCTCATCTTGAATTGTGGAAGGGTTGGCTTTGAAAACTACCTTATTTTTCTGTGCTGTATGTGAAAAAGATTTTCCCTGTGTACCTGCTGGAGCTTAACTCAGTTAGATAGAACTCAGGTTATTGACAGTGACTTATAAAGGCTTGGTTGATATTCAGAATGTTAATAGTGACTTCTAAAGACCTAGGAGGATTTAATCATCTGCCTATATACTTTTCAAAATAAGTATGGTGAGAATAGTGAGCTTTCTGATTTTTCATTCTTATCCCTGAAATTTAGAGGTTCCATATTCTTTATTCCGTGAATACATACAAGAATTATGATGGAGGCAACTAAAAACAGAGAAAATGGTATATAACCATCATAGGCGGCATTAATTACCATTTTTTTAATTCTTTCAAGAATACAGCTAACAAATTGGATAAAAAGCCTAAACTAAATTCCCCATCATTAGAAACAAGCCCTTCAAATCTGTCTAGTTGAGAATGTAGTTGGAGGAGCATTGGGAAGGTGATTTAATTCCTGTTGTCCTTGTAAAGTAGTAATTTGCAAAATCCTAGCAAAGATAAACCGGTTATTCAATTTCTCTTGTTGCTTAGATATACCATTGTACACTTGGTATCAAATATATTAAATCTTAAAGTTTTAAGTAGAAAGACTTTGTTAATTCTATCATTGAACAGATACTTCTGTCACCTCTACTAGGAATTTTCAAAAAAGACCTATTAGGAATAAACATTATAAACATTACTACTTATTATGCATTTCCTGTGTGTATGCACTTCCTTCCCAGGGAAGTGGTGGAGTTGCCATCCCTGGAGGTATTTAAAGGATGTGTAAACGGGTAGCTTAGGTTTAGCGGTGGACTTGGCAGTGTTAGGTTTACGGTTGTACTCGACGATCTTAAGGGTCTTTTCTGACCTAAATGATTCTATGATTCTATTTACACATTGTGTTAAGAATGAGATTTCATCAGTATGTTATCCTAATTATTTATCTGTGATTACATATTGTATGTGCTGTTAGTGCATGTTTGGCAGCTATAGAATATTTACAAGGAAAATGTAGTTGCTGAATCTGAATGCATAATGTCTAGGATTAAGTAAAACACAACACTACTGAACTGATAATTATCATTCAGACCTTTTAATATTGTGAGTTATACAATTTAATTTATTGTCATTATTCATAGGTCCAATTATTTTGCTTTTGTATATAATACTAGCAAAATACTAGTAAAACAGCAGTCATATATTCTGGGCAATTCTTTTTTCAGGTAGACATAGATATTGCCTTTTGTCTTGTGCTTCCCAGCTCCCTGAAACAATAGAACCATATCCTACATTAAAGGCCTGAAGTAATTTTTCTACTAACTGAATATTTCCAGAACCTGTTGTCTAGTCTTGAGGCTTAATGGGATTGTCTGACCTATCCAAACTATCACTTTTTCTTAGCCTCCAGAACATGTGCCTGCACTCTGACTGCCTATTGGGAATGACTCTTGGCCTGACATCTCTCACAAATTGTGCTTGAGAACTGACTGTTAAAGTACGAGTTGGTAATGGTCCAATCGTTCCAATAACCAGTCTAACAGTTTAATGGTATAAAAGATCAATGTCTTTTTCCCACTTCCAGAATTGATAAAATAAACTGATACTTGATTATTACTATAGACATAATTATTTTATCTTACATTTTTTACTTTCTACCACATTACTATATTTTAATATTTATCTAGCTCGTAAATACTGTTTCGTTCTTAGGTATTGCTAATAATTCCAGGTTTGTTTGGTTTTTTTAACCATTTAGTAGAATAAAGGTCTATTTTATCATAGAAAAGATGCATTCTAGTATTTAAAAAAAAAAAAAAATTAGAAACAAAAACCAAAAGTGAAACCTTAGTCTTATGATCCTCTCTGCATACTTTGATACAAATTCAAAAGAGAACTGAGCCTTCCTTTAACTGGCTTGCTCCTGTGCTGATTCGTTTTTCAGTTAAGTAGAACATCCAGGAGTCTCCAATAATCTTGTTCTTTCTTTCTGTCCTCAACTACAGTTACAATAGACTGCAATAGCCAAGCAATCCTTGACTAATGCAGTTCCTTAAGAATGAACAAATCAGGCTAATACTTTCTCTGACACAGTGCTGAGGCCAATTCATTGGAACTAAATTATCTAGAGTTGGCAAAAATGAATTTTCTTTTCAAGATTTATGCTAGTTTTCAGGCAGATTAGTCTACATGATGGACTTAATTCCTTTGCTTTAATCAGGGAAAAATTCTGTTGAATATAACAGAGTTTAAATACTTAAATAGTTTAGGAAGTAAGTTCTATTTTAGTTCATATTTAGTTCACAGTTATGTCTATGTTTTCAAGCAGTGTGGAGCAATAAGGGAGGATTTTTAAAGTGAAGCGGTGTCGTGGTTTAACCCCACCTGGTAACTAAGCACCACACAGCCGCTCGCTCACTCCCCCAGAGTGGGATGGGGGAAGAGTATCAGAAGAGTAAAAGTGAGAAAACTCGTGGGTTGAGATAAAGACAGTTTAATAGGTAAAGCAAAAGCTGCACATGCAAACAAAGCAATAAAAGGAATTCATTCACTGCTTACCATCGGCAGGCAGGTGTTCAGCCATCTCCAGGAAAGCAGGGCTCCATCACACGTAACAATTACTTTCAAAGACAAAACGCCATCACTCCATAACTCCCAACATCCCCCCCTTCCTTCTACTTCCTCCCCCAGCTTTATATGCTGCGCATGACGTCATATGGTAGGGGATATCCCTTTGGTCAGTTGGGGTCAGCTGTCCCAGCTGTGTCCCCTCCCAACTCCTTGTGCACCCCCAGCCTGCTCGCTGGTGGGGTGGTGCGAGAAGCAGAAAAGGCCTTGACTCTGTGTAAGCATGGCTCAGCAATAACGAAAACATCCATTATCAACACTGCTTTCAGCACAAATCCAAAACATAGCCCCATACTAGCTACTACTATGAAGAAAATTAACTGTCCCAGACAAAACCAGCACAAGCAGTGAAGCTACTTGATACCACTACTTGATATCCATTCTATTCTCCTTCTAGGGGTGTTACTGCAGACTAACCTTACACATATGGATCAACCATCCATTAGTGGCTGGAGTGCACTAGGTACATTCTTGAAGTGTTTATTTCACGTTTGTTTCACTTGAAGGTTTACTTTTTTCTGAGATTGCTGCATTATGTGAACTAAAGTATGCTAAGAGGGGATGATTTGGAGTTGGCTTCAGAAGTATATTTCTGATCTTAATGAAATGGTTACTGTAAACACATCTATAAAATACCTGCTATAGGAACTCAAAAAAACGTCAAAGAAATAGAAATAAGGTGATAATCGATTTAAAGTTGATTTGTGGATCTGCGTGTCTAGTGCAGTAAAGATCAATTTGCTTTGCACCAGAGACTTATGTCCTTAATATAGTTGCAGATTTTGAATACTGAAGGTGTAAAAAATATAGAAGAATGAGATTCTTAAGAATACACGTACATGGTAGTTAATGTATTTCCTAGCTTAATTTAATATGAGTTGTCTTAGTGACTACTTTCTAAATTTAGAAATATGCCACTTTTCCTAGTAGAAAAGAAAAATGTACTGAAAAATCCTAGAAACAAGATCAAAAGACAAAATTGTTTGTGAAATTTCTGTAAGTATTTTTTATTTGTAAGAAACTGTGTGCTATCTGAAATTGATTTTTTCTAAGTCTAATAATTTGAATAACTACTAATCTGTGTTGGGAACATATTCATGAAAGTTTTAGGCTTTTAAAGACAAGTTACAATTGACTATCCAACTGCATCTAGATTTTTCAGTCAGATTTTAACTACAGTTGAAAAATGAAATATTGAAAATATTTATTGATAATAGTATATTTATTTAACTTTGGAAGTGGGTTCACTGCAATATATAAAACAAAAAGCTAAAAGTACACCGACAGTCAGATTTAGTATAAAATCAAGCATTACTGGACACATATAAATAGTTTTACATATTGAATTTTTCATGGTATTGCAATCTTCTGTACAACTGAGAAATGCTAACATTCAAGGTCTAACTGTACTCATGGTACAGTGCTCATTACTGCACAATGTGTTAACTTTTCCTTTTTTTTTTTTTTTCCTTTGATGTTTTTATCTATCATTCACAGAGGTCTCAATTCAAAATCAATGAAACTAGTGTAAATATTCCAACCAGCTGAGTGTTAGGTACTTCACATGTTTTGTCATTTACTGTATTATAAAATGGGCTGATATCACCATATGTAATTGAATTACATTAGCAGTACTTTTATCTCAAAATATTTCATTGCTCAGCCTTTTACAGAAAGAGTATTGTTTCTCTAAGAAAATGCATGTAACTTTTTTTAAAAAGTAAAATTAACATATAATATTAAATTATTTTTTATAATCTAATTCTTCAAACAAAGGAAAAGGAATGAAAACCTATTGGCTGACCTCACCTATCTGATGAGGATTTACAGATGAAATTCAAATATTTGTATTTTTTGATATGTAGAAACAGTAAAGAAGAATAAAATCTCTAAAGTCTGTGTCTTTGAGATTTCAAAGCGTAGCACCTCATTCATGAATCACAATGTATTGACATTAAGTACAGCAAACAATGTTTTAGAACAGTTGAGTATTCAACATGAAAGAAGTAAAAAGGAACACAGAAGGCAAATTTATGTGCCTTCCTAAGTATTGTTTAATAAAATAAATTGTTTCTGCATTGAACAATAAAATCAGCAACACAAGTGATGCTATCTGGACAGCAGTGGAAATACATGATCACAGGAACTGCAGAGAAGCAGAAACCTCAAGGCAAACCATGCAGTAAACATGGTGGTCAATGGCAGAACACAAATATTGGTGGCTTTGGTTCTCAACCTACATATTAATTCTGTATGCAATAAGTAAATAAAGCTTTTCTTTTGCATTTAGAATCCTCTTACAGTTTTACATTGCCCATCATACTTTTCATGCATTCTCCTTGAAAATCCTGTTTCCATTTTTAAAAATTTGCATGTTCTTTACTGACATGACTAAATATTTTCAAAGTTTAAACACCGAAAGCAAAGGTAGCATGATGATGGGCAAGATAAATGTGTATCTTGTTCTAACTTAATCTGTTTTCTTTTCATTCTTCATACACCACTAATCAAGGAAGCTGTTTGAAATAATGTAAGTGAAGTAAACACTCCATACATGTTTCAATAAATGTCAATGCTCTTTATCATCACCACTGATGGTCACTTTCAGGACCTTGTTCTGTGAATGTGCCGTAACTATTAAAGGGCTTGAAGCTTCTTGTCCATTCTGTGGACCTTGTGCTGTCAAGTATGACAGTGTTAAAGGACAAAACACATTTAATACTACTGCCGCTTTCTCTCTTTTAATACAGCTGTAGTGCAATTAACTAAATATCACTTATGTAAATTAGTATGTAGATTATGGAATATTAGAAAGGAATTTTACCACAAGAACACAGTGTGTTCCTTAGCAATTTCCAATTTTTATTATTTCTAGCAATGTTTTTTCTCCCAGGCACCCCCCAGGCACTGTAACCATCATCAGTGATTGCAGCAAACCTATGAAATTCAGCAGGGTGAAGTCAGTGGGAGTAGAGAGAATGCCATTCTCAGTAGCTTGTGAAATTGTCTTCAGGTTTGGCTGAGATGATACAAACTTCTGAATATGTCCTTTTCTTCTCTAGTTTGTATTGTGACCACAGTTTTCACCAAATGTGAATATGATCCACTGTGCCGCTGCATCGGTAGCATAGCAGCATGTAGATCCTGGGACAATGCAAGTTCTTCAGAGAATGTAGGAAAAGGTGCTGCATCAAGCATATTGACAGAGACAAGCATATTGACATATCCTCCGTCAACTGGAGAAACAGATATACTTTCTACAGGCATGTTCTGCATAGACCATCTATTCAAACAAACTCCCCCAAAGGTTTTAAGTTAAGAAATAAAGTCATGTTTTATTCAAATAGCATGTTTTATTATAAGCTTTTTAACAGAGAAAATCAAGGAAGACAGAACATAAACAGAAAGGGTTTATAAACATCTCTTACTTGTTGCACTGTGCAAATCACTGATTCCAGGCATCTCGGCAACTTTCTGGCTTGCCTCAAACTCTGTGTGCTTCAGTCCTTCAAAAATATTGTCATCACTTTGGAGGCCTGTGACTACTTGTTAAGAGGGGCAAACACCCAGCTCCCTAGTGTGCCTGCCTCACCAGTCTCTTGAACCTTCTCCCCCAAGCGTGAAACTTCCCTTCATCCTTCTATCATCTCCACCTATCACCAATGAGAAGATAGATAAACTAGATTCACACGAACCCACTTTTCAACTCTCCTCCAAAATAAGTGATAACACTGAATGGAAAATAACTCAAGTTTCACTGGTTATTAAGGAAGAACATAGTAGTGATGTAGTAGGTACAGTATCTACTATTCAATACTGTTCGCTTCTGTAATTCTACAGCTCACTTCTGTACTTCTAAACAATGAAGACTTGTTGCTTAGAAGTTGGGTAATTAACAGGTGTGTGTTTGTAATTGTGTGGAGTAGTAATTAATTATAAACTGTGTGTTTTAGAGGTATTGTTAGATTTAGTGATAATTAATTTTAACTATGGAAACTATAAACAAACATGGTCCAAGCATGGCTCAGGGACAAATTGCGATCCTATAAGGAAGGGAGGAAATAAGTTCGTGAAGAGTTCACTACTCTGCCGACCACCAGAGACCACCCGAGACCCTCAAGAAGACCCTAAGGGCTTTAGTGAGCATGTGTGAGGGATCATGTAATATTATAATTAGTTCTTGGAAATCTAATGAATATGTAAAAGAGAATCTTAGAATAAGTATGAGAAATGTGAATATAAACAGTAGAGTGGTTGGACCAGGTGTGCTTGATTTGTGGCAAGTCTACCAAGCACCCAGGCCTGAATAAAACAATATCTCTCCTGAGCGTGTGGAATTGGTTACTTGCACGGTGGGCACGAATCCGCTTTTCAGACAACAGTAGGGCACTCAACTTGGAGGAAGGACTAATGTGTTTTGATTCTTCTACAGATGGTTCTTGCATTTAAATTATATGAAATACATTACTTTCTTCTTATTGTTATACCTTAACAGACACAATCCCACATTTTTTAGAGTGATTTTGTAATATTCTCTTTATGAAGAATCCTCAGAGAACTCCAATAAGTCTTTTGAGGCCTGACTTTGCTTTACAGGAGTCATATTGACTTTTTCCCAATGTTTCATACCAAAGTAGTTTTAAGTAAGAAGTTATACACAAAAATAAGTTCATCTATTTAATTCTTGAGCTCCCTTAGAACTAGCTATTTCATGGGGCTTGGTTCACTGTTGCTGTTGACTCTGTGTATTTTGTTTTAAATATCTTCTACCAACACTTCAAACCCTAACAAATCCTTTGTACCAGCCTCATCAAACTCTTTCACAGTGAATATAAAGACATATAATTTAGTTTTCCTAAATATCTCCCTGAATTTTACTTCTGTATCCAGAATGTCTGTGGTCATGGAGGCTCTCTATTTGGCTATTACTGCTGTCTTTCTAGAGATTTGTTGTCGGTTTTGATACTGTTACTTGCTCTTCGAATTCTTTTCTTCCTTCTAGTGTTTTTATATTAGTTGTTTCTTTTTTTAGAAATTGAGGACAACTGTGGACATTTTATTCCTTTTGTTCTTCTGCAAGCATTTTTAATCTAAGTACATAAAGGCCACTCTTCAATTCTAAATCAAGACATATAAAATAACTAGAATCACAGCAAAGGTTGTTTTGCCTTTTGTGTCCAGTCACTGGTCCTACCTAAAAAATTAGTCTTTAATTTTTAATTATGCTGTGTTGAGCTATTTACCCAATGAACATAGTAGCTGTAATCTCCCATTACTATTTAGTTTCCTGTACTCACAGCCTCTCTGACCTCAGCAGATCACAGTCATAGCCACAGTCATGGTTAGGGACTTCATCATGATCTTAGAAAGAGAACTACAATAAAGATGACAGATGAAAAGAATGTCTTTTTTTTTTGTTATTTAGGTGAAACCATATCATTTGAAATAAGACATACTTTTTCTAGCATCTGTTTTGCCTCTCTGACTCCTTGCCTGCCTTTTTGGTAGTTTCTAGTCCTTTCACTGGTGCATGTTGAGCACACAAAACTGTGCATGAAGTAAATGAGAGCTGCGTAGGGTGTAACGGGCACACAGGATTGGGTTTGAGTAGTAGGGTTGTAGTGGGATCGGGCCATGAACCACCTTGTGCTCCTCATGGATGGTTCCTGAGGGCTCTGGGACCAACATAAAGAGTGGTGGAGAAATCCACCTGCACCAAACCATCATCAAGCCAGAGGAGCCCATGGCCCTGCTCATGCACATGTGCAAGAGGCACTGGTAGCTGGCAGGTTTTTGGAGACGTGCTGGGGGAGGCACGCCATGCCACAGGGGTATGCACATCCTCAGAGACTGCGGTCATGGGCAACCCATACCAGGGCTGGGACATTAAGGAACTGAGAATTAGGAATCCATTAAGCACAGGGCAGCATAAAAAAATGTTACATACAACGCCCCAACCTCCTGCAACCACCCTGGAGGAACTGGGACAGACTCTGAACAGACATCTGGATGTGGAGGTAATAGGTATTTATGTATATGTTTGTTTAATCATTTGTGTGATTCTTTTTCTCAATATCAGATTCACTGAACAGAATGTTATGTTGACTGGTGTGCTGGTTTTGGCTGGGATAGAGTTAATTTCTTCACAGTAGCGTGTATGGGGCTATGTTTTGGATCTGTGCTGAAAACAGTGTTGATAATACAGAGATGTTTTCGTTACTGCTGAGCAGTGCTTACACAGCGCTAAAGCCTTCTCTGCTTCTCACACCACTCCACCAGCAAGTAGACTGGGAGTCTACTCCCAGTAGTCCCAACACAAGAAGTTGGGAGGGGACACAGCTGGGACAACTGACCCCAACTGACCAAAGGGATATCCTATACCATATAACATCATGCTCAGACATAAAAGGTGAGGGGAAGAAGAAGGAAGGGGAGGGACATTCAGAGTTACAGTATTTGTCTTCCCAAGTACCCGTTACACATGATGGAGTCCTGCTTTCCGGGAGATGCCTGCTGATGGGAAGTAGTGAATAAATCCCTTTTTTTTTTTTGCTTGTGTGTGTGGCTTTTGCTTTACCTATTAAATTATTTTTATCTTGACCCATGAGTTTTCTCACTTTTACCCTTCCGATTCTCTCCCCCATCCCACTCTGGGGGAGTGAGTGAGCGGGACTTAGTTGTTAGCCAGGGTTAAACCATGACAGCTAGCAATACATTAGAGTCAAGTAAAATTCCCTGACTCGATACTGTTATGCCTACAATGATATTGTATGGATTGGTGGGTAAAAGACTAGCCATCAGAAAGCCTTGATACCTTCAGCGCTGGCTGCATCACCACTCCTTCTGTCTATAGATACAGTATAACTATAAGGTAGAAATAAGGATTCTGTATTTTGAGGTGCAGGTAAATTCACTGTCTAGTATGTTCAATATTCTAGAAAATCATATTAGCAAATTAATAATTCAGCAAACCCTGTATGTTTTGAATGATGTATATAGTAAATAAGGAAAAGATCATTTGCAAAGAATGAAGATTAGCATAAATAATGCATCATTTCCTAAAAACTATTAATTTTGTGATGAAAAATGTAAGGCTACAAAGGACAACTTGGTATGTCATCAAGACAATTAGTGCATATTGTAAAACACAGACAATGGAAGTCAAATTGTGCAGGCACTATAATTTGTGGCATTTCCTATATTATGTGTACATATTAAGCACTGCTTAAATTTGATGTTTTAAAATATGCGTCAGAAATAAAATGAGCATGGTATCACAGCCTCAGGGAGTAGCAAGTGTGGGCTGTCCCGCAAGGGAATGATGTTGGGAGGGGGGAGTGACAGTGATCTCAGTGACAAGGGGTGCCATCCCACAGCACCCATGTGAAAAGCACAGAGGGAGTCTGAGGATGGCACTCTGGGCCAGCAAACAGTCCAGTGGTTCCCAGGCAGGTCCACAGTGAGGAGACAGGTCCTAAGATCAAGCCAGTAAGTCAAATATTTGGGTTAGGATCAAGGCCCAGGTAAGGAAGGTATAAGGTCAGGTACCAGCCCACTTGCAGCATAGCCCAGGTGAGGACCAAGGGTGAGAGCCTGAGCTTAAATGCAGCTCTTGAGTGAGGTGGGGACTCCCAGCAAGCCTCCTCACAGCTCCCTCTCAGCTCTTTTCACAGCAATTTGATCCAAGATCACAACCCTATCCTACCAGAGCTGACCTCAAGCACAGGCAGTCAGTCCACAAAGTGTGCATGTGATGTGTGGGGAGGTGGCAAGAGGAGGTTCATTCCTGGCCCCAACATGGTGACACAATGTTCCTAAACATTTTCTGGTTTATTCTCTTCTTTGATAGATTCTTTTTTTCTGAGAAGTTGTTGGAGTCAGATATCTTCTGTGGGTATTTCTCCAATCTCGCTTAAAATGTACTTTATTTTTGCAATTAGTATTTAAAAACTCTTATTAATAGAAAGAAAACATAATCCTTAAGATACTGGACTGGAATGCAAATAACTTGGGATTTATTTTTGCTTTTAAATTACTTCCCTGGGGTTCTGCATAAACCTTTCTGCTTTAGTTCTCCTTTAGTACAAAATAGCATTGTGCTGCTTTTCACTCAGACTTATGTAACTTTAAGAGTTAGATTTTCTTCAGGTATCTTACTGTGTGTCCATACAAGTCCCAGTCTTGGACTTTTCTTAGTTTTCATCAATTACATGGAAGCATCTGGAGTTAATGATAGGAAGATTTTCTCCTTGCCTAAAGCACACCTAAAATATAAGTTACCATAATCACTTTCAAATTTCATCTCATGACATCATTTGGTCTCATGACATGGCATCAGCATTCTGCAGATATTTAATTTCTTGGCTGATTTTCCAAGTCATGTATGTTAATATTGTAACACTACTTCATGCATAGATCTTTACTTTTCATAGTCTTCACTATATGTTTTTTTTCCTCTTGATTGTATTGCTAAAGAACCAATCTTTGTTCTCTTTTGATATTTGAGTCACCATCCCTAGAAGTATTTAAAAAATGTGTAGATGTGGCGCTTAGGGGCATGGTGTTGTTGGATTGATGGTTGGACTCAATGATCTTAGAGGTCTTTTCCAACCTTAATGATTTTATGATTTGATGGTTCTATGATTCTATTTCTTTTCCATCTTCCCCTGTTCTTTTCCACTGCTTTTACCATATGTGCTAGTTTACTTAACATTATTAATCCTAGTACTCCCATAATAATCTTTCAGTTGCATGAAGACTAATAATGATTTTTGTGAGACCGAGTATCAATAATCAAATAAGTTATAATACTCCTGATTACTTATTTTAAAATAGTTCAGAAGTTTTATCCCATACAAATATTGTGAGAAAGCACGTTTTCTTTACCAGTAAAAATGAAGCCTGTATATGATACCAGAACTGTGCATAATTACATGTATGAAGGGCAAAATATATTATAAGTGGGCAAGAATTCTTTTGCATTAGACATGCAATAGTTTTCTTTTTGAAGTATCTAAAAAGAAAAATAACCTTTTATAAACATCTATTTTAGCATCCCCTGAGAAAATCTCATTATGAAAAAGGTATGTAAAGATGGGTTGCTGAGTATAAGATTTCTAAATACGGAAATATAGAGCATAGACTTTTACACCTGATAATAGTGACAGATGTAATAGCAGCTATAATGGATATAATAGTTCAACACTGCTACCTTAAAAGAAAAAATGCTAAGTGATCCAAACTACACATTTGATAGCATATTATCTAATGGTATCATTGAACATCATGAGATTCTGAAGGTAATGGAATGGTCTCAAAATAGAAAAACTGTGAGTATTCTGTAACAAGGCCAGCAGTTTTCTTGCAGATCCACGTACCTTCTTTTTTTCTATAAAGAATTAAATCCCAGGGGTGGAAATACAGAGACAGAGAGGAATTATAAATTAGCATACTTACCTGGCTGTAGAGCTAGGTTGTTAGAGCACTTCAACTGTTTAAAGGCAGAATTGAGATTCAGTAATTAAATTAAAACAAAAACTATTCTGGAAGGAGGATCAAAATCTAGTTTTGACTCCTTCTGTTTTTAATATTCTAAGCCTTCAATTTGCTATGATTACTACTAGTTGGTCATAGTCCACAGCTTTCTGGTATTTTCAAAGGCTTAAACAGTGCTGGTCACTCTGCTGCACAAAGATCACTGGGACAGGTTCACATGCACAGCAATTTACTAATAGGACACAGCTAAATTTTAGATGTTTTCATCCCAATTCAGGTGACAATAGGAGAGACTGAATACCACCCTTTGATATTATCCTATAATTTTCAACAGCTGAGTCATTTAAGATTCTCCAGCTCAAGGTTTCCACAAACAATATCTTTCCTGTTCTACTTTGATGCTTCAGCATAGTCCAAAGTATGCTCCAAAATATTTTTGAAGTACATGGGGAAGAGGAGGACATTTAATGAAATGATGTAATTAAAGCAGTATCATAATCCATGTGCACTTTAGAGATAGACCAAGTGTATGTAGGTATGGAAGAATGTTGTATATTTTCTATTTTTGTAATGAGGCTTTGATATTCAACTGTATTTGGTGTAAAAACAGAATTATTTTTCTCTATTTGAATTCCTAGGCTGACATGGAAAATACAGATGAACCTTAAAGAACAAGTGTTCTGAAGCTATCCTCGGTAATGAAGCAGGTGTGAAAGACAACTCCCATTTACCAGATGAAACGATGGCGATGAAATCAGCAGTTCACATGTTAGTGTGTTTTCTTCAACTATGCATTGCAAATGGGCAGATAATATGTGAGAGGCAAATGACTGCTGAATGGCGAGTGAAACCAAAACCTAGTGTAATAAAATGGACACCAAGGGAAAACGTCTGCTCAGACTTTTACACCGAATGCTGGAATATGAATAGAAGTATTACTGGGGAAATCTCAGAAGAACAAAATCTCAGTATTCCTCAGATATGCCCCTTACAGCTTCAATTAGGCGATAGTCTCTTCATCTCCTCTGAGCCATCCTTTCAGTCCTACGGAATGAATTTGGTAAATGTCTCCAAGGAAGAATTTATTAACTGCCCTAAAGCTGGTTTTCTTCAAAAGCAGTTGATTTTTGTTTGCCAGATAAGAGGACTGCACCAAGTTGACCCTAACTGGCTTGGTGTTGGAACCCATTACTTTGCAGAGCTTCATAAGAGAGGCCCGCTATTGTGCAACATGGGCCTTCGTCTGAACGTAACCGTGAAGCAGCAGTTTTGCCAACAGTCTCCAAATGCACCATTATGCTCTGGTCATGGAAAATGTCTAAGTCATGTTTGGGAAAAAGCATATAATTGCCATTGTTTCTCACAGTATTCTGGAAGATTCTGCCAGAAGTTTGATATGTGCTCCACTAAACCTTGCCACAACAATGCCTCCTGCACTGAGAAATCAGAACTTTCTGGAGATTCATACGAATGCACGTGTCCTCCAAAATTTTCAGGTATTTCTTTTCCCCTCTAGAAATAAATGTTACAAAGATAATACATTTTCCTTAATGGATAATAAAACATCATCAGCAAGGTTTTTGTATAATTTGATTGTCTGTTGCCACTATCACACCTGCATTGAGTCTCATTTACATGTATTCACTTATAGGAGACTGTGCAGTCATTTGAAGACAGTTTGTACTTGCCTACATTCATGTGTGCATTGTGGGGAAAAACAGACTAAGTTCTTATTATGCTTCTTTCCCACTTAAGCACAAGACATAGGTAAGTACTTGTGAATTTACAGAAGTAACTGATTATTTTTGTTGTTTGTTCAGCAGTTCAAGCTATTTCTTACATCAAATAACATAAATCATTTGTAGTAAGCTCCCCAAAAAATAGTTAGTAAACCAAACTGCTGAAAAAGAGCAAGTGGTTTTGTTGAAATGAACATTTCGTTCAACCTGCCACAAAGCCTTCCTTTTTAGTTTAAAGACCTTTTAAATTACATTAAAGAAATTTTCAAAATCAAAATTTGTTTTTAATTGAAAAGTCAAACATTTAATTAGAAGACCAAACAAACCAAAATACTTACTCTTTTCTTCCAGATTGTTTTGCACTGCAAAGATTATTTCAAAAGGAGTTTGCTAAACATACTGTTATCACTAAATTAAATATTTCACACATGAAAAAAAATCACTTAATTCTATCTAGGAAATATTGCAGTACTTACCCAAAGCCCACTGGAGAAACTGAATCTGTGTTTGAGATTGGACTACCAGAGAGTACGGCATGATTAGATACATTCTTACCTAACCATCATCTCCATTTCAAGGAGAAAGAAAAAGGGATGAAGGAAATTATGGACATATTGTTCCTTCATTCAGACCAATAGAGTTCCTTTAGAAAGTTCCAGAAATATTTATTCATATCACAAAAAGGATTGTTGTAGCTTTTTCTGTAGCTTTTTTTCTGCAGAGCAGAATTCTAGATTATTTCCTTTGATGGACTGCACTTCTGTGCTCTTGCAATAGTGATGCTATGCTATGAAACACAGCTGATGAGTCAGGAACGAGTGAGGTTCATAGAACACAGAAATGAAGGTTATGTTGCATAAAATTTGCTGCAATTTGTTTTTAATTGCTTTTCAAACTGCTTAATAATTTGGTTACTAATGCATTTGCAATTAGAAGATTATGCAGGTATGAATAAGTCAATGTTATGAGAAAAAAAAAATTATAATTATTCAAAGTTTAGTAAAATAGTGGAAAACATTGATGGTATGCATTATGTTTTCTATTTCTTTCATGATTTCTGAGGCCTGTGTAAAATGCTTTGAAAACAGTAATATCAAAAAGGGTCTCGTACTACTTTAATTCAAATTAATGGAGAAATTCACAAGCAATGCTTAATGTTATCAACAAGCAATGCTTAAAATATTCTGTTAGCCTATATGGGACAGTGTTGGCTAATACCATAGTTTTGTACGGGCAATATTGGTCCAGTGAATAAGCTGTATGTAAACAAGAAGAACTAGGAGATTAAACCATCATATATTATGGACATGGCTACACAAGACTAAGGGAGGAAAAAAATGCCTCCCATAATATAAAGTCCATTAGAAATTTGAAAAGTTGTTGAAGTGTGAATAATGTCATAGCAACAATTCAAGTGGCAAGCATAATTATACGGTATTTAGACCCATATGCTGTAATAACATAAACAACTTATAATTGGAATTGTAATTTCCAGAAAGCTGCATATTAAGAAAAAATCAGTCAAATTGGACTCCACATGAGAACATCTTTTGTTTGCAATGCTGGAAGAAACTGTAAACTAGATTCACGTCAAAAAGAAACAAATACTACAGTACTAATAGCATTTCTGCACTTTAAGCTACATGTGAATTTGTAACTATATGTCAGATGAGGTTGAGCACAGTAGCTCGTATTTCAAACAGCTGAATATCTTTCTGCCTTGCTTCAGAACTTCAGTAATTTTGATGCAAATTAGCAACAAATAGTAACACAAATACCTACCTATCCATCCACCTATCTGTTAAATATAATGTTTTAGTTTACATATAAATTTGACATTTCAGGAAAAAATTATAAATATTTACTGACGTTCAGTGTTCCTATTATGCCTTTTAAATAGGTAAAAATTGTACAGAAATAGTTGGACAGTGCCAGCCACATACGTGTTTCAGTGGTAACTGCAGCAATGTTACTCCAAACACTTTTCTTTGTGAGTGTGACAAGGGCTTTACAGGTAAGAAACACCTTTGTTTTCTGTCTTATAATAATAGTTTCCTGTGTCATAATAATGGTGTGAACTTTTCCTTTATTATAACAGTTATTTTAGATTATTATTTCACAGTTTACAATTTCCTCAGATTTTTTTAAAATAGGTTTTGTAAAATAAAGAAATCAGACTTCCATGTGACTATTCTAAAATACATATGTACTAAAACCATATGAATGATAGAGGCTTTTCATAATTGGATCCCATCCATGAGTATCTTTCTCCTACTGGCAGTATGACAAAGGAGTACTCATAATCACTAACTCACTGGTTCTCAAATATAGGGTTTACAAGAATAAGATCAGAAGCTCTTAGTGGATTATTTAGAATGATCATGACACCTTGTATTCATAATTTCAGCATCCTCTTAATAGATGTACTAGAAAAATAAGATGGAAATAATTTAAAGAGTCAATAATCTCATGATTTAGTGGTGTGTCTTGGTTAAAAAAAAAAAAAAAATTTCAGAAACTAATTGGTTTACTTATGATATATTGAACAAATAAGATGCTTTCATGCCAAAAGATTGAATCAGAAAATGTATCTAAAGCCATCCTATTGTGAACGCTTTTTCTTGGGGGTCAGGATAGCAGCCATACTTAAAACATTATTCATTCTTATACTTCAGACAGAGATTTACTGTGTTGGTATAAGAGAAATAGCAATACTCAGAAGAACATTCTTTAAGAATGACCTAAGTATAAACCTAGCACTTGAATATACACAGACAGTAAAACTTTTTAAAATGTCTCTTTCTTGGAAGCATCAGTTATCCATGACAATCATTGAATTACATTGAGATGTAGAGTTTAAAAAAAAAAAAAAAAAAAAAGAACAACAAAAAAAAAAGCATAAGGGAGCTAGAGGGATCCAAGAGCCAATCTTTATTTTCGTAGTGAAAGACTGACACATTGATATTGAACTTGTGCACAGAAAACACAAACATAATACCAAGATTGTGCAAACGATGTTAAAGATTTGATAAACTTTGACATACCTTTTTTCCAAAAAGAGGTAAGACACTGACAGTAACTAGTTCACATGATCGGAATGAAAGTATGATATATTCTTGTTACTGTAAATTGATGAGATGTAAATAAAATTATAATACAATTATTTTATATTCATAATTACAATTATTATTTACATGTAATTATTCAAAATAAGTAAAGGTTGCTTTGTCCAAGTTGTGTTCACAATGATAGAATGGATCTATTGGACTAGCAATGTATATGTTCATGTCAGTTATGTATTTTCATTTTTCATTAATTGTTTACTTCATTCACTGAGCTCTGAAAACTCTCTTTACTCTTTCCTGAAAGAACATTTTTAACATAACTTAATTGCAAAATGCTAACATTAGGCATGCCATTATTCTTATGATTGAATACTCCGATTCATACCAGAATTTGCACCCTTAGACTTATTAAGGAATGTTCAGAGGAAGGGGATCTGAGAGAAACAAGCATGGAGTGGGTGTAGAGAGGAAGGATGTATAAAATAGTCTGGTAGTGTGTGAGCAGTCGCTGGTCAGTACACTTGTCTGACCCACCCTGCACCAAATCACTGTACTCTATCCATACTTATTAAATCCTTTCTTAACTCTCTTTCTATGTAATCTCACTCTCTCCCTGTCTGTGAGTGCTGTAAGGTCTAGAGATGAGAAACTGGAGAGATGAAAGTGACTGAATTTGGTGTCTGCAATTGGAGTTAGACCACTGGTGATAGACATAGTGGTCCTAATGTCTGTGGTGCCAGCAGCTGGAGTGAATGAGGGTCTCAGCATCAGCAGTTCAAGGGACACTACAGATTGTAGGAGCGTGTCTCTGCAGTGAGTGAATTTAGTGCCAGCGACTGGATTCAGACCTTGGGTGATGGTGGCTCCCATGCCTGGCACCAGCTGGAGAAGGTGAGAGTCCTAGCATCAGCAAGTGGAGAGGGGACCAAAAGTGATAGGGCCTGTGTGACAGATAGAGCCACTGGCAAGATCAGAACATCTATATTTTCCCCTAACTTGGTGTGTGTGCACGTGTGCTCACATACATGTGTGTGCATGCATGTATGTGCATGTGTAATTCATTAGCAGACTTCAAGCTGGGCTATGTGGTAGGAGGCCCAGGATCTAGGCATCAATATTAAATGAGCTGAGGTCCCAAGCTACTATTCAAGAATGTGCCTGTCCTTTTGAACTAGAGAGTAAGGGGCTGTGTGTTTTCATTAACGAGCTTCAATCCTGTTCAGTTAGAGAGAAGGACTGGGATTTGGCTGTTTGTACATATGTTCCATGTGAGTTCTGGTAATGTTATATGTGGGTGTTTTTAAAGGCAGCTCCCAGTCTGTGGGCAGTCTATGTAGCTGGCTGTGTTAGTGTCCTCTGCATGTGTGCATCTCTGCCATACATATTCATCATTGCTACTGGTTGAGCCTGCAAATAGGAAAGCAACAGCTGCATCCATTGGCCTAGGATAGAGGGACCCACTGGGCTGGGCTCCAGCTGCTGGGAAGGAGGCTCCTCAGGCCCCAGAGTCCACCAGAGGAGGTGCCTTTTATACATCCTTTAACAAAGAGGATGTCTCAGAAATTCTGATGGATGTTGTGATCCTGTTCTGAAGATACACAGAAAATTAATGCAACTCATTCACAACTTACAGGAAATAGCAATATCTTAACTACCTCTGTAATGTTAATGCTTAGTGTGCTTACCTTAGACAGTGTTTGGTGGATTAAGAGCAGTACTTTTCCATTTGAATATGTTTTGTTGAATCTGGGGGGCTTTTTACCTCTTAGGTGGGAAGATGGGAGGTAAGAGAAGTGACTAAAAACCAACCTTCTGTAGAGCACTTGAGATTATTGGGTTTTTTTCACATATTCCTGTAAGGGAGACCTACATTTCCTGCCTTACTCAATGGTCCAGTTAGTCTCTTTAAAGGCCATATGAGTCCCCTTCTCACTTGTGTGACAGGAGATACTATAAGAATGAGGTGGTTTTACTTGGAGACACTTTGCTAGAGCTTCCATCATCCAGGTGCTTTAGTTTAAAATGGTCTGTTTGCTTCATCAGTGAATTACAGCTGGAGTACGTTGAAAAAGGTAACAATTATAAAAGGATTTCACTATATATATGTGGAGAGAAGAATTTATTGTTTGTACAATTAGTGTTTTAACAGCCTAATAGTTCAATTTGTCTAATACTTACACTCATAGCCCAAATGAATACCCAAAGTTTTATTAATAATATCCCTAAAAATATTATACAAAAACGCCTTCCTACTATCTATTTTTCACTTTGGTTTTATGCTCAGCTTTCCACTGCTCCTCTTGGTCCCAAGGGTAATACATAAATCTCCCTCAAGAAGAGGAGGCAAGACTTGCAGCAAGTCATCAGCATCCTGAGGTCTTTGTCGGGAGCAGTGTAACATTCATGCTGGAAGTTTCTCCCCGTCAGGCAAGGGTCCATCTCAGCCAACTTTCACATGTTCTTGTATCATTATCTGCTTCTTTCTCCCAGGCTGCCAGTTGCAGCCTGGCAATGGTCCCCAGCCTCCCTCCACAAAGGGCTATGGTTTGTCAGGCAGTGACTGAGGTGGGGATGGGGTCAACCCCCTCCCCAGAGGGAACATTCCCAAAGCTGAAGCTGGAGCAAGAGAGGCAGCAGTCACTGGGCCCAAGCGCAGGGATTAAAACAAACCAGAGAAGTCCTGAGCCCTTGCACTGTCAAGTCAGCACAAAGGTCAGAGAAGAAGAGATATTCCTGCTTTGGAATTTGTTTTTTAGTGTATCTCTAGGGGCAGGGATGATAGCAACAGGGACACAGGAGTGAGAATGAGAAGAAGGCAATTAAAGATTATGTTTTTCCAGGTTATTTTAATCTCATTTGTAATTTGTTTTGTTGTTGTTTTTTGTTTTTGTTTTGTTTTCTTTTTTGTTTGTTTGTTTGTTTTTAACTGACTGACTATGGTTTAATAAAACAGTTTATCAAGGACAACAGTTTCCTCAGAGAAAGCTGTAGATTATGGGGATTATGATCCTTAGTTGTAAAAACATCCTTCGAAATATTCTCTGATCACTGCTCAATGTCACTAGAATGAAGAAAGTATAGTCAAGCATTTTGGCCATTTTTAGAATGACACCGAAATGGCTGTAGTTCTTTTATTGTTAAGGAAGAAAATGTATGTTGTATTTGGGTTTTTAATGAAGTTATAATGATTTTTTTAATTGCATCACTTCATGTACATTTCATGCTTGTTTCCAAAGTACCGTAAAATCTGTGACAGCATGTCTGGAATAAGAGTTTGCATCTCTCCTATGATTCAAGTATCACAAAAATATTTATTTTTATTATAAAATACTTTTTGTAAGAGAAGTTCAGCTGATTTTTTTTCTTTGCCCTTTCTACAGCTAATTTTTAACCTACTTTTAAACCAATTTAAAGTAGAAATTTCAAAGTTGGAGTTTTAGTCTTCCTCAGTGTCTTTTGTTACATTTAACCTCTGTTATAAACTACCATTTGGTAGACACTTTGTTCCACTGTATTTTCACCATAGTCCACAGGCAGTACCTGTCTTCACTTTTTGTGTATCCAAGTGAAGCAACTTAATGACAGGTGAAACTGATCTGATGATTAAGAGACTCAGCTCTCCTCCAGATTACATACCTATTCTATGCCAGAGACCATAATATCTGTCAGTCATATAAGACCTAGATGTGAAAATAAAAATGCAAAGCCCATCTCCCTGTTCCCTGATCCAGCTACTATACACGCTTCTTTAGTAATTGCTTCAAATTCAGAGTCAGCGAGTTCACAACATTTTATTTTCGTCATGTTTGATATGGTACCTTAATTACAACTATGTTTTCTAGGGGCTTGTGTTTCCAGAGAGTGATTCAGGGAACCAAGGCCCTGAAGAGAATACTTCAGCAATGAAGGAATATTCTATTTGAGAGTTAAGATAAATGCCCTTAAGTTAGGTGATGAGAATATGTGACAGGTTTTTCATATGTCTTTTGAGGCTAAAACGGTTTAGGCAATTGTCACTTGACTGCTAGATAACTCTAGTACAAATAGCTATAATTTACTCTTACAAACACGATACAGATCAATCTATCTTAGATATATACACAACAAAGACTTGTTGGAACTACACCAAATGACATGAATTAGTTTGACTGACCTAGCAGATTTAAGTTTTCTTAATTGTACTCTCCTGGCATGATTTCATTACACACTTCAGTAGTCTATTTTTCAAAACTTCCTATGAGTTTTGATATTCTTCCTGCACCACACTTTTTTTTTTTTGCCTTTATTAATTGAAAAACATAATTGATTTATAAATAATTCTCATATTCATTGAGTATATCAACTCAACATTAAGTATACCCAATCAATATAATGATTGACTATATCTCTGACAGCACTTTACAATAGACAAGTATAATTACTCTGGGATGACACCAGACATGTATGCTTCTTGTAACTTAGTGTTAATTACTAAATAGAGTAGCTTCAAATGCGGAGCAGCTCAGTGTTCCTTTTAAAGAAGTTAGCTAACTTGCACTCAAGTCTCCCTATTATTAACATCACATCAACGCAAATTTCAGAGACCTTTCCCAAGGTTAAATGTAAATCAGGACCTTGGAGAGTAAACTGTACATTTCACTGACACTCTAATCCAATGTGCGAACTAGTAAGTCTTTAACAAAATGAATTGTAACAAATTATTAAAAAAAATTGGGGAAGATTACTGACCATGAGATGAATAACAATACTTAGTTATACAGTAAAAAGTGGAAAATGTCCTATTATAAGAGAAGCAAGCCTGTCAGCTCTAAAATAACTTGGAAATACATGGCAATGTGCAAACATTTGTAGGTGCTGTACAGATTTTAAGTATACTGAGTATAAGATTCCTTGGGGAGGTATACTTGAGCTGTGATGAAGCAAATAGTTTGGTTGATGAAATGCAGGGCAGAATATTAAAAGATGACTCAGTTCAGGAAATGTTTTTTTCCTTGTCTTTTCAGTTTTGCAAAAGTACATTTTTTGTTAATACTGACAGCAGTGTAATCTTAAAAATTTGGATGAAAAAAGTTTATTTATACCTTTCAGTTTGTATTTAGTTATCTGGGCTTGTAAAAAGATTTTTACCCTGACATCATGATTTGAAGATTTATTTTCTAGATTTTTAAAAATAAAATGTTCCCTACAAAATGAAAACCACAAGAACTTATTAATAGCTGCTTTATTTTAAAGCAAAAAAATGGTAAAGTTATTTTTTATTACTGTCTCAAAATTAATTAAAAGCTGAGATCCAACTGTACTTAGGCTATATGTGTCCATAGAACATATCAGCCCGTAGAAGATATTTTTTATGAAGGCAGATATATGACCACCCATATTATTTATTATAACTGATGTGACAGTTTGGTTCAGGATAAAGGAAATTCTCAGTATCTTTTTTTTTTTATTTTTTTTTTCCTTGAAAATGAATAGTTTTCCAATATATTCTTCAGGAAAGGTTGTTGGTTTTTTTTTTCCCTGCAAGATTTTTAATATTATACTGCACAATGAATTTCTAACTGAATAACTTTTTTTGGTTACTTCTATTAAATTACATGTATCTATTTTTAGATAAGTGATTGTGGTTTTTTTTAGTAGTTGGGAAAGCAATGTATTTCTCACTAAATCTTAACTAAATTAAATCACTAAAGCAATCACACTATACACTTTAAATGAATGAGTTTGTTTTGAAGTCACATAACTTCCACTATATTAAGTAATAGAATTCTTTATTCTAACCCATGAGTTTCCTTTCTTTCCTTACCACATTAACATCCCGTGCAGAAATGTGATGATAGAATATAAAAAGGTATTATTAGGCTGCCAATCAGACTAAATCTTTCCCATCTCCTTACAGACAGAAAGTGTCTTCACTCTTTGGATACCTGTCCTTCTCTAGAGATGTTCACTAGTAATTCTTAAATTACTTTCTATTACTGTAACTTCTTTCTTTTTTTTTTTTTTTAAACAGTTCTTCAAGGCAAACAAAATAATACCAGCACATAGCCTTGCAAAAGGTAGTGAGAAAAAATGTTTTATATTTATAGATGTTATCAGCTAAGAAATACTGATAACACTGAACATGGAATTAGAAATAATCTGTAAAAGATATTAAAGAGTAAAGTGACTGAAACTCTAGTGTATGAATGTCCATGGCAGTTAAAATTCGTAAATTTAAGTGTTTACATGTAGGTATAAGAGCTAAGTGTCCAAGTTTCTATTGCATTCAATGAATATTTAGTCAACACAAAATGGAGCTAAGAGATTTAATTAACCATGTGCATGATGTTTAGAATTAGCTGAATCATTCTCCAAACCCCACTGACTAGTATTAGCTACTTCACAATGGAAAATAGTGGGAACATAAAGACCACATGCATACATGCATAGATCTACTTAACCATGTAACCACACAATTATATAAATGTAGGCGTCTTAACCTGAAAGATTAATTTAGCCATAGCATTCCTCTACAAGATAAAATTTTATTTCCTCAGAGCAATTTCCTCAGAGCAAGTGGTCTCAACCTAGTTCTTACCCCTAATTATAAGAACTTTCTAGATATTTATCTCACATGTATTTTCTTGTGTCGTAGATATCTAAACTTAGGTAATACTTCTAATACTTTCTAATGAAAACAAGAAAGTTGTTGTCATGCTTGCTCTCTTCTAAAATTCTATATTTAAAATACCTAGAATTTCAAAAGGAAATAAGCTTTCATTTCCACCTTTTCCACATTGCAATGTGGACCCAATTAACATTCTTTATTAAAAAACCCTCTCCATATATTGCATTTTCATGTTTTTGTGTTCAAGTGTCTGTGTAAAGCTTTGCAATATTCTGACATTACTGCAGCTGTGATTGAAAGAGTTCATAGTTGAATTTATAATTTTACAGAAGTATGGATATTTAATGGTTCACTTTTTAAAAATTAAAATCTTGGAAAAGGAAATATAATCTTAAAAAAAATCATTCTAAGAATCTATTATAATGATGAATTAACTGTTTCACTTTAAAAGAATGTGTCTGCTCTGTTCAAAGTCACACAAAATTCTCCATATTAACCTAAAACATAGTTTTACCTAAAAGCATTTTTAAGTTTATAGGTTTAAATTTTCATTTTGAGTTTTCCAGCTGTAAATCACATTATACAGAAAAATCCCTCAAAACCTTTATATGCAGAATTACAAAAGATATTTTTTACTGAATTTCTGTAATCCCCTCTGCCTCAAGGGAGGTAAATTTAAAATGGTAATAATGACAGATGAGATATAATTTGCCCTCAAGTACAAGTTTTATGATATTAGCCTATCCTCTTTAGAGACATCAGAACCATGGACACATCAGTTCCAGAGCACAGGTGTGGAGCAGAAGGGTTGGGTTTATCTATGGATCCAGCAACTTCTTCCCTCTCTGCCAGGTTTAAGATCACTGGTGAATATGAATAGCTTACAGCTGGTACTTGTGGCAGCAGGAGTCACTGGGAAATGGATCATTTCCTGAAAAACTAGGGGAAGAGCAGATTTGTGTCATGCCATGTGTCTAAAAGTAAGTTTCCAGTAAGTGGAGACTATTAGGAAATTAAGTATGGACTAACAGATCAGGAAGGAGATGAAAATCCATGTTCAGTGGTGACTTACAAGATATGGAAGATAACATCGAAGACTGGAAAGAGATAGATATACTGATATGGAAGGTGTCAGTAATATAGATTAGAAAGAAAACAGAAGAGTTTGAGTTGTTACTGAGTAGTGAAGGAAAGTAGAGCTGGGGAAAAAAAAAAAGAGAAAAAGTAAGAACTTTTGGCTTGCTATTGAGAGTAATTGGTTTAGATTTGGCCATAGGGTAAAGCTTTGGAAATAATTCAAACTAACTAGTCCAATATCAGAGCCTTGAAGTGTTGGTGTAGTATCAAAAATACCAGTTTCAATAGTTCTGTGAAAAAAATTAGACCACTAAGCACACAACAAACATGGGTGTTATTACGGTCAGCATGGCTTCTGTAAAAAGAAATGCTGCCTCACTTGTCTGCTGAAATTCTGCGAGTTCATCATTAAACATATGGAAAAAGGAAATCCAGTGGGCATAATACATCTGAATTAAAAAAAAAAAAANAATAAATGAGAAAAAAAAAAAAAAAAAAAAAAAAAAAAGCCTTTAATGGTATTCCACTCAAACAAAAAACCAAAACAAAACCCGAAACAACAACAACAAAGTTATGTGGAATGGGGGGAAAGGATTAAAAGCCAGTTAAAAACCAGTTGCTTGCATACAAAAAAATAACAGTTCTAGGAACAGTTAAACATTACATTTTTATGTACAGATAATAAAAAAAAAGGAACGACAATTTTTTTTTTTCATTGAGATGCAGTTAAAATATATTTTACAACAAGCTTAATTTTACTAGGAATATAATTTAGATTGATTTATATCAAGTTGATGTTCCTTTTCTTTTATATGTTTGTGTGTAAGGATGATTAGCCTCTTTCATGATCAGTCTTTACCTGCTTTCCATGTGCTATAAATTAATACAGGGTAAAGCCTGTGGCTTCACAGCTGTAGTCCTGCATTATAAATGCATTAAAAAGAACCCAAGAAACAAGCAGAAAAACCTCAAACATCATGACTGATTAAGTATAAGACATCAATTATCACATAATCTATTTTTGGTTAGCCTTTTATTTGATAGGGCCAGATCCTAAGTCTTGTGAAAACTTTTATAAGACAGAAGTTCCAGTTTATCTCATCTTAACCTTAGTTGTTTAACCAAATATTTAGCACATTCAAACACCCTGTAGAAAGATCTGTCTTACTGTTGCCTCTGGATGAAGTAAAGAGGCAGTAGCAAAAGTGAAAATTCTGGAGAAAAATAAACACTTCCACAGGGTTTTGAGTTTTAAACCACGTAAAGTATATTGTTAAATTTTGTTCCACAGTAATTTAGAGATTTTTATAGTCTCAGTGTTCCAGGATTTCTGTACTAATATTAAAAGGTAGTATTCATACAAAGGTATAGTAAATTTTTTTTTTTTTTTCCTTTCACTTTCGCAGTCCCATTGCTTTCTTCAGATACCTAACATAGTTGTTCATAACAACTTTCTCTTTACAAATCTGTCTGCTCATTTTAATCTGAATGCAGTTGTAGGTCACTTTCTGTTTAAAACAAACATAGTAGGAAACAATTGTTAAGGAGACATGTTAAGAATACAAATTCCTATTCAAAGAAGCTTGGAGATCTGTGCAGAGGTGGGTTGTGTAGGATGGAAGCAGAATTTCTACCTGCATTTCTACCTCAAGAAAAATGAACTCCATATTGTAGAGTCCAGGGTCTACAGTTTTTATTGAGGCAAAACAAACATAATATTGTGACAAAGGGTATAACAATAGAAGCTCTAAGGTACAGTCAGAGTGTGCATACAGTCTACAAAATCCACAGAGAACACAGATGCAAGTCATATCCAAGAGCCATGATACTTCAGTCTTACACAGCCAGGAAAATTTACATTGGAAGATGAACCAAGTGGGATATAACATTTGAGAAAAGTAGGCAGGTATCAGGACTAAAAAGCAAGACACACTGACTCTCGTCTGTATTTGATGGAATTAGGCATAATCATGACTAAACAAAACAAGTCCACCTGTTATCAGCAGGAGATATTATGAGGGCACACTACCTTATGGTCAGTAAGAACAACAGCAGCCTAAGCTCTGAACAGTTCACAGATAGTCAAATAGTGACCATAGTTTTAGAGTAGTCAAAGCATATGCCTTCATAATGGACATGGTTCAATACAGTCATGGGATGAGTGACCTACTATGAATGCCATGTGATGCAGATGTTCTAAAAGGTGCCAGCATGTATGCACATGTATGCACATGCTATGTAGGAAACCAATTGTCTTGTTTTATATACATCTGTGAGGTAAAATTCGGTACATATGACTTGCGGAAAACAGACTCCACAATCTGTAAGATTGTAAAGTAGGTATGTTTATTCAGCACTGAACGGCACGGGGGGTAGTCCCACCAAAATCGTGCGCGCCCCAACGCAGCACTCACTGTAAATATATACAGCTAATTGTTGCATATGCATGATATGCCTATACATATGCATGACCTGTCCCCGCTTTGTATTAAAATGAGTTCCAAAAAGTCATTTCCATGAACTCCTCCCATCCATGCTTGCGCATTGCCTCCTGGTGGTGGTCGTCGGGGGTCGTGGGGATGAAGGCTGGTGGTTCCTCTTCGTCACCGCTAGTAACCTTTTGTTCTTGTGCAGGCTCAGTTGTTCCTTGGCTCTTGCTCAAACAACAGGGTCTGTTTTAGCTCGTTTCTTAGGAGAAGTTTTACTTCTTATCAGGTACTGTCCTTGTAAGGCACCAATTAATTTACGCAGTAGTTGTGCTGGCCTTGTGAGAAGCTACAGCTAATTTATACACAATAGTTAACGAGGTCTCAGACTCTTACCTACTGTTTCAATCCTTTAACTACTATTAAAGTTCAACTACTAAAATTCCCTTGTCTCACATATGTCTTGAATATTATCATCTGAAGGAAAAGTGGGAGAGGAAGGAAAGAAGGGAAGTGAAGGAGGAAGGAAAAGGAATAAGACAAGGAGAGAAGGAAGAAAGGAAGAGAGGGAGGGAGGGAGAGGGAGAGGGAGGGTGGGAAGAAAAGATTAGGCAATTTCTCAGAGGCCTCACTATGGCATCAAAGCTGACTGCAAGCTAATGGTACCCATCTGCTCATCAAAACATTTTGTTGTTCACTTTGTCATGCTGTAACATCTCAAGATTTGTATAATGAAGGACCATTTGCAGTCCTCAATACTCCTGGGAAGAAGTGGTGTTTCTAAAAAACCCACAGGCCCAGTCAGACAACTAACTGTAGAATCTCAGCATGTGTGACAACTGTGATGATTCCAGTATCTTGGTTTCATTAATTATGACTTCATAGCATTATACATCTGATTAGTTAATTTCCCATCTCTATATTTAACTTCTGAAAAAAATGTCTTTTTTTTTTATGAAAGAGATAAAATAGATTTCATATACCTAATAAGGTCAGGCACATTTACTGTTTTGTGCTTTAAATCATGTAAAAGTCTCATGCTATTTTTCTTGTGTCTTCTTTTGCATCCTGATAGTGCAGGTATCTTTTTCAACTTAGAAAATAAATCAGCTGTACTGAATGAGCTATTTCATTTGACATTGATTATGTGCTTTGGACTAAACTACATATTTAAACGATATATTTCAACAACGGATTGTAAATAGTTTTATTCACGTGATTTAAAAAAGGTACATGTTGATGAAGGCCTTACTATATAAAATATTACCATGACTTCTCAAAAGCAAGAAGTGGAATAATATGGTTAATATCTCAATACTCTTGATGACTATACAATTAACACTTATCAAAACTTATCTGGAAAACAGACCTTCTTGAAGAAACCTTACATTGTGCTTATGTACTAAATTTAGATTTTGGAAAATAACAGCATCTCTAAAATATATAGCAGTATGTAAAAGGTACAAACAAAACTGATTGACATTTCAAATGTAGTAGATCATTAACTTGTGTTATTTTTCCTCATCTGACCAGTATCAGTGTATGATAGAAAACATGAAATCAGCATTTGTAAACCTTTTAAAACTAGAAGAGTGTGAATAATGGTGCTGCAGGTGATGCAACTACAGCTTTTAATATAGACAAATGCGATGTCATATAACTGGGAAAAAAGAAAACATCATCTTTACGAAGAGCTTTTGTAATTGCAAAAGAAGGGGCTGTTACTTGATACATATCAATTATGATGGAAAAAATTATCGTAGAAAAGCGAAAGAGGGCAACATACCAAGAAGTCATCTAGAACCCATCCCCTTCCTTCAGAGGGGTTAGCTATGTTTATCATCGTAGGGGGTGCTGCAAGCTGTTGGCAGGGGGGACTGCAGGGCGGCCTCTGTGAGGAGAGGCCGGGGCTGCCCTGTGCCGGCCACGGCCGGTTCCAGCCGGCTCCAACCGACTCCCCTGCAGGGCACGGCTGAGCCCCCCAGCCAAGGTGGTGGATCCTTGGGGAAATGTATTTAAGAAAGGGCAAAATCCTGCACAGGCATAGAGGAGTGAAGGAAAAAAATGTGTAAGAAACACCCCTATGAATGCCAAGGTCAGAGAAGAAGGAGGGGAGGAGGTGCTCCAGGCGCTGGAGCAGAGATTCTATTGCAGCCCGTGGAGAGACCATGGTGAGGCAGGTATTTCCCTACAGGGTATATGGGAGTCCGGAGTGGAGTGAAGTTGGGCCTGGGAAAGGGGGGAGGGAAGGTGTAGTTTTAGTGTTTGTCTTTGTTTCTTACCACCTAAACTCATTTTAATTACCAGGAAATTAAATTAATTTTCCCCAAGTTGAGTCTGGTTTGCCCATGACAGTAGTTGGTAAGCAACCTGCCTGTCCTTATCTCAATCCACAAGCTTTTTCATTCCTGTTGTTCTTCCTGTTTTCTAGCCCTGTCCTGTTGAGGAGGGGCAGTGAACAAGCAACAGGGTCAGCATTTGCCCTTAGACAAGGTTAAACCACCACAATCATTCAAACTAATATTTTTCTCACATGTTCTTAAAGATCTCCAAAGATAGAGACTTCATAATCTCCCAAGCCATTCTGTTATATCCACATCATTAGAAGTTTCTTAAAAAACTGATTTAAATATTTTTTGTGAAGTTATGTTTAGTGCTATGACTTGAGCATAGCAAACAGAACCGTCCTCCCTATTTGCAAGTCTTTGATGTACCTGAAGGTGGTTATAGCTCTATTCAGTCTTACCTTCCTTACTCTAGACTACCGCAAATACACTAAACTCTTTGCTATTTTGTAGGTGCTTTGTTCCAGACTTTTTTTCTGGGGCCTGATTAGTAAACTGACTCATCTATAATTTTCTGTTTTCTCTCTTGTTTTCTTTCCTTTCTGAAGTTAGGCATTACACTTAAATCCATTATTTCAGTGAAATAAACTCATATGCTATGCAGGGACCTGAAGAGAGTTACATGTTTTTTGCAAAAGTGTGTATTTGCTACAGTGTAATAGAACCTGCTTACTTAAACATTGTTTCAAATTAAAAAGCAAAACCAATCAAGCAAAAAACACCCTATATGTTTCCTTGTTCTGCCAGGAATGAAAACACAAAACATAAACTGAAAGGCTATCTCTATAGCCTATAGTCTATATAATATAGTTTCCTTCTAATAACCCAAGGAGTTGCAAAGTCTCTATCTGTTGCGTGAAGACAACGATACTCAGAAGGTCACCGAGTACAGGTGTATTAATATTTTTGGTATACTGAGAAAATAAAATGACAGATGAAAAAATCCCCAGATACTTGTACTTCTTTGGAAGAAGGTAGAAATAGCTGCATAGTTTTAAATCTACTTAACTCATATGTTACATCTAGTTTAATAGACAGTCATTAAATAGGGGTAACCAGACCAATCAAACACAGTCAGAAAAGCTTCAGACCAAATACTAAACAAAATTTCCTTTAATGACAATAAAACAGTACTTACATATGTAGCAATACCTTGTAGGATACCAGAGTGATCAGCTCTGCATACCCAATTCTGAATTATGGCATCTGCAGAAACAGTTCTTTTTTGTGTAATTTTGTGTACACTATAAAGGCACTTCCAGCCATGCTATGAGTTATGGGCAGCTTCATTAGCTTGTTACACAATTTTATATCAGTAATTGGCCATTTGTGTGCAATGCGCCACAGTCTTTGATATGTTTCTGTACTTTCAAAGCCTCTGCTTTGAACTCTCAGGGACCCCTGCTACGCTTTTGTGATTATTCACTTTTACATACCTGTTCAGTCTGCAATAGCTCACAGTGCACAACACCGGTGTTTAAAAGCATATCACTGTATATATATCACTTTCTCAACTAATTATTATTAATATCTGATTAACAACTGCAATTTTTGTTACAGTTTTGAATGTGATTCTTTTCAGATTATAGCACAATCATAGTAGCATGCAGTCAGTGGAGATATACATTTTGATCTTACTTGGTCTGCCCTAGAATTGTCTGTCTCTCCACTGACAACAAAGATACCTGCAGAAAGCAAGCTATTAACTTGCACATCTCAGCTAAATGCATAAATCTGATGGAGAAATTCTGTGGGTTTTATTTTATTAGCAAGGAAAAAGGGGATGAGTCAAACAGAATAAACAAATGGGGAAATAGGGGATGAGAAAATGTTTGGACATCAATTCTAGTTAATTGTTAATTTTAGTTCATTGCTTCAACATCTGCTAGATGCATCATGAAAGGGAATATCATCAAGAGTATTCATTTATGAAGTAGCCAGTTCTGTAAAATATTTTTTAAGGGAAAGGTACATGCTGCTTCTCTTACAGCTGCAAAGCACATCGTTGTAATAATATTTATTTAATAAAATACATATGAAGTATGACAAGCAGTAGAAAGCAGCAAGTGTTTTTCCACTTCCTTCCATAGGACCAGAAGAGAGCATGCGTTTTCTTTTCTTAATAGCCCTAAACCGCTACATTATCCAGAACAATGCTCAGTTTCATATTATAAGTATAATCAGTGAAGAACTAGAAGGATTTAGAGCCAAGACTTAGTAATAACTTTTTGTATAACTTAACAAGGGAGGGTGACACCACAAAAGAGAACATAGTGGAGGAATGGCTGAAAAAGAAAAAAAACAGGAAAAGGAGATTTGTTTCTATAAAGCTTAGTTGAATGACTGTGAGACTTTATAGAAGATAGGCTCAGAAGGTGGTATCAGCTAAGAGTCTGAATAGAAATGAGGAATCAGAGAAAGACATTTTAAAATTAGTAACCAGTATTTAATTAAAAAAAAAAAAAAGGGATAAAATAATGAAAAATTAGAACAATGGAAGTGGTTGAAATAAAAACAGAGCCACGCTTTGCAAAAAGCCAAAAGTGAGTGTGAGGAATACCAGTTATGCATGGGAGTCTAGGGTAGCCAATGAGGCTGATGAATGAGAGGTAGCTCAAATGTGACATTCTTTGTTAACTGTAAACCACAGTAAATACCAAGAACAAAAGAGCTCTACCCCAGCACAACTCTGGGCCTGAAATGGGACACATGCCAAAGGCTCCATTAAGTCCACAAAATATATCACTATTCATTTTTATGGAAGTGATTGGATACTGGGATGATGGATGGATAGACAGATAGGTAGATAATACAACAGAGATTGCTCATGGTTTGACTGTCATTATTCATATTTAGCAATCACAGTTGGGTTGGTGAAGACAAAGCATATATTGCAATATATTGGGTTAATATTGATTAAAAAATAGAGATGTAATATTTCTTTTGGTTCTGCCTGTGCTGCCATTTCACTTACAGAGTTATAAATTACACTTACTCAGAGGAAAACCAAACCAAACCAAAACAAAAAAAAAACCCGTGAGGTGATATGAAAACAAGTATAGACAGCATACTGAAGTCTCGCAAACTCTGACAAAGCAAATATTAAAAATAATAGTAATTCTAGAAAGAGGACAAATACTGTAACAAATAATAAAAGTGACACAGTCAATAAAGGTACTGCCACTCCAAACAGCAGACTGTTTAAAATTCTCAACATTAAGTGAGTAACAATTTTTTAAAAGAAAACAAATTTGAAATCAAATCCATGGTTTATCAGCAAAAATAAATGCAGATGTTACTATTTAACAGTGATGTGATAATAATGGCTTATGAAATCCATATCAAGGAGGAAAAAAAGAAAGAATAAGACAGAATACCATGAAACTGAAAAAACAGAAGATATTGTTCCTTTTTTCCCCCCTTTTTCTTTTTTTTTTTTTTTCAGTTCAGTACTTGACATTAATTCTAACTGTACTTCCAATCATCGTTGTACTAAGGATTCTGCAAGAAAAAATGTCTCTTCTCCAAAGACTTTATGACTGAAATAACATGTCAGCTGAATTCTAGGAAACTGTGGCTGAAGCTCCAAATTCACTTATCAGGAGTAAGAGTAGGAGACAAGAATACAGCTCAGGTGCCATACATAAATCCCTGTTTATTTACTGGATAAGTGTAGCCACAGTGGAATTCTGTATGCATAAATGATTCGTATAGTATGTATCACACTGATGCATCCTAGTATAATATGCAGGACATATCAACAGAAAGTTACTGATTAACCAAAATCAGATTTCATGAAAAGGGAAGTTTTTTGATAGCACCTACCATAGCAAAAACATTATGCACAACAATAGAAATCATAGCACCTGACTGCTCACCTGTTCATGGAAATGAGTGTTACTATGATGAACTATTTTATATCCACAGTGATTTTACTGCAGCTTCCCATAGGAAAATGTATAATCTTCACCTTGCTTAATATTACAAATATATGGTGAAAAAGCTACAGCAATCAAATAACATATTCAACTATAAACATTCAAAAGCATTTTGGTATGCAAACATGTATCAGAAAACCATGTAGAAAGGTGATTACATTTAGAAATGTAAACCTACAAAGATTGGTTCTTAGGGAAGTGAGGTGTGCAAATATGCATGAGAGATGATCAGCAGTTTAACAGCAGATTAACAACAACCCATTAATGACTTGAGTACAAAAGGTAAAGCTGTGGTAATTAGATTTGCTAAATATACCAGTTAGGATGCTCTGTCAATACAAAAGAGAATTAGAAAAGTTTTACAATAAGATTTGGGTGACCTGAAAGACTGGAGTAGTAAAAGCATTAAAAGTTACACTTTTAAAGAGTCTATGGGCCATCCTTCTAAAATGTCCATTGAGTTCATTTAGTCCATGACTTTGGGCTCCATCTGTCATAACAGTCTTTTAAGGCAGGAGAGATGGTGTGTGGTGTTGGCCTGTTGCATCCTGAAGCCAGTTCTGATTCCATTATCACTGCGCTCATCTGGTTCTATCATCATTGCACTTTGCTCGGTTTCCTCAGTTAGTTCATTCTTCATTAATCTGGGTGATTTTTACTGCTATACCATTGATAGCAACCGTAGAAATAATGATATACAATATCATATAACAATTAACATCATACAATTCAGTTCATTGGCTATTTTCACCCAAAATCAAATCCCCTTGAGATGCACATTGGACTTCCCCATCCTTTCGCATTACCCACCAAGTGCACCCAGGTCCTTGAGCAAAAACAATCCCACGGATGGGTTTTCCCTTGCCTGAGGCAGGAGTAACTCAGACTGTCTTCCCCAGCATATTTCTTATGTGCACGATAGGGACTTTATTCCCATCTACAGTACGCAGTTTTGATTGGGCAAGGCCAGCTCGATTGAAGGATCCCCTGGTGTTGACTAACCAGGTGGCTTTTGCTAAATGTGTATACCAATGCTTGAATGTCCCACCACCCATTGCTCTCAGTGTAATCTTTAACAGTCCATTGTATTATCGTTCTATTTTCCCAGAGGCTGGTGCATGATAGGGGATGTGNTCAGCAACATCTTGCCGCAACACGGCAGCCCAGATGGGTT
>VZTQ01014287.1:2199-31791 GCA_013400755.1 Pelecanoides urinatrix
CTGCCCCGCCACCGCTCCGGCACGGCACCCCGGCCCCGGCGCCGCTCGGGCACCCGCACAGGCACGTTACCCTAAAGAGCGCGGAGGCCTCCGCGGGGAGCTGCACCCCTCGCCCCCTGCCCGCTGGGGCGGCCGGCTCTGGGGTGCAACGCTTGGGGCGAGACCTGTGCTGCCCCCCTCGCTGCCCCCGGGGCGCGGGGCTCCGGCGCCGCAGGGCGGGAGCCGACCCCCGCGGAGCGCCCCCGGCCCCATCCCGCGGCCCCGCTGCGCCGTGATTCAAGGCCGGCTGCGAGTAACCCGCGCCTCACGGATGCCCGGGAAAAGCCCCCGCTGCTCTCACACAGGGACCCCGCGCCCGGTGTCAGCAAGGGCTGGAAGCAGCCGGGATCCCGCCGCTCGGGCGGACGCTCTCCGGAGCGGTGCCCGGAAAACGGGTCCCGCTGCTCCTGGGAGCAGCTTCTGCCGGGGCGCGAAACGCTGCGAGGCCGAACCCCCCCGGGAAGGGCGCCGGGGAGCCAGCGCACCGCACCGCAACGCCGCGGCGGCAGCCGGCGGGTCCCCGGGCCGCGTTTCAGCGCGGTGCTGCGCGTTCTGTGCGCGGCAAGAGGCGGGTAGGAAAGCAGCGAAGAGAAGAGCGGTGGCACAGCAGAAATCTGTTTTTGGAGTTTTCCAAGGACAGTTGTTGTTGCCTGCCCTCTGTCAAGCGACGAAAAGATGATAAACCCGGCCTAACCTTTTGTCCTTTTATCTCTGATGCATAACGTTAGGAAGCGAAAGGATAACCCCACAACGCTCATACTGCAGACCCAGACACTGCGCAAGGCTCGGCATTACAGATCGCAGCCGAAACACCTGGAGCCTCCGCAGAGAAGTATTTGCAACGCCTGGCCTCCCCAGGTACCAGCCTGCTCTGATCCTTGGGCAGCCTCCTTTTCCCAAGGCGTGCTTAATCACGGTTTTGGGGAAGTGGAGGGCAGAGGGTTACATAGAGCATCCAAAGCACAGTACCACCTCCAAAGTTATTTGTGTTTTCTCACATTTCTGTAAAACACGTCGGTACCAAATGTGGCAGAGGGGGAGCACTGCTGCAGATGATGATCTGCCCCTCAGTCTAGGCAGGAATAGGGGGTGGGAGTTCTACTGTTTTAGAAATAGCCACTGCTTCTCTGCAGTACCATAGTCTCTTTTTTCCTCTGACGAATGCCATTTTAAATTCAAAATATGGGTGATCTGGTGGTGATCATGGCCCAGGGTGTTACCAGAGATAAAAGTGAACTCTGAGATGGGTATGCTAATTAGACTGAAGTAATTTAAAAGGTGTTAGATGGGCAGTCCTGTGAAGTTGAGAGCACTTTGGCAGCATAATCTAATACCCTCAGTGATCTTTGGGGAACTGTCCACGGGAAGCCCACAGGAAATGAGAGTACGAAGAGGCATCCCGTCAGCAGCGGCGTGTGCTTGGGTGGTCCACGCCGAAGAGGTGCTGTGTCCCCCCTGGATGAGATTGATCGGGAGAGGTGTAGACAACCTTACCAGCGCTCCATCTCCCAGTCTGGTAAATCCAGTGAGGGGACAGAGCCAAGGTGGCACAGCTGACAAAACCACTGGGTTTTATTTTCGAGAGTGTAAGAGGAGGGCAGGAAATGCTGAGAGACTTCTTTTTTTTAGTCAATATGCATCATTACTTTTGCTCTCCCCTCACCTACCACCAACTGCTGCCTCAGAAGCGCTGCCAGTTGTACCGGGCAATGAGCAGCGCATTGGAGGTCCTTGTCGGGTGTATTCAGCAGAGAGAACTGCCGCTGCCCTGCAGCAGAGGACACCACGGCAGGGTGAAATGCTTTTCTGAAAGAGCTGCCCATAGCTTCGCTGGCCCGCACCCTGAGGGCTGCTCTTCGCTACACCTTTCTGTGCCTCTGGGACTTTTTTCCTCCAATCCACAACCATATAGTGACCAAGGCCTGTGTTTTCAGAGATAAATTTGTGTCAAAGCAGAAGACCCACCTAATTTATGAAAGCTATGAATAGCCTAAACCTGTTTTATTAGTCTAGTGTGGAAGGGTTCAGGGCCACAGTGAACGCTTCGGTCCCCTCTCTCAGTCACTTTCACTGATCTCGAGTGTGGTTATTTTGATAGTTAAAAAGACATGGGTTTAAAAGTCAACTTTGCAGAACTCTCTGCCTGGTGACACGCTTACGTGCACAGCTGAAAATGAGCCAGCATCTGAGGGAGGCCAAGCCACACCAGATGCTGGCTTCTACCTCTTCCTGAGAGCTCTGTAAGAAACCCCACCGTATCCCCTGAGATTATTGCAGTGACGTGGTAGAGCGAGGGCCTGGCCTCCTGGGAGCACAGCATGGCTGGACTGCAGAGCTTGGGCTTCCCCGGCCCCTGCACGATAGCTCCTCGTTTAAACCCAGTGGAAGAGTGCCGTCAGCAGCAGAGCTGGTGTCCTCCGGCCCGCGGGGCATCCCGGCGGGCTCCTCAGGAAGGCAAACTGCTTGTTACGGACGCAGCGGCAGAGGCTTTTGGGACCAGACTGCAGCGCGGAGGAAAGAGCCGCCCGAAGGCTGTGGTGTCTGGGGGTGCAGAGCAGCCCTGCCTTGCCAGGGGAGCGCAGCCAGGCCAGGGGAAGGTGGGAGCCTTTTGGGTGGCTGCTGAGCCCTTTGCCACATGGGAGACCTAGGGAGGTGCAGCGGCGTGCCTGGGGACCACACAGGTCTGGGCAGAGCGCAGAGCAGGAACCAGATCTTTGCAGCTGTAGGTCAGGGGCCTCGTGAAAAAGCACCTTCAAAGTCCACCCTTTGTCACCAAGCTTGGACTTTAACAGTGCCCCTGGGCACCTGGCAAACGAGATGCCCAGAGAGGCGGGTTGTAACCTACCTTCTGCATTAAGCCGAATGGAGAAGCTTGCTGCGCGGCTGCCGTCTTGCTTGAAGGAACAGCTTGCTCAGTTATAAGCCCTGCTTCCCTCTCTCTGAATGCATCCTGCCATGGATATTTTGAAAAGAGGGGCCCATTTTGGCTATGCTGCAAAGTAAAGAGACCAAGAATGAGGATTTCTTAATGGGAGCTCTAGCTGGAAAGCGATCGACTCTACTATACAATGCTTGCTTTTTCAGTCTCTCTGGAGAAAGCCAAGAACAAAAATTTCAACCCAAGTTCATCCTGTGCTGCAACTTTTGTGTTTGCTGTTATTAAAACATTGAAAAATTGATTCCTTTGCTTTGAGAACTGCTGGGAGAAGAGGTAGATTGGAAGATAGGAAGTTAAATCACTGAACAGTCTGCTTCCAACAATTGCCAGCAAAGAGGAAAATACAGTTGATTAAGTGAGCCCTTTGCTAGACATAAAAGTGTCCAGAAAATGCAAGCAGAAGACAGGAGGTTAAGAAATCTAAGGCTTTCTCAAGGCTCAAAAGGAGACATACCGAGGGTATTAACTGTTATCTTTCCTAGATTAGGTTTCATGTTAATAACCCAATTCTCCTCTATTGATTGAAAAAAAGGGTGCTGGGTCACAGCCTCCAAACACATAATTAACTCTAATCGAATAAATGGCCAACACCAGAAACTGGGCAGTATTCAGAGTCCAGCTCTGTCCAGAATCTCTCTAGATCAGGTGTTTAAGACCTACAGGAACACAGTACAATATTCTCCTGCTCCTCCTTGGCTAACTGCTTGATTGTTAAGTAAATACATCTCTCAGTTGACATGCTGCCACGTACATAAATAGATGCCGCTGTAAATCCCAGCTGCCAAAGGATTTTTCATCTCAACGTATTTTGCTTCTAAAGAGATTTCAGATTTTCCCTAGAATATTTATTAGATACATCATAGCACACACAGCATAGCTTTAGGTGGGTGTTTTAACCGCCACCTTTCAATGGCTTGCAGAAAGGTTTCCTTCCAAAGTTTTAGGAACCATGCCAGTACATGCAAGAACATTTAAATACACATTTTATCATGCTAATCACCAGAGCCTTTGTGCAGCAAGACCTATATATTCACAGATTTTCAAAGGAGCAGTGCGCTAGCACAGATGAAAACGTTTGTACATTTTCAAGCCCCAGGCCATGCTGTTACAACCCAGGAAGTGTTTCATTCACAGTAGCCTTGGGTAAAATTCTGGTTAGACACATGGGCTGGGGAGTATTTGGGCAGAGCAAGGTGGGATACACATCCTGGGATGCTGGTGTCATCTCTTAAATGGGTGTTGCGACTAGGACCTAGGGCAAGCAAAGGACTTGCCCACAGCAATTTGCCAGATTTTCGTATCTGTGGAGCACCGCCAGAAGCAGCTCAGATGTTCCCCCCATTACTATGGACAAGCAGATATCTTTTTGATAGAGGAGGGTGAAGCTTTCTAGTTGGTTTTTTAATCTCTTTTCATATGCACACCCAAAACCACTTCCCAAGGTCCCTACATGGCAGAGTAAGTTTGCTTGCAGTAGGTCTGTCTTTCACACAGTGCAGTTGTACATCATGGTCATCTAGGTCCAGGAACTAACTGCAGCCAAAAAGGCAGGTCTTGTACCCTTCTCTCTCCCTCCTCTCTGCGCTGTAGCTGTCTCTGGGGAGCTGAACTGTCAGAAGACAAATAATTTATAACCATCCTGGAGCAGCTGTCCTGTGCAATAACTCCCTTAACTGGCCCACGCTGCACTGCACGAACACAAAAATTGCTGGAAGGGAAAATGCGGGGGCACGCGGCTAGGGAAGGGGTCTGGGGAAGGTGGTGCTGGGTATGTGCTGGCAATGATGTGTCATGCCGGGCTGCAGCAGAGCAGCTCGCAGGGGTAGCTTGGGGCTTTCCCGCGCAGCACCTACAGCCAGGCTCGCTCAGACGCCAGGAAGGAGCAAATGACATTGGCTGGACCCCGCGGAGGTCGTACGTTCTGGCCGTGATGCTCAAAAAGGTAGTGTCTCTTGTGTCTCTTGCCAGCTCTGCTCTCTTCCCGTTGTTTTGCTGCTCAGGGTTTCCATCACCACATCCTCCCAGGATCCAGCTGGAATGGGCTCTGAGAAACTGGAAACGCCCGTACCGTGGCAGCGGAGCAGGGCCTGTGAATTGCACCCTCATCTCGGCGACACCGCGACGGCTGCCAGCACACGGCACAGCCAAGTGCCAGCCTGCCAGTCTCTCTGTCACTGCAACGCTACTCTGCTCAGCACAGACTTTTTTCCGGGGACCACTTCTTTTGTTTTGCCTTCTGCCAGGTCACTCACAGGCTGGGCCAGCCACCCCCTTCTCCCCGTTTGTGCCTGGCTGTGTCTGTTCTCCCTCCCCTGCCGAGAGTGATGCCACTCACCCTCTGGGCTGTGCTGCTGTACAGCGCTGCACTGTGTGGTACTGCTCTACCTAACAGCAGACTGAGAAAAAAGTCCGTTGCCCAACACGGGAAAAAAAAAAAAACAAACAAAAAAGGAAAGTTTCACCACATTTGCCATCTGTACTTTATCAGTTATTTTACTGAAAAAGGTCAGGAAGGTTTCTTGCCTTTTCGTTTCAAGGATCAACTCCTCCCCTTTTGCTCTCGCTGCGTTTCTCTCACCTGCACCCAAGCCGTTAGCCTCATAGTAACTTACACACCGGCATAGAATAAGACAAAGCATTTCTTTCCCCTGGAAATCCTCTCGGGCAGTGTTTCAGGCCACCTGGCTTTGAAAAACACTTGAAGAGGCAGAAGCAGCCTCCAGCTGTGGGTCCTGTACAGGGTAAGCAAACCCTGCTCGGCCCTGGGGATCGCTCATCCTTCCACCTCTGCTGTTTGCAAAGTCGGGCGCTTCACCTCTCCGGCAGCACGGAAAGCTGCTGCTCCCTCATGCCACGCACACTAATGTGCGAGCTTGGGTGGAATCCATCCCACAGAGGGGTTGCGAAAGGGTGGTCCATGCGGGGTGTGAGTAACTCAGGCTGGCTCAGCTCCTCACAGCAACAGGTCGGGGGTGTTTTCAGTCCTCGCGTTCCTTTGAGAATAATTACCGCACGAGATTGGTTTTTTCCTCTCCTTAGGTATTTTTGGTGTAATTTCTTTTTCTTTATTTGCATTCACTCTAATTCTGCAGGGCGGGGGCTGCGTTTAGAGCAGATGACAAAGAGCTCTGCTCTTTATCATCACACGGCAAATTGTCGTTAACTGGAGACTTTAAGAACAATACAAAACTCTATTTCATTAACTGCTGTTACTGCTTACCTCCAATTATACAGCTGTATGAAAATTACTAAGTGTGAAATATAAAAAGTTTGCCTTGTAATTGAAACCTTTTTTTAGTTAAATTTTGAAATCAATAGGAGAATTTTTAAAAAGCGGTTTGAAAATACTTACCCTGTTTGCTCAATATATAGCTATAGCCACCATGAAAAGCCATTTACCTTGTGATGTGTTCTGCAGAAAGGAAAACTGAAGAATTTCCTTGCTAGCTTGCCTGCCTGAAAATACAGTATTTCAGTTAAGCACAAGATGAGGCAACATGTGTAAGCCAAAATACAGGATGCATCACCGAAAGGACAAAACTCTGCTGATCGCAGCTGGTGGGCAGGGCCCCTCCGTCATCTCACCAGCAAAAATCCCCGTGCGAAAAGGTTTCGCCCACACTCTAACGCAGACCCTCGACGCGGGCCGGGCGACGTGCAGGGCCAAGGCTGCCTGGACGTGAGCTGGGGGAAGGGAGCGTGGGCCCCGGCTGTCCCAGAGGGCAGGACCAGCCCTGCCTGCCGCAAGATGCTCCCCGGGGACCGCTGCGTAATTGCCCACTCAGCAGCTCACACAGGAAGAAAAGGCTCATCTTGCACTAAAATCTAGCCTCTCTCTTTTCTCAGGTCGGAGTTCCTAGCAGATTTTTTGGTGGAGCTGTAGCTCCAGGGATGAAATGGCGTGCGATGAATGCCCAGCTGAGCCGAGCCGTGTGTGGCCGGGGGACGACCCTTCTGCTCGCAGGGGATGTGCTCCTGTCACTGAGGCTCGTGGCAGCCTCCAGCATGACGGAGATTGCGAAGACGAACCCTCGTATCTAGTGTCACTAAAGCGGAACAAAACATTCTTTAGGGGAATTTCCTCACTGCTTTTACAGCTCTGCTCTGATATTTACTTCGCTTATTAATGCTGCTATTCTAGTTTTGTCTCTATTTCTTGCCCTGTAGGACATGCATTATTTTGAGTTTAGCAACCAATTTCAGGGGAGTTTTTCAGAAGTTTTGCAGCAAGGCACATGGGACATTGTTAACCCCTTGTTTCCTGAGGGCACAGTGCCAGCTGCCCAGCTGGGAGACCTCTCTGGAAACTCCAGGTGTGACAAAGATCTTGCTCTTCGACAGAGCTGCCTTTCTCTATTCTCCCTAGCTCTAGCAGCCAAAGAAACCTCCTGGCCCATAGTCCAACCTCACCTACAGCACAAGACAGGTGGAGTTCGTCACCACTGTAAAGGTAGATGCCACCAGGTCTTTTGCTGGCTGTCATGATCTGGTCAGGAGGGTTGTAAACCCAAGCTGGGTTTATGCTTTGCAGCTTGGCGTGGGTGATCAGCAGGCAGTTGCCCATCTTTCTGTCTCACTGTCTGGCCCAGCAGAGAGGACAACATCTGAAGTACACCAGTGGCACGCTTTAAAAGAAGGTCTGTCCAAGCCTGAGAAGGGAAGTGTAGCGGTACTGGATGGACAGTGAGGGAAGTCTAGAGGGAGAAGAAAAGACTGAGTCTGAAAAATAGAAAAGCTCTGGCATGGAAGACAGAGGTTGTATGTGCCCCTAGCCTGGATGGGCATTTGGACTGGAGGGCAGGACTCAATGTGTCCTAAGATCTGCCAGATCTATGTGATGAGGGCAAAAAGATCCCAGCATGAGTGTGGGTGATAAGCAAGACAAAGATCTGTGAAAACTCTCCACTGCTGTCATCTTACTCTTTTGTTTCAAATTTTGATATACTTTTTGCTAAAATCTCCACCACTTGGGTTCCTGTGAAACTCTTCGGGCTGTCAACTCTCCTTGGAAAAAGCAACACATTCAGCATCTGCAAGACTGCAGAGGAGAAGCTACAAGAGGCAGCTCCGCAGCATGCAAAGCTAACAGCAAATAACAAGGCTCCATGTTAAAAGAAAAAACTTATTTTGCTAACTACATTACAATTTTGTGGCCTTTACATGACAATTTTGACTGCTGAGGGTTGTCTGTACCACTTTATCCACGGTAGTGGCACTTATGCACAGCAAATGTTTCTATGACTACCTTAACTCGAGACTTCAGGAGGGAGCACAGGCATCTTAAAGGATAGAGTGGGTCCAGCCCGTCCGTGCCTGTCCTCTTCACCACTCAGCCAAGAGGTTGGCACTCCCAGCACCATTAGGAGGAGAAGATATGTTATCCACCCCAACCATTCTCATTGCCTCACCAGCAAGGGAATTACCTGCTCCAGACAGACAAAATATGAGCAGGACAGCTTCCCCCTTACCCCAAACCCTCCTCAAACCCGCACTCACTAGCAAATATTATTACTACCACAGGAACTAGAGGTCTCGACCACAGCCTGGCTCCCCAGTACACCAGCAGCTATGCAAGCTTCACACTAAAGATACCTTACATACATGCTCCATTTCCTACTCGTAGTTTTTTGTTGTTTTTTTTTTTTTTTTCCAAAAAAGATTACCACTAGTGGGCTTCCTCTATCTACATCCAAGTGTTTTCAAGAAGCAGTCATGGTGAGATAGCAGATGTGAAATGCAGACCCTTGTCCTGTCTAGGTAAGCCACCTGGGTCTCATACTAGTTAATTATATCAACATCGCGAATTCTATAGCTGGATGAAATTCAGTCTAACAACTTCATTTGCTCTGGTTCAATACTGGCGTTTTAAAATACAAAAGTCTACCTGCAAACTACAGTCTTTAATCCAACCTTCAGAACATGGGCTTGAAATTTTAAAACCACACAGAAGAAGGGCTTTTGTACTTGCTGTATTTGCTATCTGAATATTGCAAATTATTTTTAAAACAGAGTTGTACATGTATATCAGATATCATTTGAAGTAATGAGTGTATTTTTCTAATCTTCCCAATGCCAACTTAACAACCCATTTCCAATATCATGCATAATAATTAATTTGTTTTCTGTATAGTAATAAGATTAACAACTTCACATTTACATGGGGTACTGAGTTATGTTCAAATAAAGTAAGTTCTAATGAGAAAAATTGGAAGTGGCAGCAAATCAATGTTCCACTAAGCAATCCAGGTTTATGTGTGTTTGTCTATCTTTTCTGCATGTATTTTTGTCAAAATTCCACTGTAAACGAGATAATTTCTTTCATGTTGGGTTAGCCTGGGTAAATATGTTTAATGAACAACAAATACATTGTAAACATTGAAATAAATCTAAATACCTCAGAAAATATCCTGGAAACTATAGGATGCTTCAACAGGTACAATAAACTAAGTATGAGGCTACACTGCATGAACTCACCGCACAGGGAAAGCTGACATCAGGCACAGCTTGATTTCAAAATAATTCTTAAATGCTTCATTTCAAAAGATCCACCCATATAACATGCATATATCCAAGAAGCTTCTTTTTGTCAATAGGGCTGGAAAACTTGCCTTTTAAAGTAAAATATTGAAATACTAGCAGAAATCAATGAGTTTTAGCTAAGCAAGACAAAGATTAGAGAGATTTCTAGTTCCTTCTAGAAATTTACATTCATAAAAGAGCCACTGCTAAACCACACTGCAGTGACTGGCTGAACCTAAACCTCCAGGATTTATCCTAACAGTCCTTTTTCTAGGACTCCCGCTTAAGCCCATGCCTCTCGGACAGTGCGGTAACAAGGTGACCAATGTCTTTCTGCAAGAGATGTGAATAAGTAACTTTACTTCAGCATTTATGTACTAGCACTTAGGGCATCCATCTGCCTTTCGACTAATAGGGAATTTGGTACCAAAGGAGCAGCAGGTCTCCACCACGTTTTATGGTCTAGGAAGCTGTGCACTGCCTGTTGCGATACGGCTTGGGAGATACCTGTAAATCTCCTGAACACAGACGAAGCCCTTTATTACTAGGCAAAGCCCCTACATCTTCCTGGGGCAGGATGCTCACGGAGAGTGAAGACACTTTATTCAATGCCACCCCAGCAGGGCACATTTCCACATCACCGGTGCAGAAATAATTGCTGGCATCTCATCAGGTGAGCCGCTCAGAAAGGGGAGCCGTCACGTCCTGATTGGGAAGTTTCTCTGATCGTATCTCCATCCAACTGCAGGGGAAGGTATTTTCCCAGCCAGTGGCAGGGATTTTGTCCCTTATCCTCCAGATCCTGTGTGATCTACAAACACACCCCTCTCTTTTCGCTGATTCTCATCCCTGATTTGCAGCCTCTCCTCCCTCCCTGTCCTGGTTTCGGCTGGGATGGAGTTGATTTTCTTCCTATGAACTGGTACAGTGCTGTGGTTTGGATGTAGTGTGAGAATGATNCATCCTGAGTGTGGCTGTGGTGCTGTCCCAGAGGTGGGCAATTCACGCCGGGCAGGGCAGAGCCCTTGCAGGGGAGAGACCACGGGTCCGCCTGGGACCGTGGTGCTTGATGTGGCTGTAGCTGAAACGGTGGGAGGAGAACAGAGAGGACTGACACCCGTGGGTGTCGTGTGCCACCCAGCAATCAAGACCTGAATCCCTGGGTCCTGCAAACAGGACAGGTCCTGCACATGAGGGACTGAATCCACCATCGCGTGCTCAATCAGCACCAGTTGCGTTTTCCGCCTCCCTGGGAAGGGCCCTGCGGCTGTGGGGCTGTGCCGGTTCCCATGCCTAGGCAGCTCTGTCCCCTGCCGTGAAGGTGGCCCTCCAGCTCCCTGCACTGCAGACACCCGTCCTTTCCTTCTATTATTCCTAGGGCCACGTTGATATTTGATGAACACGTTTTTGTCAAAGTTCTCCACACACTGACCTGTGGACCAGATCTACTTGGGCAGGTGGGCAGTAGGTCCAGTGGGTGACCCCAGACCCAGGGAGGTCTCTGCCTGCCTGACGTCCCGCACGTGGGAGGCAGAGGTGGAAGATCACTCTCCCGTCTCCCAGCGCTCAGGAACTGCCACCGCTCAGCTCTCACGAATGGCGGGAGCTGCATGGACTCCATGGGGAATCTGCAAGCAGCATCACAGCAAAGCAGACCAAAGCCACTTGCTACCAGAAATGTCTCCTGGCCTTGCTGTACGGGTGAGCAGGATAACGGGATATGGACATCTGGGTCAAATTTCCAGAACAAGCCTTTTGCAGCACGCTGTCCTGCCTTGGCCATGGTCTTGGGCTGCTGGGTGAGCCAAGAGGGAAGGGATGGATCACCTACAAAAACACACTACAGCCTGTGTGTCCACTTTGGACATCCGCTTTACCATGGGAAATGGTGCTCAGAGTCTGCTGCCCTTCTGTCACCCATGGAAAGCCTCTGGCTGTCGGCTGCGCAGGCTGTGCCGAGAAATGCCATGTGGCTGCAGGACCTGCTGAGGACAAAGCGGGGCCAGCCCCGCGCCGGCGCGGCGGGGCAGGGTCCGAGGACGGCGGTGCCTCACCACAGAGGCCAGCCCGAGCATCGCCAGCGAGGCTCCAAGACCAGTCTGGCCCTAGCTGCTGGATGGAGAATGGTGAAAATGAAGCAGCTATTCATAGTTTGTATAGTTTCTGGTATACACACGTTTCCTTGCCTTCCTAGGTGATTCAAGCTTCATTGCCTAACTGAGCACGGCTGTCACTTCCCATAAGATCTTCAGTTGCTTACACCTTCACCAGATTTTAAGAATTTGGGATGAAATTCTCCACACCAGGTACATGACTCAGACTATGGCTTGTTTTGGGGGGTTTTTGTTTGTTTGTTTGTGTGTTTGCTTTCTGAAAACGCTTTGATAAAAAGTAATTTGTTCTCAAGAATATAAAATTCATTGCTGTATTCCTACCACAATTTTTTTTTTCAGAATTATTTTGCTTCAGAGCACTACTTTGACCAGTTTTTACCATGAGAACATCACACTTTTGCAGTAGGGGACTCCTCAGGGTTACACATCTACTTTTCCTTGCGGAAAGCCAAACATGTTTGAGGACACTATAAACTGTTGGTTCGTGTATGATCAGCTGAGATTAGGCAACTGGCTGCTCAAACACCCAAATTTCCACCTACGTTGAGCAGCATCTTGTCTTCCTTCTGCTTCCTTTCTCTCCATGGCCCAGCCATGTGTTGGTTTCACAGGGTCATGAGCAGTCTGTTTCAGCCTGGTCTGAACAGGGCATCCTGCGAAAGCCTTGCCCTTCAGCCTTGGCTTTGGCTTCTGAGGGAAAGAAGGGAGGTTTGGCAGGTCACCATAATTCGGGTCCTTTCCTAAACACGGGTACTTGACATCAGGACTGTCATGTTCTGCACACACAGTGTAGCCTCCCTGCCCATTGATGAGCAGCCGGTCTGTCTCTCCAGCACAGGAAAGACATGCCTAAGAGACATCTCTTCTCTACTAAATGCAGGGGATTCAACTAAACAGACCCACTATTTGCTTCCTCCAGCTGCTCCTGGAATCATAGAATCATTTAGGTTGGAAAAGACCTTTAGGATGATTGACTAGAGGCACCTCCTCTCCAACACCTTGCTCCAGTGCTGCCCTATGAAACCCTTCCATTTGTGCTATGCCGGACCACCCTGCTCCTAGCGACATGCAATACCTGGACAGGCTTGGTAGCCCAGAAAAAATCAGCAATTTTAGCTAATTCCATTGCTGAAATAAGTAGCAGCTCAACAGGATGCTCAACAGGATGTTGAGCTGGGTATCTACTACTTATTTCAGCAATGGAATTAGCTAAAATTGCAATGTTTAAAATAGTTCCACATACATCATTGTGACCATGACGTTCTTGCGCTGGCAGATGTGTTTACCACCCCTCTTTCCATCAGCTCGGGGGGGGCTGCAGCCCTGTGTCTGCTGATACCTCCCGCCAGAGCAGCAGCTTCCCTTTGCCCTGGAGAAGAGCAGAGTTTTGCTGCCCCAGCCATGTGCTGCCCCGAGCAACTGCCTGCTTTGCCTAGGCTCAGTACGTCCCATTTGCCTCCACAGGAGACATGGTGTTCTGCTCCCGCAGTGTCCCTGGGGATGTGCCTCCATGGTCTCTATAGCAGAGAGCAAACACCCTGAGGCAGCCGCAACAGGACTCTGCGCTGAGCTGCTCTCACACGGACACTTCACCACCACAGAAAGCTTCTCTACGCCCAGCAAACACACTCGCACACCAGCTTTTCACATTCATAAGCAGCACAGACACTCTGAATCCACAGATCTTCGGTCATGAGCGCCAAAGACTACGCCCAAGTCTGGAAATGCCACCACGGGCTGCCCCTGCAGCCGTGCGTGTCCCTGCTCGCAGCGGCGTGTGGCAGGAGCTCTCGTGGAAGGCCGCCTCTGCAGCCTAAGGCAGGAGGAACCAAGCAGGGCTAAGTCTGACTGGGCACTGTTAACGACACAATTCCTGCTCCGTTTGTCCAACTGAAATGAAAAGCAAAGGAAGAGGCAGTCAGCTGTGAGGTGGCCTCGTGGTTAAAGTTGCTGCATCTATCTTGGCAGCTGTTGGCTCTGGCAGCGCGTCGGCTGTCACATTTGTATGCGGCACGGCTCAGACTACTTTGGGCTTGTTTTGCCTCCACACTGGCCACACGGGCTGTGTTAGCTCTATTTGCTGTACACCTCGTGCGAGACACCTGGGGTCTGGCCCTGTCAACAGCCAGCTGCTCCTGAATGCCATTCAAATCAAATGTGGCTTTGCAAAGGCCCCAGGGAACGGTAGCTGAGCTCTGCAGGGTGCTGCAGGGGGTCGGGGTGCAGGGCCATCTTCTGGCGTGGCTCCATTCTCTGCCTGTAGACCCCGCACACAGGGAAAGCAGATCTGCAAGGCTGCAGAGCACGCCCAGAGAAACGCACAGCCTGGCAGTACTGACCGCAGCAACTCCGGCAATTCTGGGTAGTGCTGATTTGCAGCTCAGAGACCAGCGCAGCATGGTCCGAGGGTTTCCCCGGGGTCCTGGTGAGTCCGCGCTGCAGCAGTTCACGTGCTGTGTGCTGTGTTGCACTGGGGTCTAGCTGGTTTGCCCAGGTGGGCTCTGCATAGGCTGCTATTCCGTCTTTGGCTGCAGAGCAGATAGAGCACCCAGGGTGTTAAACATTGAACGTCTGCAGGAACAAGCTTGGGAGTGAGGAGAACCTGAGAGCCAGCTCTGCCTTCCCTAACTCCCAGCATCATCTCTTCTGGTCTGCCTATCCTCAGAGTGAGATGAGCAGTTCTCTGGTGGGATCTTCCTCCCATGCACAAGCGTCACGGAAGCCACCAAGAAGAAACACGGTGCTGGGAGCAGGTTCTGGAGTTGCGTGGAGTGGGACTTACGCCCATGGGGAGGGCTTACTCCCCTGGCTTGGTGCGGGTGTGTTTCCCTCCCCGGGTGCTGCCTGATGAGGTCTGCCTGTTCTGGAGGCCCCCCGGCTTGCAGCCCCTACATCGGCACCCCTGTCTTTATCCGCCAGCTCCTTGCAGAGACTGCAGTATCCCCTGAGGGGTGGGAGGGCTGGACACCGTCCGTCCTTGCATAGCCACACCTCCTGGCTTAGCCAGGGCCCAGCGCCAAAGCCGGGGCTGATGTGGGATATGGAAAACAGAAGAGGGGTTCACCTCGCTGCAGAAGCAGCTATAGGGTAAGCTGGAAAACTTGCTGGGTTTAACTGGAAATCCTCGTGCACAGGAGGAAGGTAAGCTGGACTACATGAAGTAAACCTGCATCTGCCTAGAGCGTGTGCAAGAGGATGACTTCTCTCAGGGACTTGTTCATGCCGGCGGATTGATGGTGTTTCCACCGGTTTTGTGAGAGTACACATAGAATCCCCGCTGATGCTGTTCCCAGAGTGGGAGCAAGGTGAACAATTGCGAATCTCGGGTAGAGAGTCAGAGACGTTGCTTGGTAAATTGCTTGAGAGCAAGCAACCAAGCTTGTGGCGGAGCCAGCGCGAGCTGGGGTGGGCAGCGCAGACCCTCCTCCAGGCGGGCAGGGGGCTGCCAGCACGGACACAGCGCGGGGGAGGAGAGGAGAGTCGGGTGGAGGGGGTCCCGCGGTGACACCGCGCTGACACGTCACCTGCCGTCGCAGGAGCAGCGGCGGAGCTGCCAGACCGGCTCTGTGCTGCCTTCAGGGGCCCCATCCTGCCCTTCCCCGCCCAGCCCAGACAGGGGTCAGGGGAAAGGGCGCAGAGAGGAGCCACACAAGATGAAAGGATTGGAAACCTCGTGGGCCCAGGCCGCGTGGGCCATTTCAGTTATCAAGGAGATTGTGAGCACTATCTGTAAGTGCCATCTTGGGAAGAAGAAATTTGACAGAGGGGGCTGTTCGGTGCAGCAAACTTAGAGCACGACCAGCATGTGGAGCAGACGCCAGATAAAGCCAGACTGGAAATAAGGTGTACAGTTTTGAACTGTGAAGGCAATTCACCACCAGGGTGATTTACTGAGTAGTGCTGGAAAACTTTAAAGGAAGATTGGTTTTGTTGTGTCTTACATTTTTTCCCAAATGGGGTGTTTTTGTCAATTGCTATGGGAGCTACCAGGAAATTGTTGACGGGCGCTGCATGGTCTGCGTTGTCTGGGTCACACCTCCTGTTCATGAGGATTCTTCCCACATTTTTAAATACCAGAATGTCTATAATGATCCCCTGGAAACAGAAGAAGGAATTTCAGGTCAATGCAGAGTCAGCCAGGAACAGAAATCTGTTCTGTCGGGCAGCATCCGAGGAGCAGCCCATTCCCCCACTGAAGGCTACGGTCCTGATGCTCGTCAGGTTTTCAGTGCTCGCCTCCCCTTATCGGAGCCGCTCGTCTCGCAGCAGGGAGGCACAACTCAGAGAGCTCCTGGAAATTTTGTTCCTGCAAGCATTAAAAATCTCATCAGTCTAGACAGAAAGACTCATGGGAAAAGCAATGTTAGATGAGACCAAAATCTTGGTGGTAAAACAACCAGCCAGGAATATACTACTGTCTTTGTCAATAAGGGTATTTACCAGCCTATCCACTTGAGCTAAAGTCATTGTTTCTTCCGATTGCCTTTCTCTCAAAACCTCCTGGTAAAGGGAGAGACATGGACCACATCTTCAGCTAGCACAGACTGACTCTACTCCAGATCTGTGCCAATACCCTTGTTTAAACGTATGGCCTGACACACACTTAATGCTAACAAGTAAATAAAAGCCTGCAGTTCAATTTACCATGTAATTACACTTGCAAAATACGAAGGAAAAATAAGCTTTTATTAAGCATTGATATGCCCATTTTTTACAAGCACAAGTGACATGTGACAATGTGGATTTGCCATCTGAGATGTCAGAGTTTAATGAAGTAGGAGAAATCCTGCAGAAAGTAGCACAGGACTTAGATTTCTCCTTATGAGGATTAACTTCATACCCTTGTTTGGGAAAACAACCATTTTCTTCAGTAAATGGAAGCTGCCCACTAGCTCGGGATTGCCTTTTACAGTCACTGCATGGATTGCTTTCTCCTCTGCTGGCCTGCTGCTGATGACAAAGCACATATTCGTATCTGAACGCACCATCCCATTTGTAACAAGGCCCTGAGGTCCTTGCAACGGCAGCCCATTTCGTGCAGAAGGTCCAGCGTGTCTTTCTCTCTCAGGCAAAACAATTCGTGCTCACATTTACATCTTTTTCTGGACCTAGTGAGGAAGATCTGCAGCACTGTGGAGTGCACTGGAGGGGAACCTGTGGTTATAGAGTAGATCACTGCAACTCATGCTTACAGTGAAAGGCTGTCTTGCCCATTGCTTCCTGGACCAAATGTGCAAGACGGTGATCTTGCCGCAGCCTCGGAGCATTGCTTAAGCATTGCCGAAACTACTTGGCTTTGGTTCATTTCCCAAAAGAGACTCATTCAGATATTTCATATTAGACTGGCTTCAGCCATAGAGTGAAGGTACTGGATGCAGATTATTCTCCTCTGCTCCCAACACTTCGACGGCAGGAACCACCAGAGCCACAGTATCCGCTCAAAGGACTCAGTGGCTGGATGCGGTCTGGTGCACTCCATGGACTTGACGGTAGTTATCTGGCTGAATTCTCAAATCTGGTTGCTGCATTTCCCAGTCAGACTGATGTTCAGGCTGGGAGCTGAGCAGAGAGGGCAGGAAGAGAAACACATTCACTCTGGGGATAACAAGTGACTTTCCTGGGGCAACTCCTCTTTAGCCTTCCACGAGACTTCCCTTGGAAATCGCTGCCCAACCCTTAACTTCAGAATCTCCTACAGAAAGAGGAAAATGGTCCGGCACCTTCAAAATAAACAGACGAACTGCGGCAGGCGGTATACACCCAGGAGATGTGAACATCGCAGACTGAAGGTGCTTGTCCATCTGCACAAGGCAATGGCAGACTTTCCACTGGCCTTGACAGATTTTGGACAGGAACTGCAGACAGTCTCAGAGCCCATGAACTAGGGCTTCTGTGCTGACCATGTGGCAGGCCCTCACAGCAGCTGTACACCCTGTCATCAGCCATTCGGTTGCAAAGGTGGGAAATTAAGAGCACAATAAATGGCCACTTCATAAAGCAGTCTTGAAACTCTTCTAGTCTTGTGTTGGGTCTGTGGCTTGAACCACTCTTTCCAAATCTGCTCCTGAACTGTCTCCAGCAGTAAGCTTTGTGCTGAAAACCAAGGCCCAGTGCCATCGTATTTATTCATGCTAGTGAATTTTTAGTGAGAATGTCATCAATTAGCAATTTCTCCAATAACTAATGGAACTAGCAAAGTCTACAACTTTTTCCCCTATATCCCTATCTGCCTCATTCACCCCAATAAACCCAGTTTCCTTCATCACATCTCCTCTGGCTTTCTATGCAACCTCCTCTTCCTCTCCACTCCCATGTCCCCAACATTTACCATTTCAAAGCCCCTGCTTCCCCAGCATCCTTCAACAGCACTCCCAACCCATTCTCACCCCCTCTAATTAGCACTGAGCAAGAGGCAGCTTGTGGTCTGGCTGGTCCTAGACCATGTCCAAGCCGGGAGGCCACACAGATCCTTGCTGAGCCCATTCTGGAGCCCTGTGACCCGTGAGGACACTAGTCTGCCTCTCTCTTCTCCACATAGATGTTTTTATGAAAAGCCTGTGAGCTCAATTCCTCTTGAGCTCCTCACCGCTCCGGTGTGTTTGACTGGAGCTGATGGCCCATATAGCACAAGCTTCTGGGAGGGTGGAGAACAGGACAGGGAAGAGGAGCAAGCAATCACTGATGACACAGTTGCATAACTCATTTTTTAGGGAAATACAGCTAAAATTAGCCCATGAGCTCTTTTCTGGTATACGTGGAAAGAAGTCAGGTCTTTGGCCTCTCTCCTGATTTCACTGTAAACTGGAATTCTGGCTGAGCAGGGGGGCTCCTCCTATAACCCTGCAGATGCACGTGGACTCTTGACATACGTCAAAGCATGGTGAGCAGCAGCTCCAGGGTGCAGCTCTGCACAACCTGAAGAGCTCTTTGGACAAACACCAAGAAGAACTCCAGCAGAAAGGTCTGCCGGGAAAGAGCTGAAAACCCTCTTGCTCTAAACTTCTGCCTACAGGAGAACAGGGTCACAGCACAATTCAGGCTGGAAGGGACCTCGGGAAGTCTCTAGTCCAACCCTCTGCTCACAGTGGGGTCAGCTATGAGAGCAGACCAAGATGCTCAGGGCTTTAGCCAGCCTGGTCTTGGAAGCTCCCAGCAATGAAGACTGCACAGTGTCTTGTGTCATTTTGCACCAATATCGGCTTCTGTTACGGCACAGGTCCTTGAGACAGGGGGCAACAGCAGAGGGTAGAGCAGCTGATTTGCCTCCAAGCAGGTGACTGTCTAGAGCTCCTCTTCTTTATGTATGTGTGATCAAACAAACCAAATCCAGCAATCTGGAGCCCTAGGTGGATCCTTAGTCATGCCCTTCATCTTCTTTCTCCATCTACATTATGTTTAGGCATACTAATCCTCCCATAAGGGTCTGCCATTCTTACACGGTAATTAACATAGAATAACAAACTTGTAAACTCTGAGCAGATTTGATTTGGAACATGTTGCTATATTTGGCACCAGAAACTGGGTCACTGATTATATTCCCTCTATGCATCTGGTACTTGTTGTTCACTTTCTGCTACCATGCCAGGAACACAGGTGCTAAAAATTGAACACTATTGCTCTGGATTTATGAGTCTATATTGCATTCAGTGCACAATGTCTTAAACTTAGCTTTCACCTTTTGATAGTGATATTAAGTAAAATTATTACGTTTTAAGATTGTGTCTTTTCTATATAACCCCCCAAAAGGAAAATCTTCCAAACAGATCCGTGCATAGGCAGAGAATGAAACAGAGAATTTAATCATAATGCTTGCGCATGGCTTTCAGACTGACATCTGTACATTAAGAATATGTAAAAATACCAATTTCATGCTCTGACAACTTACTCTGCATTGATGGGGGATAATGCCATGGGAATGCCAAATGTCAAAGCATTACATAATGCAAAGCATTCACACACTGTCTCCTGGGCCATCACTGGTGGTTCCTTAAGGGAAATTTTCCAGAAAAAGGTGAAAAACAGAGACTGGGAGCTGCCAAAAGAAAATGGAAATCATGAAGTCAGAGTTAAAAACTATTGGCAGTGCAGCGTCAAGTCTTTGAGCACAGAGTCTTTTCTGGGTCTGAACTGTCCTTTCACTTCTGTCAAAAGAGGAAATTAGCACGTGTTCATTTCAGAAGCTGTAGATAAGCCCAAAATGGTTCTCCACAGAGGACCTGCACATTCTTCCCTCCAACACGTTCTTTCAAATAAGCTATTTTTGGAAATGGTGGACGTCCAGAAGGGCAACCTCTTCCCTTACGCCCAGGACCTTCAGAGCAAGGGGCAGCAGAAACACTGTTCTCTAGCAGGGGGCTGTCCCAGGGGCAAGGGGAGCGCACGGACAGCTGTCTCCTCGCTTGCTCGGTCCACGTTCCTTCCACCAAGACAGCAGAGCAAGTGGGATAGCTGGACAAGGCAGCAGGACCAAGGTTCACGGTGCAGCCCCCCTGCCACGGCTGCTCAGCCTCCTCTGCCCATCCAAGGACACTGGCCAGCGTGGCCAGCATGGCTCACCCCACAGCGTGCCGGGGAACCCACCCCGCGGAGGAGAGGGAAAACAGCAGCCTGGCTTAGTCGCGGTTCCTGGCCAAGCTCTGCCGTTTGGAGGCCGGCAGGGGCTCTGCGGTGCTGGTGTGCTGAGCAGACTGGGGTCCCGTGCATATCCCTCAGAGGGCTTCGGCTCTTCATCGGACGAGGGATGCTGAGGTGTTTTGCCCTGAAAATGCTGAAGATTCTTACTTGCTGGCACTTGGAGAGAGGCAGAACACTGTTGCGATTATTTTGCTCATTTAGTGAGAAAATTAGGATGATTGACGAAAGGAAATACTTTCTCTGACAAGGGTCAATATGTTGTGAAAGCCATTCTGTCCTCTGGAGACCAACCCCACCCAACTGCACTGCAGGACAGTCATTGTCAGCGCTTGGATTCGGAGCCTGGGCATTTATCGGCTCTGCCAGAGAAGGTAGGTGGGCACAAAGGACATGGTTTGGTCATGTCAGTGCACAGCATCCGTTGGTGCCTAACCCGTGTCCCCATCACGCTCCACAGACAAGCCTCGCTGCTACCCCTACACAGCTCTGCCTTCCCCCTCTTTTCTCCCTCTCCCTCTGCTTCCCAGCCATTCCCATTCCTGCTGCTCTTTTGCCCAGGTTACGAGCTGCTGGTGCCCCTGGTCCGCTGCCCCGTTTCACTCTGGCTTCTGCCCGCCCTTGTGGCTTCTTCCCAACTTCACCGACTCCCTCCCCTCCCTCGGCCCGTGCCCCCCACTCGCCACATGCTCTTCTGGTCCTCCACTGACTAGCACAGCTGAAACTGTAATTAACAAGCTATGAAGCACTGTAGAGCTAGCTCTAAGGAGCTAAATAATTACACTCCCTCCCCTCTCCCGCTGCTCGGTTTGAAGCAGCAAAGTGGAGCACTGGGAAGAGGAGGAGCAGATCGGGGTGGGAATTTAATTAACTTCTGAAGCGCTCCCGTCCCTGCTGCACTCAGCTGAGGATGATGACGGGCTGCAGCTCAGGCGGTTGCACAGGTCCAAATGCAGCGTGGTGACAGATGTCCCTGTAGCCTGTGCCCAGGTCCAGCAGCACTGGGAGCCAGACCTAGCTTCCATGCTGTTACGAAGGTCTCCGAAGTGGGACCCTGCCGGGGCAGGCCACTGAGTACCCTGAGGCCTGGCAGGGTTCAGCACCTATGATTTTCATGCCATTTCAGCGCAAAGTCTTTTGATAGTGCCATTCCTGTGACCTGGGCAGTGCAGCCTTCTGATGCTGAAATGGGCGGCAAGATGGGAAAATGGCAACTGCAATGGCAGACGTCTGCCACCTCTTCCCTGTCCTGGCTTAGCTGTTCTTCTCTCTCGTTTACCTCCTCTTCCCTGCCTCTCCCTGTCTCCATGCCCAGAGTTTCCAAAACCATTTCAGCCCTCCTGCAGCTGCAACCCATCAGGTTCTGTGCGAGGCCGGTGCAGATGGCGCTGCCTGCTCCTGCCCGGCACACTGCGGCAAGTCCACCTTTGAACTTCAAGGAGGAGGAGTGGTTCATCACCTCAAAGTTTATGTATTTTAATGGATCAGGACAGGCGAAAATGGAGCTCACAGGCCCAGACACCCAACACCAAAAATACCATCAGTTGCAACTGCTGGACAAAAACAGCGTCATTGTCAGGAAGCAGTCGACACTGGGTCAGAGACAACTTCCCCTAGTACAGTACCAGCAGCAAGTAGAACCCATCTCATTCAACAAGTCCAGGTAAAAATAGCATACGACAAGATTGCAAAATTAACTTCTTAAAAACAAGGAGATGATTGCCTGTGCACATTTAATCAACCTCCTTGCACGCCTGTATTCTTCAGTCACATTCTCACCGTTTTCCAGACTGGAAGAAACATCACACGAAGTTTTCAGCGTGGCCAAGACTCCTGTGACTTTCTTCAGCGACGCTCTTGGACAGGGCAGTTCCTTACAGCTGTAAATTCTCAAAGGAATGTCAGGGGAAGCAGCAGCTCTTGGAGGCCATTTCACCTCACAGGGCTGACATCTAGCAAAGTTACAAGCCACAGAAAAAAGCATCCTGACATGAAAACCTTATTGACGAGTAACACTGTTGAGACTAATTCTGGATTCCTTCATGCTGTTTCCTATAGCAACTCAGAAACAGGCTTTGAAAAGGAGCAAAGGGAAATCAGCACTTCTCTTGCCCAGGGTCCTTTCTGACAGCTCTCCAGCAGCGCAGCAGGGCCCTCCAGGCTTTCCCAGTGCTCCGAGGAGAGCAGAGGCTGAAGACGGCTCTGACCAGCAAGCAGCCAGGCTCGCACAAAGGCTACAAACAATGCTGCACATTCTTGGGTGCCACCTACTGGCTTTTGGACTGTAATTTGCCAGTTTACACATACGGAAAATTTCCCTCTTTATTCCCTTTTCTTTTTTAAGCCCATAAAGGTTGAGGTGGAAGAACAACCGTCTCCACCGGCCTCCTGCAATCTGGAAGACTCAAGGGGACCTGGAGTGTCCCCAGGCAGCTGGAGGTGCTGCAAAGTCCCCCTCTCTGCAACCCACACAGATTTCCCCACAGACTCGGGCCTGTTTCTTCTTGCTGGGTTTGTGCAGCCACTTGGCCACTGCCCAGAGCGCAAGCGGGGAGGGGAAGGACGCTGCAGGGATGCAGGGCAGCACTGTCGGGCACGGGAGAACGGGCGCTCCTTTCCCTGCACGGCCAGCGACTTCTTGGGGGGGTGTGCACATCACAGCGGGAAGATGGCACCGCGGCAGCCAAAGCACTGTCACCCCCCTCCTGCACGGGCGCCTGCCGGTTGGGGTTCAGCGTGGAGGGTGCCCATGCTGTGCTGCAGCCCGGACTGCGCTGCACCGCCCTCCCAAAAGATGCCTTGAGCACTCTACGTGCCTATAGCCGATGCTGTCAGGTAGGAAGGAGACAGGATTGTTTTCAGTCCCACCACTCCCTGCAGCCTCGGAGCTCAGTTCTGGGCTGCAGGAAGACGCCTCCTTCCACCTTGAACAGCTCTGAAAGTTGCAAGCTGTGGAGGAAGAGGGGACTTTCTCCAGGGAGTGCAGCTCGGCAAGCCGAGCAGAACGCGACCACGGATGTCTTACAGCAGCAGCAACAGGATGGAAAGGGGGTGCCAGCCCCTCGTTTCTTGGCCGCATATGAGCATCAGAACCTGAATCTCTGTGCCAAGGTCCTCTCCTGTCATGAACGAGTTGTTGGCACACCAAAGATGGGTTGTTCAGGGGAGGAGGTGAACAGTTTGGACTGGGTTCAGGTGGAGTTTATCATTCCTCCTGAGAAACAGCGCTTAGAAGCAAAAGTAGCAGCAGGACTCAATTTGCCTGAGAGAGAAAGGGTGCAAGGGTGAAAATGCTGATGCCTGAGGATCACACATGAATCCCGTTGCACTGAATGGAGGCCATGCTCTCTGCTTCTCTGCAGCAGCAAAGTACCCTGTAGCACATGTAAAATGGCACTGTGACACTTCCCCACCTAGGATGGACGCACTTGGACAATATGACGTAAAAGCTCTGACGAGGGCTGCTTCTTCAAGGAGAGAGAAACAAGATGAAGGCAAACATGTGGCCTTGCTTTTCCTAGACTGTATGACATTCAGAAATTCAGTGCCACACCTAAATCACTATGCTTCAACGCTCTTCTAAAGCTGTGACTGCTTTCAAGTCAAGCTCACTAAAAGCCATTCTGGCTCCTGATGACCTCATCTGCACGCTGGCTGGACTAGAGAACCTGTGCTGGAAGACCTGGAAAAGACACTAACTCCCACCGGGTGAGGCTAATAGCGAATGCTGCTGGCCTGCATTTGGTGGAAAAGTTTGCGCTGGTTTGTTTGTACCCATCAACACCGATGGAAACCAGAGCAATATAAACCATATGAAGACCTCCCTTCAACCGTCCATCACGAGGTAGTCCCATATATATACATATGGCCCAGACTGGGCTCATGGACTGGCAGCACGGAGGAGAACTGGTCACTGGTGGGCTGAAGAGGCTGCTGTCAGCTCCCCGTGTCCCCAGAGCAGCGATGGCCCCAGGGCGCTGCAGGAGGGCGCAAGCCTGTCAGGACAGGCAACCATGCACATGACGCATCAGAGGCGGTTGCTGACTTTCTGCAATGACGCCACCAGAAAGACACTTCCTTTCAAGGTCAAGTTTGGCAAGAACGAGTTCTTTCAAGCATAAAACACCACTGAAGTCAGTGCTAAACCCAAATCCTCTAATCCTTCTGCTGCTTATTCTAGAAATATGGAATTTTGTTTCCTAGAAATACGCTGGGGAAATGTAGCCGACCTGAGGTCTTTCTCCAAACGTATTTTACACATTTCAGTAGCTGCCCCGGTGGGGGCTGACAGGGCAGTGCCTGGTGGCCAGTGCCCACCCCACAGCCCCAGCCAGGAGCAGGGGAGCCAGGGGGCACCAGGGCAGCCCCGCTCTGGCCTTTGGGCACTTCCATGGGGATGGGGATGGGCCAAGGCTGGGCCGGGATGCCAGCCTGCAGGTAGGAGTCAGGATCAGGCCTGGTGAGGGAAACCGGGATCAGACACAGCCTTGGGTCAATATAGTCCATGGGTGTCCTCAGGGCCCTGACAGTTGCGTAACATTTTGCAAGTCCAGCTCATCCTTTAAGCATATTAACAGCAAATGTTTTACAACAATTAATTATCTGATACCTTTGAGAAGGTTTTATAATATCCAGAGGCAGTAAAAACATTTTTGTTTTGAAAGGTATCATGATTAGATCAGAGAAAAGTACCTGTTGCAAGTCTCAGGTGTCATGGCTGTTTCTGACTCTTGCCAGGGTCTGCTTGCTCTCTGCTAGAAGATAAAACCTTCATACTTCTGGGTTGGTTTTTGTTCACCTTCATTCTTTCTGGACCCAAAGCCTAGAGGATCAGGGAATCAGATAGTTTTGCCCTTTGAGAGGCCCTTTTGCAGCCAACACGTACATGCCTGTGCTAACGTTCCCAGAAGCAAAATGCAGGTTGTAATTACATGCCAGTAATGTTGAAAATAGAGTACTAGCAGTGCATTAAGGAAACCCCCGAAGTCTGAAAGGCCTACAAAAATTGAAATGCAAAATGAAAGCTGTGGGCTCAGCAGACGCACCAGCGCGCACGTGTCTGCTGCACAAGCAGCCACCCTGCGGGGTCAGCGGCGCTGCTGGCCGCAAGGGAGCTGCGCGGGCGCCCGCCCCGGAGCAGGACGGAGGAGCTGCTCACGGCCGCAGGGTGACCGGGCACGCGACTGCTCCCGCAGCAGCAGATCCAGCTGAAGTCTCCCTCGGCTGCCTGCACCCGCTCACTTGTTCCTGCTCGCCTCTCCCACGTCTCGGATGCCCTGCACAACTCCCTTGCTACCCGCCGTAGCTCATCAGGCCTGTTACGCTCAGGAGAGCAGAAGCACACTACGCAGACTCTAATATGAGATTGTTTGGCAATATTAAAATGGACATCTAACTGTTTTCCTATGTTACATGCACGTATGGAGGTCTTAGAGCTGGCCAGAGGAGTTGGACCCCAGGTGACAGCGGCCACGTGTGGTGGTGCAGCAGCTGGACGGACGTGGTGCGTCCCTGCTCTGTGGGCGTGCACCAGCGAGGGCAGTCCCTACCAAATGTAAACTGTGCTGGCCAGCAAGTAGGACGGGAAGCTTGGGCGGCCAGTGTCAGAGAGGCAGATACTGGAGAGACCGGGGCATCCGAGAGCCCACAGCGAGAGACAGCCGGCCTGGACCCGCTTGGTGCAGGCATGTTTGTGCAGGCAGCTGGGAACACCAGGGCAGCACAGCTACTGGGCAGGCTGGCTAAGGCCAGCTACTAGTAGGACCTGCATGGGGTGTGTGTATACGTACCTGCATACGTATGCGCACGCATGCATATGTGTATGTTTTCCACTAAAGGACCTGCATCTTGAGCAGCCAGAGAGAGGAACCAGACGAGGCTGTTGGTGCTGCTTGTGTCTACGTGAGTGCTGTGGTTCTTGTCCCTGTTGATCAGTGTGACCAGTTGCGTGTACACATAGAATCATAGAATCATAGAATCATTAAGGTTGGAAAAGACCTCTAAGGTCANGGCTCATGTTCAGCCGGCTATCAACCAGCAACGTCTATGTCTACGTACTTTGTGTGTGTGTCTCCTCGTGTGCCTGCGGGAAACGTGCTCAGCCTCACCCCAGCTGGCCCTGGGGACGCAGCGTGGCGGCAGCCTCTCCTCTGCCGGACTGCTGGACTCAGCAGCCCCCGCAGCGGGGACCCCCGGCACCCGGCAGAGGAGGGGTGCTGCTGCGCTGTTGGACTTCGCCGCGTTCTCTGCCAAGGGTCAGGAAGGAGCAGCCACCCCGGGGAACGGCCATCTGGTGCTGCGCAGGGTCAGGCGGCCCTCGCACAAGCAAGAGGAGCGGTGCTGCCGCTGAACGCGTGTGCGGGTACGCGCGTGAGGGAACTGGGGATCGCCGTGATGGGAGTGTTCAGAAGAACGATGCATCAGGCCAGTTTGAGCTTCAAAACGAGACTGACGTCCATTAGCAGCACACACTCATTAACGACACCCTTCATGCCCGCGGCTGGAGCTGAACCGTGACATGTTCAAGGCAGCCAGTCCTCCGCAGCTGCATCCCGCATTCGCCACGAGTCCAGGAGGCAGCAGAGCTGGTGCTGGCGGTTGGCACTGCCGGCCACAGCGCTTGCCGGCCCTGGCTGCGGAGGCGGAGGTGAGCCGGGAGCCGAGCCGCGTGTCTTCTCCCTCCCAGCAGCGCGGGACCGCGTCCGTGCGCAGGCCGTGGGCAGCGGCTGCTGCAGGGTGCCGGCAGGCAGAGGGGCTGCTTGCACAGGCCATGCAGCTGCTGGGCCTGTTTCTTCCCCTGAACCTTGCCCCTTCCCTAAAGCCAGAGCAGGCTTTCCCAGCTCTCAAGGTTGTGCTTTCCCAGCGACTGGTAACCGACCACTGGTGAGTTATCCCTGCAGGTCTCTGGGGTCTCCGCTTCCAACCTGTTCCCCTATCTTCCAAAGCCTTTGCTGTCATCCCATTCCTAATCTCAGAAGAGACGCCTGCTCGCGAGCTCTGCTCCACGCGGCACGGCCTGACAGCGTGAGCCAGGCCAGGGCCAGTGGCCCGCGGCTAGCGATGGTGACGTTACTGCTGCTGCGCCACTGAGCAAAAACCAATCCCCTCCAGCATTGCATCAAGTGAAGAAGAGCAGTTCTTACTAAAACCACTGAGATTTCCATGAAAGTAATTCAACCAAAAGCTGTAAGATGAGAATTACTCATCATCATGACAGAATATTTGAAAACTAAATTTCCACAGAGGCTTGCTTTCAAGAGAAAAAGGAAAAAAAGATAGTTATTTGAAAGTCCACGGTGTGTTAAAGAATTAGCTGTTAAGTGAAAACTGCTTGCTCTTCCTATCCGTCGTGAGCATTTGAACTAGAAATCAAAACACAATAAAAAGAAAGTATGTTAAACTGTCCAGCACACTCCAGGTGGGTACCAGGGTGTCACTGAGAATTGCTATCAATCATTTGGGTTTTGTTTCCGAAACATGCTTTTACATGGAGGGAACTTTTACCTCAGATGTTGACTTTAGCTCCCTTAAAAGCTTTTATTTACACTCATTTTTATTCATCTTTAGTAAGATGCATAGGAAAATCTTGGAACTGCCGCCATCAGGTAAAGCAGTCTGATGCAGAAATTCAGCTTACAGAATGTTTAGTTTTATGAAACAATGATATCCAAAACCATTTATAGGTGAAAAATATGAAGTGGGATTTAACCGAACATTAGAGTTTCTGGCAAATCCTCATACAATTGCATATTCTTGAAAACGTGCAATGCTTGTTGTGTGCCTCCACGGTGGAAGAAGTTCATTCTAAAATGCAAAGACAGCAAAATAAAGAAACATGACCACTTCCTCTCCTTGCCATATCACAGTAAGGAGAAAAACTCCTGTATTAGCAAGTCTGGGAAGAGGCAGCTCTTTTGCACCGGGAAGTGCTGGTTCATTACGATCCCAGTAAGAAATGCACTAAGACTCCGAAAAGTATCACCAAAAATGCTAATTATTAGAGTTAATATCATAAAGCAAGCATAGCATAGATAAACTTGTGTCACTTCAGACACTGGGACCCGCAAGCTGTGCAGCACCAAATGGGCTTCCAACCAGCACAGCACGCCTGGCAGGTCCCGTCCATGGAAGGGGTACCCCACTTTGGTTGTTTGAGCTGTTACAGGATTTTCTTACAGGAAAACAACAGTCCTATTCATCATTTGTACTATCAGACAGAAAGGAGTTTTGCATGAGAAGTCTTTGCTGCACTTTTGAATAAAGGCAAGGCCAGGCAGGTGGTGGAATTGCCAGGACCAAGTGGGTGCTGCCTGCAGGCTCCTCTGCTGCCGTCACCAGCCAGGGAAGCTCGCCCTGCGGCCAAGGGACGTGCCCAGCATCGCCCAGCGCGAGGGCCAGGCAGCGTGGTGCAGCGCAGCCCGGCTCAGGTTAACTGCCACAGGGATTCAGCAGCTCTGCCAAAGTCATCGCTGACCCAGAGCACCCCTTCTCCTCCTCCTCTTCCTGCGAACGGCCTTGCAGCACAACAGGCCTCCTCTGCCTTCTCCAAAGCAGCCACTCTTCGGGATTGAAAAATCTGGTTAAACTGTTTAAATCTGGCAGGTAGTTCAGACAAGAGGCTCAAATTTTCCAGGGCCTCCATCAAACCCCAAAACTTGGTTGTTCCCAGTCTCAGTCCTGTCCTCGGCAATCCTCAGCAGATTCTTTTGACGGATCACCGTTATGTCCAAGTCCACCCCGCTGAGGGCAATCCGCCTTGAGGTTGCTTAGGCTCTTTGCACCCAAATGACCTCTTCTTCCTCAGCCGGCTCTCTGCTTTCCCGCAGGTAGCCCTGCCTGAGTGCAATTCCTTTCCTTGCTTGGTCTGCAAAGGTACCGCATCTTCTTCATCAACTCCTCCTGGAGCATCTGCCATGACACAGGCACACAAAGGTGTGCAAGACCTCGGTTCCCGCTCACCACGGAGCTGTGGTCCGCACAGCCCCATTCAGGGGGCAGAAATGGAAGCGGCAAAGGCAGGAGCCCCTGGCCGCAGCGTGGTCCTGGTCTGACCGGGGCTCGTTTCCTAGCGGGAAGCTGCGAGAAGCGAGGCGTGCCGCGCGCTCCCTCGCTGCCTGTCCCCGCGGTGATGGCCACCCCTCGCCCCTGCTCCTCCTGCTCCACCGCTGCGGCCTCCTGCAGGCCGGGAGGAGACCTAAGGACGGAGGCGATGCCGCGGAACCCCCCCCGAGCGCCTTGGGCAAAGTAACGCACCCAATTCACGGCCATTTCTCCTCAGCGTCGCTCTGCCACCAGCCACGACAGACACCCGCGCGCCAGAGCCCCCTTCCCTCCCCGCGGGCCCGGCCCCAG
>VZTQ01014287.1:31886-52419 GCA_013400755.1 Pelecanoides urinatrix
GGCCGGGCGCGCTGCTACCCGAGCGCCTGCAGCCCGGCCGGCGCCCGCCCGGGCCTTTCCGCCTCCCCGTGAAGGCCGCTCTGCTTCAGCCCCGCGCTGCGGAGCCGCGCCTGGCCCTGCGGCCGCCGCGCTGCCCACGGCGGTCTGGGCCTGGGTGCCCGTCCCAGTGCCAGCACGTCCTGCCCCGCTGGCTCAGCCCCTGCCGCTCGGGCCGGTGTGAGGGCGGCCAGCGGCGGTCCGCCGGCGCGGCGTGTCCGTGCCTGTCCGCCTGCCCCGCCGTTCCGGTGGGGGTGGCTGGGCTCTGCCCGCCCTGCTGCTGCGGGCTTTCGGGGTGCCGCGCACCTCGAGGTGAAAGCCTCCTTGCCATTAAACAGATTTGCGAGTCACTGCCTCAGCGTCCGTGTCTGTCTCGGGCTGCAGCGTGGCCCAGCCCTTCAGCGAACTCCAGAGACGGGCACGTCTCCAGCCACGAGCGGCTCTGCGAGGGCTCCGGGGAGAGCGCGGGCCTGGAGGGGAGGGGGCCCGGCGCGACAGGGTCTCACCGAGAGGTGCGGAGCGGTGCCCCGCGCAGCACCACCGTCAGCGGTGCGCGTGTGAACGGACTGCCCTTTGCTACGCCAGATACTCGGAATTTGTATTTCTTCCACGCTGGCGCAGCTGTGTTCAGGTCACCAGGCCGAATTCAGTCTTGATCTAAGGAAAAGCAAATGTTTTAATTTGAGGATGTTTGCACAGTTACTGTTAAACACGGTTCTGAAAGTTGCTAGATAGAAAAATCTTCCAAAAGGCTTGAAGTAAACTTTGAATGTTTTGTTATTTTCCAGGGTTTGGGTGTGGAAGATATATTCCTGTGATCTCCTGAAGGTATAGCTTACCACTAGAAAAACATTTACCTCTTCTCCAAAGCTTTTCTTTCCTTTACACTTATTTGCACTGTATTTAAAGAGGGTACAGAAAAGAAACATCTTCTCTAACACACAACAAATCAACATAAGTACGAGTTTTATATCTCAGCATTGAGCAGCGCAGGTTATCCTTGGAAGAAACTAGTGACAAAGTTTAGTCAAAAATAACTAATAGCAAATGTCACCATTAGATCAGCTTTATGGTGCTGTCTGCCTTTTTCTTGGCTTTGAAACTGAGACGATAGGTATAGTAGGCACTTGTCAGGGTTTGCTTCGTGAATACCAAGGGGGTGGCTGCCCTGGAATCTACCTCATGACATCTTCACATGTGTCACTGTGAGGACATTTCTACCCTAGATCGAGTACATTGGTGCGGGGAGCTGCCCTAATTGTCTAACGGCTGCACATCTCACCTTGGGTGGCAAACGAAAATTGTTTTTTTCTCACCTGCTTTGAGTGCAGCTTTGTTATCCCCGTAAGCCGAAGTAAGATCTGCGTTATGCTTGGTGCAGAAACACAGTGCAAGTAAAGAAAAAACCTCTCTCCTGACATTGAAGTCTGATAGTAACCATATATTGTTGGGGTTTTTTTAGGAAAATCTGTTCAGATTTGACATTTGCATACCTTTGTAGGGTAGCATGAAGACCAAAGATGTGATTTTCATTTTGGTGCTGCACTTCATAACAATAATTTTGATTGCTTATCTCCCCTGAAAAAGGTATGCAACTTCTTATGAAGAGTACAAAAGCAGTTACAGCAGCTGAAATGGAAAAGTTCATTAAACTGCATTTGAACATTTAAATTCTTTATCAATTTCATGTTCGTTGTACCTGTGCAGTATCTTAACAGGCTGAAGTACTAGGCAGTTTATGTATCACAAAAACGAGTAATTAGAAAACCGAGAAAGGGTCTAGTCTGCACACAACTATAAAGTCTGTTGACGTCTCCAGCCATTCTGATGTCTGAACCTCTATTCTGATAGATACTTGTGGTTTTAGGAAGTTGTTGGTAATTTCCTTGAAAGAACTTTCTTTTCCATTTTATTGTTGTTCCTATCTGTAACAGAGTCTGATGATAGAGTTATATTTTGTCTTTACCTCCCAAGACAGCAAAGAATACGTTTGTTGCTGTATTTTCAATGCAGCCTTTGTCATAAAGTGTTAGGTTTGACATTACTGCAAAGATCAAGCAGAGAGCAAGAAAAATAAGGAAATAGAATTCACTGATGATTTGTGGTGGGAGTAATACACTCGCCTGAAAAGTCGTATTTGCAAAGGATGAAAAAGTAACCTTTTTTGCAATTCATTGTTTGTTTGTTTGTTTGAGAGTTTTTTCCTTTAAGAAATCTCAGTATTTGAAGTTAAGCAGAATGCATATTTGAAATGGCAAGAGGAAGAGAGAAAAAGGTTACTGTGTGAGCTCTGAAAGATTTTAGGAGTTGGAAAAGTAGGAGCAGCAGAAGTAATGAAGTTAAGCAGAGGAAAGGAGGAGCTGGCAGGGAGAAACAAGATATGTGAAGCAGGAATGGCATGGGAAGGCCTGGCCTGGGCATCTTACTGGCCCTTATGCAAAGCCCCTTCTGCACGTAAGTTACACCCGAGCATCCCAAACTGCTTTGAAATTGAGGAAGTAGCTGCTCGCACGCGAGCTGAAAACTGCTGTGGGTGTTCCGATGAACTTGTTTGTGCTGTTTCTCCCTGCCTGCAAGTCGCCCTCAGCACCTCCCTTCTGACTGCGCTCTGCTGCTGCCGACTTTTGTTACTTTATCAAGTGGGGGATGTTGGAATTTTTTAATGGACTAGATGAAAAGTGCTGGCAAGCAGTCTTTGTAAATGATCTGGAAAAATGATCTCCCGCCATTTCTAACTGTAGCCATCTGGAGTTTTGTTCAGAAATGGTTAAAAGAAATTCAGATAGCTATGATTTTAAAATTTTTTTATAACATCATTAGCCCTTTACTTGCACTGTTCTTACTTAGAGTCTACCAGAGAGGCAGTCAGGTACTTTGGAGGAAAGTTGTGCGCTGGGTTCAGGTAGAAATGGGAGTCTTCTTGATGAAGGGGTGGGGTTCTCCCGTGACCTAGGTTTTGAAGTTTGGCTTTTTTTTAAAAGTAAGGCAGGCCAGTTCCAAAGTATGATGCGTCAGTGTGTTATGCTATCTGCAGCCTGTGTTACCTATCACAGCAGCTAGTCTGTGCAGGACTATTAGTTTTAATGTCATTTTCACAGCCAGACATGAGGGATGTGCTTGTTGTAGTCTAGCTGGAAGCACAAAGGACAGTTGCCCATAATCTAAATCTTTCACTGATGAAAGGAAATCTAAATTGCTGAAGACTGGCAGTCAGATATGTCTTTCTCTGTTTGAGTATCAGTATGAATACAGTAAGACTGCTTCACTTCGGCAATCTGAAAAACAGCACAACTTTGTTGAGCTCCCCTTTCCTAGAGTCAGTGTTTTTGTCTGCTTTGATGCCAAACACCTGAAATAGGTGTTTCTCACTCTGTGATTAAGAGGTGAGGCTTAGCTATTGCCTGAGTTTGAGGATGGTGAACAGTACAACTAGATATCTTCAGACTGCGTAGTGATGCTAATGTTTCTCGTTTCTCAGTGGCTTACTATACATACTGAGCAAGACGAAGAGCCCTTCGTCATTCCAGTCCTGGGTGGACCTGACAGGACGAGGAGGAGCGGTTGTTTGACCTGAGCGTCTGCGGAGGACAGATCAAAGTAAGTGTAGTGCAGTGCTGCCTCTTCTTACTCTTGTCTTCATTGTGAAGTGTCCGTGAGTCAGCTCCTTGGGCGCTCTTTGAGAATCGTGATCCAGCAGTCTTCTTTAGCTGCATGATTTCAGCAATGGTCATGTACTTACTTTCTGTAACTTTTTCCAGTGGTTGATGGAATGGGAGGGAAAGAGTGCTTGAATTAAGTTGGCTTTTTGAGTATCAGTAAAATTGCAGCATACTTCAAGGGGATTCTTTCACTTCCTACATTATTGAAGGTCTCTTTTCTCACGTCCCATAACCACAAATTAATGTTGTAAATGTGCTTGATTGGAGCCAGCTCTGCTTTTATTCTCTTTTATTTATGGGAACAGGCTAAGACCTGTTGGAAAGGGTGACCTCACATAAAGTTGAAAGAAATGTTTAAGTATGGGTGCTTCAATTGGTCTGTCAGGTGCTTTTCTGTCTTATTTTTTTACTACCTACAATTATTCAGGTGACCAGCATTTTACTTTTTCCTCCTATCTACGGCATACAAACCTAAACACTGGTATAAAATAGGTTTATTGTGTCTATTACCACCAAGTTCTGACCGCATTCTTGCATACTTTATTGATCATAATAGATACTATATTTACCTAAGAACCCAGATGAGAGAGGCAGAGTCTAGCAGAAACAGATAGATCCACGTTATCCTCAGGTTATTGCTGCGTGCATTGTGCTGCTAAGCAGAGTTCTATGTTGGCAGGTGTAAAAGTTTCGAGGAGGTTATATTCATTGTGTGGATAGAAGAGCTTTTAAAACAGATTCTGTAACCTCCACTTGTTAAGTTTTAGGACTGTATTTGTAGATTAGAAACCAACTTGAATGTATTAGGAGATAGCACATGTGTGGATGAGTAGGGTTCTATGGTCTTTGGATGTGATCTCAGCTGGCGATGATCAAAGTGACTTCTTTAGCTGTGCAGTTGAGTTTGAATGATGTATGCCCATCTACTGGAAGCCTAAATGGACAAGGGTACAGCGTATGGATTGTCAGTAAGCATTGTATTTTCCTGCTTGTGCGCTCATGTTTTATGTGATTTTGTGTTGTTTATTTTTGTGGGAAAAGTGCTTTCCTCTTATTTTGACTTCTGGTATAACAGGAATACAAATGAGGTCAAATCTATCATGATCAGGGAAGGATTCTTGCAGGGTGTGCACAGAAAGCTGTCATAATAAGAGGCTTTGGGTTCTTTAAATACCATAATTGCACAAATTACTTATGTACGAAGCTCCCAAATCTAAATTTTTGTACTTGTATATCAGTATGTGAATTTAAACAATCCCTGCAACTTCCTTCCAAAACTAAAAAGCTGAACTCCATCTGACAGTTTTCGTCTCTGAAAAAGCTTGTTCGCTTCCCTAGCAGGAACTGTACACAGAAATAAAGATAGAATTTCAGAGAAAGTATTCCCTATCCTCTCCTCCATGCATGACGTGGTCATGTAAATGAAATAATGTGTCCCATGACGACACCAGGCTGGGCGGGAGTGTTGATCTGCTGGGGGCAGGAGGCTCTGCAGAGGGACCTGGACAGGCTGGATCGATGGGCCGAGGCCAATGGAGGAGGTTCAACAAGGCCAAGTGCCGGGTCCTGCACTTGGGCCACAACAACCCCAGGCACCGCTCCAGGCTTGGGGAAGAGCGGCTGGAAAGTGCCCAGAGGAGAAGGACCTGGGGGGGCTGGTCGACAGCGGCTGAACACGAGCCGGCAGCGTGCCCAGGTGGCCAAGAAGGCCAACGGCATCCTGGCCTGTATCAGCACTGGTGTGGCCAGCAGGAGCAGGGAGGGGATCGTGCCCCTGTACTGGGCACTGGGGAGGCCGCACCTCGAATCCTGGGTTCAGTTTTGGGCCCCTCACGACAAGAAGGACATGGAGGGGCTGGAGCGTGTCCAGAGAAGGGCAACGGAGCTGGGGAAGGGCCTGGAGCACAAGTCTGATGGGGAGCGGCTGAGGGAACTGGGGGTGTTCAGCCTGGAGAAGAGGAGGCTGAGGGGAGACCTCATCGCGCTCTGCAACTGCCTGAAGGGAGGTTGGAGCGAGGGGGGGTCGGTCTCTTCTGCCAAGTAACTGGAAAGAGTGTTGAGGCCTTGGCACAGGCTGCCCAGGGCAGTGGTGGAGTCCCCATCCCTGGAGGGATTTAAAAGACGTGTAGATGAGGCGCCTGGGGACATGGTTTAGTGGTCATGGGGGGGTTGGGTTGACAGTTGGATTCCATGACCTCAGAGGTCTTTTCCAACCTTAATGATTCTATGATTCTATGAATTAGGCAAAGCAACTTCAGAATGTCTCTGGACTTCTGTTTCTCTAGGGAGTAGGTTGTGAACTCTAGGGACACTCGCCATTGGGTTGGGATCACAGGGTAATTGAGGTTGGAAGGAACCTCTGGCAATTGTCTCGTCCAACCCCTTGACTCAAAGCAGGGTGACCTAGAGCAGGTTGCTCAGGGCCACGTACATCTGGGTTTTGAACATCTTCAAGAATGGAGGCTCCACAGCCTTTCTGAGCAGCAGAGCAAAACGGTTTTTTCCCTTATGTTTCAGTGGAATTTTCTGCCTTTTACTTTTTGTGTCTGCTGCCGCTCGTCATGTTGCTGGACATCACTTGGAAGAGCCTGGCTCTGTCTTGTTTACTCCCCACCTGCATCATGTATTTATGTACATTGATAAGATCCGTCTGAGCCTCCTCTTCTTGAGGATGAACAGTCCCAGCTGTCTCAGCCTCACCTCATATGACAGATGCTCCAGTCCCTTAATCGTTTTAGTGGCCCTTCGCCACACTCGCTCCACTATGTCCGTCTTTTCTAGCACTGGAGAGCCCAGAGCTGTACACAGCACTGCAGATGTGGTCCCGTGAGCCCTGACTAGAGCAGAAGCATAACCTCCCTCACCCTGCTGGCAATGTTCTTCAGGAGCCCAGGATGGTTCTTTATCCCAAAAGCGTATCGGCTTATGGTCAGTTTGTCCCATCCCCATGTCCCTTCTGCAGACCTGCTTTCCAGGCAGTGGGCCCCCAGCCCGTCTCCTTCTCAGGTGCAGGACTTGGCATTTACCTTGTTGACCTTCATGAGGTACCTCCAAATGGCAGCACCATCCAGTGTATCAACCACTCCTCCCAATTTTGCATCATCTGCAAACTTGCTGAGGGCGCACTTTGTCCCATCAGCCAGCTCTCATGGCGTATTTGTTTATAAAGCAATGTTGCTGAGCACGTGAGAAAGGAAATTGGGGCTTTAGTCCTAGATCCACCAAAAAGGCCATTAATGGTTGTAGATTATTATTGCTTAACTGGTAGTAGCACAGAGGTGTCATAGCTAACCTTGAGCTGGGCAGACACTGTTTGCAGGTGTATCTTCCTCAGGTCTAAGAGCATTGTAGTTGCATTCTCACGGCATTGTAACTCAGTTCATAAGTCCTGATGGGACAAGGTGACATGCTAGTTTGTAAGAAGGGTGCAGATTTGTATACTACCTTTACTATTCTTTTTTTTATGCTACCTTCAGACCTGAGCTTGTGCAGAGCTTGTCTGCGCTTCTCATAATAGGGTTAAATTTTGGAATGCCAGTTCAGGTGTCGATAGACTCCAAGTTACTTCTGTCAAATATTGCTGAATGTTTGTCCTGCTCTTGCGTTAGTTAGTAAAACAAGTTGCAAAGTACCCAGAATTAATACTAGTTGGTGGAATGATCAAAACTCAGATTCAGACACTCATTTGGCTCCCAATCCATGCAGGTACCCTGGTTTTGAACTCAGGATGGAGAGGAGCTGTGGAAGCTGAGAGCACATTAAGTGCAACTTTCAGAAGCCACAGTAGTTGAGGTTAAAGTAGTAGTTAAGATTAAAGCAGATGCACCCGTAAGTAGCTTTTGCTATTACGGATTTGAGCATTGATTGTTGTAGCCGTTAAGTCTGCTCTTCTGTACGCAGAGCTCTGTGACTAACCTTAGCAATTTCAGAAATACCAAAGGTATCATTTGAAAGATGGTTTTGGGCATACATTCATGACCATTCTGATATAACCTTTTGGGGTTTTGTAGGTACAGACTATTCGCTTTCCAGAATGTTTGTTGGATATGAAGACGCTGAGGATACTGAAGTGTATGAAGATGAACTTTATCATGAAGAGTCATCCAGTGAGCAGAGTGTTGATAGCGAGGTGGAATTTCATCTCTACAGCCAGATCCACTATTCCCAAAATCTTGGAGAAATCAGCACGCTGGAAATGGATGAAGAAGCCGATGTTGCAGGAGTCACAGGTCATAGTTCAGTTCTAACTGAGAAACGGTATGAAGACAAAATCACTGAATTCATTGATCGTGGTGCTCAGCTTTCAGATGACCCTGAGATCATCGTCTTGTCTGATACCCCAGATGAAGATAGTGTTTACAAAAGCAAAGTAAAGAAGTCAACAAGCTCTTTAGCTCAAGGTAGCATACATATCCATCCAGGATCTTTCACACCAAATCGTGCCGAAGCTGCTGGATGTGATACCCTGTATCCTGCTGGATCAGGCACAGACATTTCAAGGCAAAGGAAAAGCCATAGTGGGAAGCTTAATCCAGTTAGTTCTGCTGGAGCTTGCTCCATCCAAGACGTTTTGGTAATAGATGATAGCTCGGAGGAGGAGAGCTTGATATCTGAAAGTGATAATGTTGAGAGTTGGATGCTTTTGGGAGCTGGTGCAGACGACAGAGATGAAGGTATAATGTTGAACCTTGAAGGCTGTGCAACTCCTGTCAGCGAAGGTTAGTACTTCTTTTAATCACTTGTTTATTCTTCTGTATGTGGGAGGATTTGTCTGCAAAGATACTGATGTCTATGTTTGAAAAGAAAGATAAACAGAAAGCAAATTGGAGTGCGTAATGATGGGTGCAAAACTATGATGAAGGAAATATTTATACCATCTCAATAGCATTATTTCAGTAGTGTCATATATAGAAAGACAGCGTTTTTGCTGGTAGAAGTTTGGAAGTGATATCGGAGTGATCCATGTTGTGAACTTTCCAACTTTCCTGTATATTTTGTATTCCTAAGAGCATATAAGAAGTTGCGGGGGGGTCAGGGGAATGGGGGAGTGAAATAAAGAGGGAGTACAACGTTTTCTTATTGTAAATGAAGTAAGTAAAAAAAAAAACAGTTTGAGGACTAAAGACATAAAGAAAATGAGAGGTAGAAACTGCATAACAATAAAAAGTTTGCTGAAAAGTGCTGCAGGGTAGGAAAGTAGTTAGTGCTCATAACCCAGGGAGTAGTGTCATTCCTCTTTTTGTGATGGGATTTCTGCCCCCCTGCCCCTGTCTGTCTTGCCTCATTGCCCCTCAGGAGTGCCGACACCAGCGCTTGTTAGGGCTTTGCTGTCTGCAAGAGAAGTTACGACTCGGGAAAGGGATGAACTGTGACAGGAGAGGGCAAGAAACGGAGGGGAGACCTTCTGAGCTGGTTCCTCTTCCAGAAACAGATTCTGTAACCACTCCTTCAGGAGTCTGGCAGTTTGGGCTGTTGATCCAAGATTTACTGTAAATTCTTGTATGGATTCTGCACTGAGGGAGGTTTAGGTTGGAGATTAGGAAAAAATTCTTTCCTGACAGAGTGGTCAGGCCTTGGCACAGGCTGCCCAGGGCAGTGGTGGAGTCCCCATCCCTGGAGGGATTTAAAAGACGTGGAGATGAGGCGCTTGGGGACATGGTTTAGTGGGCATGGGGGGGTTGGGTTGACGGTTGGACTCGATGACCTTAGAGATCTTTTCCAACCTCAGTGATTCTGTGATTCTATGCTTCTATGAATAATTCAGAGAGATTCCCAATCGCTAAAACTAACATAAGATTTTGGTATTTTGCAAAATACTCTCCACCTGACTGTGCAGAAGGTTAGTAAACGTGATGGCTAGCGTGGTAGATTTTAGATACGTGTTTGTAATAATCATACTATGTAATACATTCCTTGTCACCAGCAACTAAAAACTCTCTTAGATGATCAGCCATGCTTTTTTCTTGCCTACCAGTTTCCCAAAGCACAAAGATCGTTTCCAGAAACAGCGTCCCCTGCCAGTCTGAGAGAAAGCGCTACCCGAGGAACAGCTGCTTCGGTGGCAAGGCTAGCCAGATTAGCAGCAGCACTGGGGACCTTTGCAAGACTTTTCTTTTTTCCATTTAAAAAAAAATTATACCATAATTTTAGTTGTTGCACATGTAAATGAGGCGGTTTTGGGTGCAGACAAATGAAATGTTCTGCAGCGCTGATCTGCAGGCTGATGTTAGTACAGTTTTTCCTCAGGATGGCTGTGTAAATAGTGCTGCTGTTCACATGCTGCTACTAAACTCTTTGAGAAGGGAAAGCTGAGAAATTGTCTTTGCCTTCTTTTCTGGTAAAACACCTGTTTCCTGCCCATAAATGTTCAATAACTTTTTGCTTAGAGTTGTTCTTGTGTATGTTTTTGCATAGCTATCCATAGTCCCTGGCTGTACAGGTGATAGCATGCACTCAATCTCAGGTGGCTGATTAAAGACGCCAGTGTGCTTGCCCAAGCCTCACAGATTTAAGAAATGCTTTCCCTATTCCCAGCACAATGCCAGAAGATGTCAGAGCATTCAGTTGCCATGCCAGAAACCCGGACAGCCACATTATATTTGGAATTTATGTAATTTTTTCTCCCTATAAATCTTTTAAAATGCAATTTCTAAGAATTAGCTTAAAGTTGCTAAATTTCATTAATACCTTTCTTCTTGTATTTTCATATCCTGTCCTTTTCTTTGAAACTAGAGCTAATTGTATTTTTTCTTAAATTACCCTGCCTGTTGGGGACTAAATGTTTGGTGCCATGTGGTGACTGCTGTAAGAGCAGTGCGGTTTGTGCATAGCACAGCTAATACATTTTCTGGGTAGCGTCTATTTTTCTCATAACTGCTGAGCAGGCAAGTGACCTGGAGTTAGGTTTCTTTTGTATGGTTTACTCTGCGTATCTCCTTGGATTTATGTACCAAACTTGCTGGTGGTAGTGCTAAAGATTACCCAAAAAAACAGAAGATAGAAAAACGTTTAAACAGTGCTTGAGACTTTAAGTGTATTTCAAAATTACGTATACACATTTTGGGAAACATTCTGTAATTAATTTATTGGAGTGATTATGCTTACTAGGTGTCACATGAAAGTGAAAATTCATGTCTTCATTCTTTGTGCTCTTCTAACGAAGGTGTGCCAGTGCTAACCAAGAGAAGCTTTTAAAAATCAATGTGGGATGTTAAAATATCAGGAGACAGTTTTGCTAACTTATGGTATGTTTTTGTAACAAATATAGTAATGTTTCTTATACATGTATATATTTATAGATTTTGACAATAAGCAAGCCACATTCAAAGTAGGTAACGGGAACAGAATTTTCCTGTGTTGTATACACTTGTCGTACTGTTCAGAACTAAAATGGTTTCACTTAATGTAGGTGATGTAAACATTTTTTGAGATGCTCAAATGGGAATTCAAAGACAGTCACACAAGAGGCTCATAAACATAACTGTTCTTCTCCTACTCTGATTTTTATTCTCAAAGCTACATCAGAACCTCCTCAAAACCCTTTCTCGCACCGTGCCTACCAACAGTGGTGGTTTTGCCAACAGCAGCAGCGTGCCTGGAGCTGTGGGACGTATGCAGCATGCGTCGGGCACACACAGCCGCGCGGGAGCAGGGGCTGGTTGTACACGCACCTCTCTTCATTTTAGCTGTTGCCTTTCTACGTGCGTGTGACTTTGCAGAAAGCCTTAACCCTTCTGCATTTCTTCCGACTGCGAAGGAGATAATAGTGCTGCGTGCCCCGGGCAGAGCAGGGGCCCGTGCCCTGGTGCTGGCCCCGGCGCAGGCACACGCCGGAGGCGGAGAGGGTACCGCAGCGCTGGGCTCCGCTCAAACCCCCGGTTCTCAGCTGTGTCCCAAATTCCAGTGAATGTTATTCGGGTACCTCTGGCATGCAAAACCTCTGGTTCAGCTGCTTTATTTCTAATATGTGTGGTGGTGGGGATGCAAAGACAAGGGCTTAAAATAAATTTGTGTTGTATGTGTATGTAATGAAAAGCTGAAACAGCATCAAAATAATTTTAGGGAACAAAAGCCATAAATCTTCTTAATGTAAAGTAACCATAATTTATATGTTGAGTTTATGCAGCAGTGTATCTCCAGTTCTACAGACTATAATGGATTCCTTTGCTGAAACATAAACATAAAAATTTTAAATCTGAAGGAAGAAGTGCATTTAAAAAATATGTGTGTTGGCAAATTATCCTCTCACAGATATTCTCTGCTAATTCATTTAAATTATTTTGAGACATGCACAGTTCTGTTTTCAGGGTTTCTAAAGAACGAGATCAAGTATTTAGGGGACTACACAGTATGTAAATTACTATTTCAGGGCTTGCAGTATCAGTAGCGATGGACATAGAGTGTAGTGACTGGTGAAGCCTTGCCCTTTCCCTTCTCCCCCAAAACTGCCTGTGACTGTGTAAATGGGACAGACCTCCCATGACAGTGTCACGGTGTGTCTAGTGTCCAGTTTGCTTCACATTAAAAAGGGAACTGAAACGTGAACAATTCTCTGACTATGAGAGTAGCCCGTTGTGTCAGTCATCTGATGAGTCTGTTTTCATGTCTGAGTCCCTGAAATAGAGATGCTGAGGTTCCACTGGAGTCAGAAATAGCTCCTCAAGGAAAGGAATTAGGCGTATCTGCTTATTCTGTTAACTCCTCTACATCTTACTTGCCTGCCCTTCTCTTGACTAACAGCCTTATTATTTTGTCTATAAACAAATAATGCTTTCTTGATGCCTCCAGTGCAGAGAGTCTTCTCCTCATGCAGCCTTCTAGCTTCAGTCACCACTGTCTGCTGTGACAGAAGGAGATGTCCCTTTGCCCTGGGAAATCAGCTCTCATTCCTGATGGTAAATCAAGATTCACCTGTACCCTTTTGTCTTCAGCTGCCATCTAGAAAGTTATGGCTCGTCCACAAACACTGCTGTTCAGTACAGAGCTGAAAACGTTTCCTCCCTTCCTGCCCTCTTTTCCAAATGGCTTTAGATACATTTCACTTTTTATTTTTGCTTGTCTAATACCACGTTAAGCAAAATTGTGTTTATCCACGTTTCTGTAAAACCCAACTTTTTTTCATGCGTCTGCTGGTTTGTCAGCAAATACAGCTGATTGGCAACCTTTCATTATTTGGGATATGAAGATGGGCTCTGGCTTTCTTGTTTCACACAGAGGGATATCAGGGAAAACACTTACTGTGTCCATAGTGACTCTGGTCCTCCTTACTCTGACTTTGTTTTTCTGTGGTGAGATTGTGCATAGCTTGGAAGCGAAGCAGGAACTTGAATTAACAGACAGTCGGCCGAGCTGAAAGACAGCGACCGCATACCTGTGTGTGTAACTTGCCCCACCTGGTCATCTGTGGGTTTCCTTGCATGGCATTTGGAAAAGCGTGTGCTGCTGCTGCTTGTTTCTTTGCAAAAAGGGTGCTACCCGCTTCACGTGGCATTTAAAAAATCAGTAATTTAGCAAATCTAGGTCTTTGGTATGATTTACCTGATTTTTTTAAACATTTAGAGTCCAGACGAAAGTGTGCAGAGAGAATAATTACAGACTGTACTGTGTACTAAATGTACTGAATTCATTTTTAGTGTCAGAGAGTTTCCAGGTCTTTGAAGGAGGGTTCTCCCCTCCCACCCCTTTCCTCCACTTTGCAGTGAGAATATATAGGATAAGAACTTTAATCTCCTGTAGTTGGAAGTCTTTCATCCATTCCTTCATTAAAAGCTTACTTTTAACATATTTCCTCTCCCGTGTATAGCTGCAATCCTAATCTCTGCGGTTTTTTTTTCCTCCCGGCTTTTGGAAAGACAGCTTTCAAAGCTGCAGCATTGATGTCCAGCCACTAAGGGGTACAAAAAACAATTTATCTTCTCCCTGTTTCATCCTTTGCCCACCCAGTACCTTCCTCGGAGACAACAGGCTAATGATCACACTCTGGGCTTGGCAGGTTCGTGGAGTGCAGTGCGTGTGGTTGTTCTTGAATCCAAAGTTTTTATGAAACGGCATGTACATAGTTTTCTGGATTCCCAGAGAGGGAGTGGTTGTTTTCTTCTCTGCTCTGATTTTTTTCTTATTAACACAGTAGCGAGGCTTTTACGAGAGCATTGCTAGAGATACTACTACCGGCGTGGGAAGTCGCTCTTGAAAGTGACGGCCGCTCGGTAGGGCCTGCCCTGGTGAAGAGCCGTACGTTCAGACGCCCTGCGCAAGCCTCCGCAGGAGCCCTGGTGCAGCCTCCTTAGCAGCTCTGGACACATTTTCGTGACATTTGCAGACAGTGACGCGGCGTGCGATGGTTGGAAGCGATTCCCGTGTGTGCTGCTGGGTGCAGCTGCTGTGCGGGGAGTCCCAGGGGGTCCCTCCCTCCACCAGCAGCAGCCCCCCAGACCAGGGACCGGCTTCTGTTGGGGTGACGTGCCTGATCAGCTGGAGCTCGCTCCAGCCCTGGGGCACAAAGATGCTCCGTACCAAGGGTGACACTGATTTTATTTCAACATCTTGTTCCATCTTGTGTAGAAGCCGAACTTGTGTAGCTGTGGCTCTGGTGGTAACCTCAGACAAACAAGGGGCGGGAGGCTCCAAGCAGAAAGCACAAAACTCAGCTCAGGCTTATGGGGTGTTACAAGATATTGTTAAATGTTTGTCACATGACCTTCTAGTAATTTTTGTGTCCCAGATTGACTTCTGGAATTTGGTAAAATATGAGGTTTTTTAATCTTCTCTGTTGAAAGTAGTTACGACAGGAAGCCACCGTCCAAGGGGCAAATCATTTCACTTAAGGCATTGGGTTTTTTGTCCCTACTGGCCTGTAAAACTGCCCTGTACAAAAAGAAATAGTGAACATAAAATAAAGTGCAAGCTAGTATTTCCAAAGCAGCTTTTTCAGCTTTCCATTTTGACATCCATTTCCATCTTTTTTTCCAGGTTTAAAGGTCTTGCTATGCACTGATTATCCGTAGTAATCAAGTCTCTCATTTAGTCAAAGAAACCATAACAAAAATACATCTGTAAAATGAAAAAAAAAGAAGGGGATTTGAACATTTAGTGAAAGAAACCATAAAAAAATACATGCCTAAAATGAAAAAAAAGGAATTTGAAAGCATTTTATTTTTGCCTCTTCCCTAAAAAATAATGTAGGAAGGAGTTTTCTATTCAGCAGCAGTAAACTACAGCTTACGGAGTCAAAATAGAAATAGCGGTCTCTGATAAACTCAGCTTATTGTTTTATCTCTGTCAGCCGCGCTCAAAAAGGAAATATGCTTTCTTAACTATCAGTGTTTTAAATGGCTTCTTCTAGATATATGACTTAATTTTCTCTTAACTCTGCGTGGTACTACAGAAACTATTCAAAAATCTGACCACATCGTTTTTTTTTTTTCTCTCTGTACTGTTATTCAAATCCCTCAGTCTATTTTTAAATGGTGAAAAGGTGTAAGCTTATTTCTAAAATGACAAAAAAGTACAGTAAGTTGTGCTTTTCTTCTTTAAGTTACCTTTTCTCTTGACAGCTAGTTTTGAACACGACCTTTGCAAGATATAGTATGTTTTTGTTCTAGAGTCTTGATATTTGTAGCATCAACTTACTTTTTCTACAGAAATGTCTACAACAAATTTTTCATTTTGTTAGGCCACAGAAAAACTATTTAAAGTGCCATACTGCCCTGTATTTTTTGGATGCCTACGTCATGGGATTGCTGAATTAAATTTCAGCAAAAGTTGCTTTCAAAAGTAAAAAAGATTTCTTGGTGAAAATCAGTTTCTCAATTAAAATATTGTTATTATTACTACCTAATGGTATGTGCTGCATTTCCTGAAAGCAGCAAGACTTAATAGTGTGGTCCACGCACAAATTTCAATGTCGCAAAAAGCCCCCCAAAGCGCGAGGGTTCACTTCTCGGCAGTGCTGCGTGGCGGCTGGCGGCACGCTGCTGCTGCTGCTGCTGCTGCTGCTGCTGCTGCTGCCCCTTGCCGAGGCCGGGGAGGCTGCTGGGACCCGTCACGCTGGCGGCGGCTCAGCGTCCCTCTCGAGGGGTCCCCTCAGCCCCCGAGAAGCCGTCGTGCCACCGAGCACGGCCGAGCGCGGGCACTGGGCAGCCAGAGGGGTCGGCCGACGGAGGAGCGGGCGGGAGAGACGTCTCAGCGTAAAATAACGCGTGTTTGGAAGCAGCCTGTGCCGGGAGCAGTGTTGGTGTGGGCTGGTAAGCCACGCACGTGGGACCGCGCTGTCCCTCGGCAGCTGCGACGCTCGGGGGTGGAGGGGCTTCTAGATGAGGGTGGGAGCGGTGGGAGCCCGTGGTCCTTGTCCTCCTGCCCGTGCTGGGGCCCTGCCGAGAGCCCTGCCCGCAGCTCCCGCTCCCATCCCTCCCCCTGAGCAGAGCCAGGCGCTGGGCTGGGGGCTGCACGCTCCTTCCCCCCCAGAAGGACAGACGTCGGCGCGGTGCCAGGTCGTGCCGGCTGCTTGTAAAGGGGAGGCTGATGTCACCGAGTTCAGTTTTTGTGTTTGCGTATGCATTGCTGAAACCCATTATCAGCTTGCTTTCCTCAGGACTGCGCCCTGCTGAACGCTCGGGTTTTTCCTGTGATTTGGGGGTTTTCTTCTTGCTTGTGTTTGCTAGAACCTTAACGTTACTTAAAGGTAGTAGGAGTGGTTTTGTGCATGAGTTACTACAGCAGAATGCACCCCGGAGCGGTAATAAACAGTGGGAATCCACCCACCGTTTGGAAGATACAGCATATGCATAGGGATATTCTGATTAAAGAAAAAAACTTCATCTTCTTTACCATGTAATGTGGATACACTCGAATCTCTTGATTATTTAAGAAAAAAATTAATAAAACTAATAAAGTTCCTTTGCAAATCTGAAGAGCTCTAGCCTAAGTATACCTGCAACCTGAGCAGGCCCTTTTATCTGTACAGATTCCTCTGCTATTGTGGATCTTAACTCTAATTTAAATTTCCCATGGCTTTGGATTGCTGACTAGGTTTTCTGCAAGAGTGCCCATGCTTACATGGTCATATATTCTGGGTGACTTTTTTACTTTTTTTCTCTTTTTTTGCTGTTCAGTTGATTGTTATAAGGGGAGGTTTTTTCCCACTTCTGTCATCAGTTTGATCTTTCTTCCTTGTCCCTATTTCTTTGGGTTTCTTACAGGTGGGGAAAAACTCTCATATTGCAGCTGAATTTTTGAACACTGATGAGGAACTGATTTAGTCCTTCTGAAGGAGAACTTCAAGATTTTTAAGTAATTAAAAAACACAATAGAGAATATATTGAAGACAAAGGACTTAAGGGTTTAAAAATGGAAAAAGTAAAGTTTGAGTCGGGCTACAAAGGGACATAAAGCATGCAGATATGTGCGTGGAATAAGCACAGGAAAAAAAGAGTTTATATTGTTGAGTTTTAAAACAGAATAAAAGTCCAGAGAAGGACTGATAGGAGGAATAACATGGCTTGTTAATGCTTTATTGTGTATCTTCCTTTTATAGTAGCACCTAGTGGAAGTAGTTTTGTTTTTCGAAGCTGTGGGCAAAATTGACGTTCGGAGGAATGTAGAAGGATGGCACATACTTCATTTTGTGAGCCCTTAGGCTATCATTGCCATGCTTCTAGAGAAACTGGGGCCTTTTCACTGCCTTTTCGTCCATTTCCTTCTGTGAAGGTTTGAACTGCTGCGTTGTCAAAATAGCCACGCGTGCAGCACGTTATCTGCAGGTTTCTTACTGAAGAGTATGGAAAACTTACACTGCGATACCATCACAGTGACCATTAGTCTTGTGACAGCTGGTATTTGGTGGCTCTTTTCTTTTTTAATCTGCAGGACAGACGGAAGTAGATCCTTAGACTATTATAATATCTGTGCATATGCAGGTATATATACACAATATCTGTAACACAAGCTGACGAGTCCTGGTATGATTATAATGGTTGTCTTTATACTCTGTTAAGGCATATGATTTTTATTTCCAGTATGCTTACTGCTAAGTATTGTATGCCTTTCATGACTGTGTTTCACACGTAACGATCCTCGTCCAGCAGCTTTTACCAGGCAAGAATTGTGGCATCTGCAGGCAAGAGTTTGGCGTCTGTTGGTGCACAGCTCGTGTTGTCGGCTGGCCCTGAGCGCTGTCCGGTGTGCTCTAGGCTCAGCGCAGTCCTGCACTTGCTCCCACTTCGTTAGCTGGCTGTATGGTTTCCCCCCTAGTGCCGAGACAGTTTTTAATCTCCGCGTGTAAATGGAAGTACCTCCTCAGGTCTCCAGAGAGGCTCTGGGTCAGGGAGGTTTTTGTCACCAGAACCCGTCCAGTTGCCTGATGCTCTGCGGGAAGCTCTCTGGTGCCGGTGAGCCGGCAGGAGCCCGAGAGGAGAGGGTGACGCTGAGGACCTCGCAGGAGGTTATGTGAGCAGCCCATCGCCCAGCTCCTCTGTGAGGTTTCTGGTTAACAGCGGCATTTACCATTAACATGGCCATTTTTGCAGTTGTGGAATTTAGCTTTAAGCTGTTTCTCTTTATGTGAAAATTTTTAGCACCAGGAATGTTTCCCATCTGCCAGGTTCAACCTTTACTCACTTTCTGTGGTGGTTGTTATGTTTGTCTGTTTTTCCTCAAATGCTCTTGCGAATGTCTCTGATTTTGGATTGTATGCAACAGTGCCAAATATCTTGAATATGTCTTGGGAGAAAATGACATCGTTAGAAGTGAGAAAATAAGAAAATAAAAGCTCTGGCTATTCAGCTGGTCTTCTTGTGGTGGATATGGTGATGTATGGCTTACGTTACAGAGCAGTAAAGCCATCACCCACACACTGCAGAAATGATGTGCACAGAATGGTTGCCAAGATGTATTTTGTCACCAGTTTGGTGCTAATTCTGTGAGTTCCTTTGCTGTCTTTGTACAGTGTCAGGTTTGATATGTGGTGGTTGTTTTTCCTCCTTTTGACCACTTTTGAAGTGTAGGTGAGGAGAATATACTCACGGACACGGAGGAGGCCTATTGGATATAGCAGATTTTGGCGACAGTCACAAAGCAATTCTTTGCTCGAAGTGGGTAGAGTTTTCTGCACTTCGTTGTTGTGGCACTGTGTTGCGCAGGCTGTTGTGGAGCGTTCGTCTTCCTCAGAGTCCTGAAGCACCAGAAGCAGCGAGGCCCTGGCCAGGCATCCTCAACACTTGATAAATCTTCCTCCATCAGCTCCTTTAAAACCCCAACAACCAGAGAGTGAGAGAGGCAGAGGGGGGGGAGAGGGGGGTTGCCAGATGCTTTTTTCGGTCTCTTTTTGAAACACTCTGTGCATGGTGAAACACCAGAGTTCTCTCTGCCCTTTTAAAGCAGAGGCAGCGAAACACTTGGTGTCTTACAGCCTCTGTGGTGACAGTAATTGCGTTAACGTTGTACGTACTTCCCAGTCCAGACGCTGCCTGCAGGTAAGCCACCAAGTCGGTAGCTGTGTCTTGTACATTTAAAACTTTAGCTGTAGAGGTCTGGGGATTTCCCCCTCCCTCATGAAGCCGAGGGGGGCTCCAGCGGCTGGCTCCCCTCGCGCTAACGCCCGTGTGGGACGGCCTATACGTGCGTATAAGAACGTAGATACACACACACGTAAGCATATGCACATGTATGTATTTGTATGTCTGTTTATAGCCGTGTATGTGCAGCTTCAGCTTTTCCATTTGTGTTATGTTCATGTGGGATATCGGGCATGCAGCTTTACAAAGAAAACTAAAGTGAAAAAAGTTGCCAACTTTGAAGAGAGATTTCTCTAAGGGTCCCAAGTACATCTTTGAGGGGCAGCAGCATTTCCAGTCTTTATTCGTTACTGAGATGGCTGAAGTCTGTGTGACGGGCTTCAGCGTGTGATCGCCTGACGCAGAACAGAACTGTTCCCCGAGGCTTGCTCTTTGGGCCGCATGCAGTGTCTGTGTCACTTAGCTGTGCTTCTGATACTTTGAGAACCGAAGCTGAGCGGGGGGTACTGGAGGGATTTCTCATCAGAGTTTTTATGATTGTAATTTTGTTTTGGCATAAAATTTAAGATAGCAAAGAGGGGGATCCCTTTAAGAAACGTCAGCAATCAGAGCGGAGGGACGATTCAGGTGGTGTTTGTAGTAGATATATGACTTATGTTGTACACCTCCCCACGAGTTGTGCTGTGAGGTTTTTGTGAGTTGATGGTGAAGGCAGTTTATTCCCTGTGTTCTTCTGAAACAGGTCCGTGCTGACCTTTGTTTTTAATGTAGTAGTGATTTAGTTTGTTTGTACATTGTGGTCTTATTTAATTGTCAGTGTACCCATCTTTTTAAACAATCTTTTGGAAACTTATATTTCTAGATAGCAAAAACAAGTATTTAAAATGATCTAGTGCTACACCCTTTTGTCAAAAATTAAGCCTAAAACCAGGCATCAGGCATTCACTTGTGTTTTTTGTGGTTTTGTTTCTTCTTGAGCAGTAGCCTTGTGCAGGTGGAGCGACTCTGGTGTACTGGTAGTTTCTCTACAAACGGAGTGATTTAATTGCGGCTCAGAGCGAAGCTGGTCGTGGTTTGTTTCCGTTTTTCTAAGCGAGGTGCGGAAGCATCGCGGAGCACAGCGCAGGGGACGAGCCGTGGCCGTCGCTCCCGCCGCCTCTCGCTCTCTTCGGCCGCCGGGAGGCTCCCGCGGCCGCTGCCCCGCGGCGGCGGCTCTGAAGGGAGACCCGTCGAGTGTCCGCGCCTGTGTCCGCGCCCGACCCTCCTCAGCCCCTGCCCCTGCCCCTGCCCCTGCCCCTTCCCCTGCCCCCGCCCGCCCCCTCCTCAGCC
>VZTQ01014287.1:52660-179302 GCA_013400755.1 Pelecanoides urinatrix
CGGCGAGCCCCTCCGCAGGGCCGGGGCTCGGGGCCGGGGCGGTCCCGCCGCCACCTCAGCCCCGCCGGCCGCGGAGGTGGCTGCGGAGCGAGCCTGTCACTTCTCTCTGTGCCTGGTTATTAACCGGATTAAATGTAAGCCGTTGTGTACTTAGTGCCAATTAGTTTCTCATCGGAGAGGTTCATTATGATTTTTTTCTCTCCTCGTAACAGTTTTTCACTGTTTGACTGCATTTGTGGAGGGGTCTGGGGAGACACCTCGAGGACCCAGCCTGCTTTTGTCTCCTGTGCTGCTTTTAGTTTCTGGGGTAGAAGCAAGGTGGCTAACAGGCTGTTCTGAACCCAAGTATTTGTTATTTACCTTAAAAATTGCCTTCTGTTGAAAATGGTCACAAAGTTACCAACTTCAGAAAACGGTGAAATGGCAAAAATGCTTTTTGGCAAGTGTTATTTAATCTGTCTTTCTCTGAGGTCTTAAATGAGAAGTTCACATGTTAGCTATATATCTTAGCCTCCATGTTCAAAGTGCAGAATGTTTTTAAATACAAATGACACTTTTATGACATACGTCAGTGATATTATTTTTTTACTCTCTAAAGGACAAAAGCTGAAAAATACTTCCCCTTGTATGGACATACACATTTGAAAGTCATTCTCCAGCGGACTAAATAATTAGAAGGAGCACATGAAAATGTTCCAGGTACATGGTGCAACAGTGAAACACGGCTGCATCAAAATGGAAAAAAGCAGCTGTAGCTACTTTTCAGCCCGTGTGGTCTTAGAGCTGAAAAGGGAAATACATGCAGACTGAGAAGGCCTGGCAGCGATCCGCTAACCACCGAACGCTTTGTCACAGGGTGGAAAACAGTTAGCGTCCAGCAGTAGTCACTGGGACCTGAGGCTGTCCATACAGACAGAAAGGTAGCACTGCCTTCGCAATTAGCGTGGCTTCATCAGTAGGGTAGGGGTGCTTACGTTGGCAACTTTTTAAGCCTTCAAAGTTACTTATATCTAATGTATTTAGTTAATTTAAAGCCTAGTCGGTTGGTTTGTTAGTATCCCACATTCATCATCACAGAGAATGCACCTTCAAAATCATCCCCCCATATTGTTTTAGTTTTTTTTTATTTCAAAGCTTGGCAAATCTTGAGTTGCTTTGTGAAGCTAAAAATCTGTAGGACTTTGAAAGAGCAAGCAGGCTCTTTGGGAACTGAATTCTTCCAGAAGGAAAATTTTTGTAGTCTTTCTTTATTTATAGTGTTGTAAAAGAAGCTGAAAATGTACTGGTTGTTAAGGATAACTTCATTTAAACTTTTCTTTCTTTTTAATTTGGCAAATATCTGAGCAATTTGTCATCAACTGAGACCATTTCTCAGTCGATGTTCTTATGTCGCCATTCCAGTTTGTATCTTACGGGGAGGACATCTGCTCATAAAATAGACATGAAGAAAAAATATACCAAAAAATCCTTGTCAATAGCTCAGAAATGGTACAGCTGCAAGAACAACTCTCTTCTTCTGTAGTTTCTCTGAGAATGTAAATACATGAAGTAAATGCAACCGCTTCCCAGCGCAGGTGGATTATAATGTCAGCAGTACCCTTGCCAGACAACACAGCTGCTCAAATGCCCTGCAATCACACAACAAAACCCTAAATGTCTTTACCGTGGAAATTGTAGATATTCCCATGCAGAACTTAATTGCACACCACAGTACGAACACAGCACAGGTATGAAAAGCCCTGTGCTTTCCCACTGCCAACAGTGGGAAATGGGCTGCAATAGAATTGTGGGGATGTATGTTTTTAAGGTTAACCAACCTAAGTAAGCCATTATGTGTAATTCATCTTCTCTTAGGTAATTATGCCGGTTTTAACTTTTGGGTGTGCCACTTGAAATTGAAAGGAGAAGCAGGAAAGGATCGCCGACGTCTGGTGTTAGCTATGGTAGCAATGAATGTTGCAGTCACCCTGATTTGAATCTGCTTTCTGCCTTCTCCTTTTGATGGGACTGAAAAGTGGGCTCATCAGAAGTTTGCAGGATAGATCAGACTGGGAAATAACTGAGATCTAAGTGGCTGTCCTATTTTAGGGGAAACGGATAGCTGGTTTAATATGTCTAGGTAGTTGTTTTATTTTTAAATGGTATACTTACTATCAGTGAGGAAAACATGAAAATTACTGTTAATGTCAACTAATTCAAGGATGAAGAGAAGAATAAAAAATGCCCTTCCAGTCTGAATGGGAAATTTAGACAGTCAACAAGTTATTTTCAGTTTGTTTTCCAAAATTTAACTTTATTATTGTAATTTTCAAGTTTGTTAATAAAATGAAATGCCATATAGGACACAATTCTGTACGGAATGAATGAAAAATCAGAGTCTGTTCAAACAATTCTCATCAGTGAAAAGGAAAAAGGACAGGAGGAGAAAGGAAGAAAAATCAAAATGACATAAAGGAATTGGTATCAGGCTCTCTTCACCTGCCCCCACACTTAAAATTCTAAGTTTTAATAATTGACCAATGTCAGTGTGGTTCAGTGAGCAAAAATTAGGACAAGTGATCTGAGCATAAATACTACCATTGCTTAGGGTTGAGAACAGTTTACTAATGAGTTGGTTAATCAAATTAGTGCTGAACCTCCATATTCAGCTGCATAGTACAAGCATCCTAACTCTACATACGCTTCTTGATTAAAAAAACATGATTTTTCAGCTTTTTGCTCTAAGCAGTGGAATACATTTTTTTGTGATAAAAATAGGGTTAGTCCTCTATTTTCTAGTATACTTTATAAGTAGTGGAACAAGTACAGCAATATAGTACCGTGTTTTCACTGGTATTTTGCGTGTTATCACAGTGATTAAAATCACTGAAATCTCTCAGTGACTCATGCAGATGCGTTGTGTCCTAGGCACTGCACATCACTGAGCGGAGAAGAATGGTGCACGGTAATCTGGGGGCAGTAAGTATGAAACCATCAGTGATTTAGGAATATGTTTTTAATTCAGAAGTTAAGGTTATTTTCCCCTTGTAAAACTGTGAGGGGAGTGTCTGAAAGAGACATCAGGAAAAAGAGGGGAATGGCTCATCTTACAGCCTACCAGCAAGACATGGTACTTGCTCATTTACATTTTAGCATTGAGTTTTCTGCAGACCTTTTTTTTTTTCCCCCTGAATACATAGTTAATAGAGCAATTTCTGTAATATTTATGCAAAATGTGGTATAAATATAGAGCTTCAAAATAAACTTTTAATTGTATCTTTCCAGAAACAGTTATGCTACCTGTGTGCATTTCAGCTCTGTACACACAAAACTCATCCCTGTATTTTTATTTACAGGAAAATCCTTACGTTTATACATATATAGTATCTCTACACAAATGTTAAATGAAACACTTTTGGATGGAGTATCTGTGAAGAGATACATATTAGTTACTTCTGAAATTTAAGCATACAGTAGCTAATACCAGTTACAAAAAACTGTGAAAACCACAGTTGTGCTAAGTTGTTACTGCGAGAGACTACTACTAAAACATTAGCACTGGTAAGTTCAGCTGCGTTCTGTCCTGGACACCAATATCAATGGCTGAAATACACCAGAAAACCAGATTAAATGAATTTGCAAAGTAATTAGCTTCTTGCCTTTAAATAATCTTCTCAAACCCGCAAAAATGGAGAAATATGATTTCCGATTTTATTTCATTGTCATTTTCTGAGGCAGAAAGATGAGATGCCTTCACATAGGCAATGTTACAGGATGTGTATGGGAATACAGCTATGGTTAAGGGGTGATTCATAGCTGCAATAGCCGTGTTTTGGATTTTTTCGCCTTTAACACTTGTCTACTGAAAGCTACTCCTTCAAAGGTAGTTTTGACCCTGTACGAGATAGTTATCTTGTAAAAGCTTTACAGAAACCACAATGTGACTGCATGGCAACTACTAAAGCATAACTTTTAAAGTAACATTTGCTATTTCGTCTTTGGTTTAACTCCCCCCCCCCCGTTTTTTTTTAAAGAGCAAGTGAGAGATTCCTTAAAATATATTATGATATTTTAAAAACTATAAATAAGTTGGAAGGAAACAGAAGAAATCTTTGTTTAACTGCAGCTTGTAAAAAACATAGTAATGGTGATGTCTGTCTTTAACAGAAGATTCAGTTTCCTTTTTTTTTTTTTTCCTGGTAGCAAGTAATAAATTAGGGCACAAGTTATTTTGGAAGCTGAAAAAATGACTGAATTTCTAATATATCTTCTCTGTATTGGAGAAATTTATTTTTTCAGTCTTTTTAGTGCAGTAACAAGATTTACCTTTGGAAGGATGTTTTAGTGTTAAATGTGGTATCAGGATAATTGTTTTCTTCGTTCTGATACTACAGCGCTTTATCCTTGTGTTTGAAGATAAATCAACAGACTGAGGGAAGAAAAGAATAATAAACGTTGCTGGGCTCTGTAAGCAGCTTACTTTTTCTTGAAGGTTTCTGTGCCTTGCGTTTAACAGTAGCGGGATCCAAATGTTTAAGGCCCGATGTCACTGCCAGACGAGAGATTATAAGGTGGGGGCATGTGTAAGTGGTGGAGAGGAATCTGCGTTAGGTAGCAGACAAACAAGGGCTGGCTTTGGGGGGCAGTCCTGTACACGTACGCTCTCGTCCCTCGGACAGACGGGGTTTGTAAACGCGCCATCCTGTTGGACTGAATTCCTGCCGCGCTGCACATTCTCATTTGCAACTTACTGCAGGCTTGCAAAGTGTTCGGTCCTCTCTTTGACTTCCTGGAAACTGAGATTACTGTTGCTTTAATGCATTTCGGAAGGGCGATGTTTTAACCCGTTTGTTGCTTGGATTCTTACCGCTTTGATCACTGATCATCATCTTCCCTGCGAAAAGCCAAGGCTGCTTTAAAGAGAACTCAGGGTAAATTTTGTCATGTGTGGCAAGAGGTGCAAAATGGTGATCTAGGTCACAGATCTCCCAATGTCGAACTTGTGCGCTTCCTTGTATAGTGAATGCGAATGCGTTGATAACAGGCTTGCTTTTCACTGTTGAAGTATTCTGCGGGCCAGGAAGGACAGGCACGCTGTGCTGAATGTTGTCCAAACAGCGTATTTTCTCGGGGTACTCTTCTGCCAGTATCGGATCCTCTAAGCAGCACATTCTTCAGTTGCCAAAGATCATTGGGTAAATTTTTCCTGAATATCGCTTTCTAACAAATACTTCCTACAGCTGTCCTATTTTAATTATATTTCTCTAAACATGAGTCTTAGACTGAACTGTCTGATCATAACAAGATGTGCCTCTTTCATCGTGTGCTAGAGCTTGGCCAAATAGAAACAGCAGTACGGATGTAGGGATTGCTGGCTGGCAGACACAGTGGGACGTGGTCAGTCTTGTTGCCCCATCCCAAATGTGGAATACTTTTTTTTGATCCTAAAAGAGGCAAAACATTACTTCCAGTTTCTCTAGTGTGCTCTTTTTTTCTCTACTTTTTCTGATTAAAAAATTATTCACCTCTTCCAAGTTCCACCAGCAAGTTACAATATCATTCAAAGTACAGAAAATGGCCTCTAGTTGTCTTGCCAAAAGCTCTTCATTTTTATCTTGGAGAGTTCAAATTACTCTTCTTGGCCTTTTTGCCCTATACCTCGCTGATCCCAGAGTAATCCCTTGACATAATTTCAAATAATGAGGAACTTATCTTTGGAATTACGCAGATAACATTTTTGATGGCACGTGTGATAGTTTGAAAGATACAGTCAAATTGTTTTTTAATTGGAATACTGTCAATGTCGTGTTTTTAAATTATTCATACATTTTTAAAACTATGATGAGGGCTAGAAAGCAACCAGCTGCATAGTGGCCTTAAAGTTTGTGTGTTAGTTATCACACCAAAAAAAGAGGAAAGGAAAACAACTGTTAAATGCCATTTTGCAGGCATAGGTTATTTTCCATGGCTTAGGAAAGAGGATGTTCTGAATTGTGTGAATTTATGAGGTGGTATTGAATGTCTTAATGCTGACACTAGCGCTGCATTTGGTCTTGGTTCTTGATATTTGCTGAGTTTCTGTCTAGCCCGTCATCTTAGGGTTAGTCAGTGCCTGTAACTTCTTTATTACACAGGATCTAAGGACACCCCCGTCCACAAAATGGCACTACTCTTCAAATAATTCTGAATTCTGGTCACCTTATATATAGATTTTTTTGACATCCTCCTTCTGGAGGACGAGGTGGGAGGTGTTGGGGTAGGAGGCAGAAGCTCAGGCTGAGGTCTTCTGTGCATGGCGGCAGCTGAGTCGGGTTTGCTTCGCTGCTTTGCCTCTTCCAGTCCCCCATGCAACAGACGATTGAAGTGAGCGATAAAGGTAGAAGAACAGAGGCAGTTGCACAAGCACCACGAGCAAGGCTTTCCTTCGTCTTCTTGGTAGAGCCTGCGCTGCCCGGCTGCAGTCAGACAGCCTGAAGGCTGGCTGCAGGAGAGAGAACCTCAGACGGGAAGGAGAAGATCCTGCTGCAGCTCCAAGGCGAGGGTGGTCTGGAGAATGGCAAGCACGGCAATCCAGACCAATCCAGAGAGTTAGAAGGTTTTTCATAAAACGTACCTTTTCTTACCCATCTGAGCATGGGATCGGGGTGTGTGATGACACTCATCTGTTTTGCATTAGGTAAAAATGAGGTAACCAATCCGGTAGAAAAGCCTGATGGTCACATACTGCAAGACGTTTTGGAAACCAAGTGCCGACCCCGCTGCCTGTGAAAAGTAGCTCAGTCCCTGCGAGATGTACGAGCTCTGGCAGAAGTCTGCTAGACGTGCCAGAACGACGCTGGCCTCGGGGCTGCTCGCGTCTCCCTCAGCGTGCTCCCGAGTCCTGGGTTTAGGGTGGCCGCTCCTGGCACGGAGCACAAGGGCACAGAAGTGCTTGAGCTCAGCACCAGAGGTGAGTGAGCCTTCGGCAGCCGGCGTGGCAGGAGCCGCCCGGCGCCTCTGCATCAGTCGGCGTGTGCTGCCGGATCCCCACACTGTGTGATAGCCCGAAGCGGCTGGACGGGCTCGGGTGCTTGCGTGGTTTTGTGCCCAACCTGAATAAACGCTGGCCATCCCGAGCCTTGGCATCTGGCTGTGTGTACCTGCGCTGCTGATGGAGGGTGTTCAGCGGCAGGTGGGAGCTAACTCGTGCTTAGGCTCAGGATCCAAAACAGCATCAAGTCCCGTCTCTGGCAGTTGTCATCTGCGCTGCCCCGTTGTGCGGGGGGCTCTTCTCCCACGGGGCGTGGATGAGGAACATCTGGCTGCTTCCAGCCAGGCCCTTTGTGCAGTCAGCCCCGCTGTGCGGCCGGCCAGTCTCCGTGTGCTCCCCACCCCCGGGTCAGACGGGCGGCGGTGACTTCAATCTTGAGGATCTTCGGGGTTAGCACATTTGGTCTGGGGTTTTTTAGTGTTTAGGGTGCATTGCGTATGTGCGTTGCTAATGTGTTGTGCTTAAGGACAAAAGTAGGATAAATATGAAGACATTAAATTTCATACCTTTGTAAAATTATAAATGGGAGAGTTTCCTGCCAACGGACGTTCCATCGTTTGGTCAAGTAAATGAAGAAGGCAGCTCAACAAGTCCTGTTCTCAGGCTCAAATTTTGAACCCAAGGGGCCTTGAATGCATCAAGTTTCTCACATTCATTTATGCTTGGAAAAGCTGAAATCCAAATCATTAATCAATCATGTCTTAAAAAGGAAGAACATTTGGCAGGGACCTCTTGTTATTAAATGGAGATGACCCTGCAGTGTAGGAAATCCCTGCAGGTGGGATTTTAAGGCTCCAGGATTCTAATTCCAGGAAATTTGAGGATTATATTAACTCAGTAATTAAAACCCTAAGTGCAAAACTTCTCAGCGCACTTGTGGTGAGCATCACTGAAGCAGCGTGGAGTCTCACGCAGAAGCTGTGGTGGCATTTAAGACTTGTGAAAAGAAGACATGCACTACGCAGAAGGCAAATTTTGTAGTAAACTCAGAGGGAAATAGACTGTGTTATTTTACTCTTTTTTTTACAGGATGGACTTTGAGTACCTATTGAGACCTATTCTCAGGGACATTTTTGTAGCATACCTGCTAATTTTTGTTCTCCTTTATGGAGAACCCATGCAGTTAGCATGGTGAGGTCAGTGTGTACACAATATCTGCATGCCATGAATATTAGTAAAATCCATGTCGCTATTTTTTAATTTTTAAGAAACCACAGTCTGCAGCGTTATCCTCTAGCTCTCTTCTGTATAAGCAATGACTTTATTTGAGATGGTACCTCAGCCTTTCTCACTTGCACCCTTCTGTGTACCTTTCTGATGGGACGTACTGCAGGAGTCCTACCTTCAGTGAGCCAGCTGAGCGCGTGCTGTGGTAAATTGTATGGCAAAAGGAGCAGATTGCGAACGTTAGGTGAGGTTGAGCAACTTCTGTTCTGCCTTGGTCATGGCAGGTATGTTCTGCATCGCTCCCGCAAATCCCCCGTGGCGCACCCCTCGGTGCTGCAGTGCTTCGCAGTGGCACCCAGCCCCTCCAGCCTTCCCCCCCCGTGGCGTGGGGGGTCCTCGCTGTCTGCCATGGTTTGTGCCTGCTCCCCTCGTCCTCTGCACGACGGCCTCGCTCTTCTCACAGCGACTGTTCTCTGCCAGGGAGGAGCTGTTAAAGATGTAGGGAGAAGAGCACGGAGGTTTCGCGGGGAACCCACAGCGGGTGATGCCAAGGGCCCCATGGAAGGTGCAGAGTCACGGCCTGGCCAAGTTTTCTGGGCAGCAGCATGGAAGATGGAGATAGCAGAGCATGTGTGCAAGGTCAGAAAAGGAGGCGTCTGCCTGATCGAGATGCAAGATGCTGAGAGTTTGGACAATACTGTCTTCGCGAAGGGAGGGAGGAGGGTGCACGGGGAGGACATCGGGCACAGCCCGGAGATGGGGTGCCTGGAGATGGGGTGCCTGGAGCCCTTGCAAGCGGCAGCGGGCCTGCACACGGCGCCCGGGGGCAGCGAGTGAGAAGACCTGTGTTTCAGCCATAAGCTGGTGGCCAGATAGCCGTGAGAAAGGATTCAGCGTGACAGCTTGATCTGGGGAGAGGAACCCGCAGTATGGCTGGCTGTGAGCTTTCGTCTCCGGCTCTGGGCTCACCCCGCAGTAGCCCACTTCGGGGAGGCAGAGCCTTGGCTCTGCGCTCCCGGGGCTGGGCAGCCTGGGGGGTGTCCGATGGGGCGCAGGTCCCCTGGCCTGCCCGGAGCGGGGCTGCTGGTGGAGTGGGTGCCGCGGCCCCGCTTGCAGACGTGCCACCAAAGGCACCGCGGGCTCGAGGACAGGTGGGAGAAGGGTCCCATGGCGCCTGACCTTCCTGCCTGCTTTCTGGCAACAGCCCTCCCCTGCTCCTGTTCCCTTCCGGATCCTGTCCTTCCTCGGGAAGCACATTGCAGTTGCAATAAATTACAGGCTCTTTAAGCACAGGCCAGCCTTGAGGGTGACGGCACGGAGCCGGAGCGGGTCGGGTACCCGTGCTGCAGGAGCACGGGTTTATCTGGCCATGCTATGCCCTGCCGTGAGCCGTAGCGTCGGGGAAGCCCTGGCTGGAAGCCAGCCGGAGCTGGAGCCTGTAGTTCCTGTGCTTTGTCGTTTGTGGGGCAGAAGTGCATTGTCTCGGTTTGAAGTGAGTTTCAGTTATTCCTCAGGCTGCTGCTCATGATGCTCATCTGATGCTTACAAATATTAATTTGCTTGTTTAGTAGCAGGGCTTCCTTAATTCAAGCGAAGACACATGCACATGGAGCTAAATACACTAGTTCTATTATTTTTTTTTTATTATAAAAACAATACAAAAACTTTGAAAAGCTTTGAAAAGAAGTAAGTAGATCTTCTGTGATAAACTGACTTCAACGACAGAAATTTCAAAGGCCAGAACTTATTTCTTGCGCTTCATATATCCTGTACAGTAAGTTCATACAGTGTCTGCTGCCTTGGTGGTCCGGCAGCAATGGAGTGCTCTCGAGGCTGAGACTGCTGCTCTCCGCAAACTGCATTCCTTCCCGGAGTGCATCCCACATGGGACACTACTGTTTCTGTAGCTAGAGGCTAGAAGAAAACCATCACCTGCTGCTCACGGGAGTGGGGGGGAAGTTACAGAATATAAACTATGAAGTGCACCATTTTTATAAGGGTAAATAGTAAGTGTAATTTTTTATTGTTCACTTATACAGTACCTGGTGAATTGAGTGTTCCTCAAGTGAGGCTGTTTACTCAAGGCACGGTTTGACTTTCTAATCTTAAGTGCATTGCTAAAAATGTTGAAAACAAACTTGCCCTTGCAATGGTAAAGGAGCAGAGTCAGGTTCAGGTTTTCATTGTAATGTTTCTTTGAAGCCTCCTCTTGGCTTCAGTTATTACTGCAAGAGAAAAACTTAGTGCAAGAGAAACTTTAGCGCATGTCTTTTTTCTCTTATATTTGCTACTATTTCTGAAATCCTGGCTACCATGCTTGAAGTGTGACAATATAGGTAAATGACAAGTGCACAATTAAAAAGTATAATAGTTTCTTCTGGGAACAGCAGGGTCTAATGAGGGCGTGGACTGTTAAATCAGTGAATTGTGTAAAGTTCTTATTATTTCATTCTGTGTCACAGAGATCTCTTTAAACTCAGTAAATACTGTTGGATTTAAGAAGTGAAAGTACTGTGCTGGTCTCTCCAGAAAGGGACAACCTGTGGCAGTGATGGTGCTGCAAGGTGAGGGGTCGAGGCGCTCGGGAGGGGCCGGTGCGGTGGACAGCGTTCAGGTTTTGCTGAACCACTTGTGTGCCGTGATGGTCTTTCCGCCTCAGCTGTGACTGTGAAGTCAAAGTAGTCATACGCTATACAAAACCGTCCTCCGACATCTTAGAAAATAATTTGCTGCTGTGTTACGATAATCAAGCACAGATTCTAGAAGATAAAAGTCTTAATTACTGTAAGTTTACTGTCTTTAGCATGGCAGCTTTCCTTTAATTAAAAAAAAAGGCAAAAAAAAAAAAGGAAAGCTGTGTAGCATGAATTAGTTTTACGTGGTCTGCTGGATTTACACCACTCGTTGGCACAGAGGAGTAAGTGCAACTGTACTACTGGAACACCTGCCGCTTGTTCTCGGCGTTACTCCACGCGTGTGATTTCCAGGTCGCAGCCAGAGCAGAAGTAAAAAGTCTGCCCCTTGCGTCTCTGCAGGTACCTTACCTTACTGGTTTTTTGTGTTATTCTTCTTTTTTGAGTAATGCAGACTGATAGAAAGCGCAGGAGGTGCAGGACAAGAGGGTAGGGGTGTTTTTAGTTTGTATCCAGAGCAGTTTTCAAGACACGTGCCGTGTTTCTGGAAGGGAGGTGTGAACGTGAAGGCCGTGAGCGCAGGGTGTTTTCCCTTCTCCAGGAACACATCGAGTCAGTTTCGCAGCTCTGAGCAGGCAGAGGTTTTCTAAATTGTAACTGAGGTAACTGAAATCTTGCCGCTGCTTTAGCTTTTTGCAGTTTGGGCAGGGTTTCTAAGTACATCTGAAAGGCGTATTTCCCCACTCCTCCCCAGTTTAAAAAGAAGCACAAGGTTCTTGTTTACTGCTTGGAAATACAAATTAAACTACTCAGAGCAACTCTGCACAGCGATCTCTTTCAGTGAAACATCCAATTTGAGGAAGAATCGCTCTGAAGAGAGGAGTTCTTCTTTTAAATAAATGAATCTTAGAATTTGCTAGCAATTGCTTCTCTTTAACTTTGATGTTAATCAAAGTTCTGTTCTATTTCATCGTTAATGTGTCACTATAATGCTGTACTGTTATTTTCAAAATTTATTTCCTGATCTCGGGAAGAAACCAATTATAAGACACATTAAATACCAAAGAAAGTAGAATATAAGCAAAGTTTATTTTGTGCAATATTGCAATACTTACAGACGTATGAAAGATTAGAAATTAATTGCTTCTCATTTGAAAAGAATTTTTAGTTTTCTTGAATTTCTGGGCTTATGTCATCTGAGTTTTTAACTTTATAATGTTTAAAGGTTTTGTCAATAATTCAGGTTAACTTCTGTTTCCTTTAAAAGGGAGATTATGTGCAAAAATAATCTTTAATATAGATATTAAGTTGAAGGATCAAATATTTAGAAGTTAAGCAATGCAGTTCTAACGTTAAATTATCATCCTTAATAATATGTTATATTAGTTTTAAATAATTTGTTACAATATTTTGTTGCAAGTTACTCCTAAAAACTTTAAAATAAAAGTTATTGCACAGTGTATCTTGTCTCCCAAGATACTAAAACCTGTCTTGATGTGAAGGAAACTAATTTGGTGGTGTAAGATTTTTAATGGCTGAGACCTGTGATACCGTGCAGGTTAATGCATATGCCGGAATTTGAAGTCAGGAACCAGAAATGAGTCTGAACTCAGAAGAGCTAAACTCTGCAAAGGTCTCGGTGCCTGGTACTACTTGTTGGCTGCGGCTGGGTCTGCAGCGACAGAACTCTGGTTTCAAACCATGGAGGAATTTTGGTTTCCTGAATAAAGCTGATGAAATGTAAATGTTGGATGAAGTTCCAAATTTGGACAATTGCAGAATTCTCTATTAATTTGCAATACAATAATACAGTGCTGTCCAAAGATTTGGTCTCTACTGTGTATGTTTAAAATTTGAACATTACTTCATTTTGATCTGGGTTTATTTCTTACATAATAACTCAGCATGAAATCTGGTTTAAAGACTGGATGTATCAAGGCGCAGTTAGGAAAAGGGATTTTTTTTTTTGCATGATCCATCTCACTGTATAGCTTTCTATAGTTGCTATACAGTTTTAACATGATAGAACATTTTTTAAATGCTGGGTAAAATCACAGAAATAACTAGCACTAAAGAAAAAAACTGAAGTACTTAGAACAATAAAACCCAATGTTAAAATTGCCCAAGCATTTAATTAGTAATTTGAACAGTGTGCCGTGAATGAGACAGAAATACCCAGAAAGGCTTTGCTTCAGCAAAACACTCAAACATGTGCTTCACGTCAACTGCACGCTTGTGTCCTCTAGATTTAGGATTATTCTTGTTTAAAGCTAAGCACATCTTACCTGCTCGCCAGGTGGTGGCCAGGGCGTTTCGGCCTTGCCCGTGGGCCCACGCCGGCTGGCCCTCCCGCAGCCTAACTGGGGTTATTAGAGGGGTGCCTGTCACTGCAACGAGAAGTGTTTTGGTTCCTGGTGATGGTGAGTGGAAGAGCGACACGGTCATGGGGCAGTAGTTTTTGAGAAAGAGAATATCCGCTCCGTTTGTCAGGGCCCCGCCAGCCCCCGCGGCGCTGCCAGGGTCCCGGAGCTGCTGTGGGCAGCCACGCCACGGGGAACGTTCCTGGTGCTCCACACGAGGCACCGCCAGCGCCCAACGGGCAGGCTCAGGTTTTGAGAGAGCCTGATTCTTGATGTCCTGTTCTAAATTCTGACATGATGTTCGTTTAAAGCTTTTTTGCGGTTTACTAAATTGTTTTAAAAAACAAACAAAAACCCCCGCCCAGATAAAGGCGGTGCACTCTGGTTTTGTTTAGCGGTAGCTATCAAAAACTGTTCCACGCAGTGCGGGACCACAGTCTGGGGCAGCTGCTCAGTCAGCATTACGGTAGTATGCTTCCTTTTTTACATTTGCTGGAAAGTATTAATAAGATCCAGACCGTAGTACACTCTAGATAATACTTGTTTTCTTTCCACTGCTTGGTATATTTGATATAGAGCGGTATTAGTGAAATCAGAAACTGTATTGTAATGTTTCTCTTTTTTCCCAAACCATTTCTATCTCAGGTGGATGTGTATTGTCTTATCTCTTTAAGACACATAAGCAGAGTTCCTTTCAAAATTTGGACTGAACTTTTTGACCTGGTCGGCGAAGAATTACTTTCCTCACTTAAGAAATAATCTTATTTTTATCAACTTTTCAGCAACGGTTGAAGGAAATCTAAATATTCTGCTCCTTTGACTGTATTAGATTGCTGCCTGAACATCATGTGAGGCGAGTCTCTGATTTCTAGCTGCTGTGAAGAAGATTGCGCAAGAGATGACGAACATCCCCCGCAGCCTGTGCAAGACCTTCTCCTCTAACACCAGTAAGCCAGTTCACCGGGAGGCAGGTAGAAAAATAAGTCAGGGATCCTGCGGCTTTACAGTGAAGTTGTGCCTCCTGGCAAGTGTTGGTAGCTGGGGAAAGAGGGTATAAATTCCTGCCCAGCAGATGCACGCACACATTCGCTTTGTACAAGCCGCTGGTAGCAGCGGTGAGGACAGCACCTTCCTCCTGCCGCTGCCCACCACACGCTGCCGCCCCGCTCTCGCACACCCCTGCGAAAGCGTGGTGCCGGTGCCGGAGCCCCGTCCGCCGCGGAGCCCCGTCCGCCGCGGAGCCCCGTCCGCCGGAGCTCCAGCCTCCTGCCAGGCGGAGGGTGGTGGAGGTGAGCTGTCGGGCCCGGGCAGACGGTGCAGGTGAGCCAGCGATGGTGCCATGTGTTGCTGGGCTGTGGTTGTAACCACGCGACTCTCCGAATTTGTGATTATATATTGTAACTTGAACTTTAAAGGTCTTAATGCGAGGTTTAAGTTTTAGAGCTACTGCAATGTCTAAACTATTGCAGTGTTTAAAATATGCCAATGTAAAATGGCTGTATTGATTTTTTTTAAAACAACATTTGCTTTCCCAATCTGCACTCTAAACTGTAGGGTGTAACCTTGCCCAAATACTCCACGCTAAACTAACCATTAAACTTTTTGTTGTTGTAGGAACAACTGTTTAACAAATAAAATAACATATGAAAGTAACACCATTTATTAAATTCCTAGAGGTAAAAAGGGAAAAATCAGTCTTAATTACTATTTTGCGGATAGTAACAGAAGGGAAACAACTTCACAAGTATTCTGCTTTTAAACCTGACTTTCCTACAGTCTTTCACATATAGCCTGTGTTTACCCTGGCACATTAGGGTCTCCGTGTCATTTTCAGGTTTAAAAAATAACGTGTTACTAAAGAAAGTGGCAGGTTTTAGCTGCCATCTGAAGGAGTACTGGCATCGTGTGGCTGAGGACATGGAAATGTGCTGCAGAGCCGCGCGCTGAAGAGTTTGTGCAGTGCATCCATGCTCTGGTCCCACGCAATAGCTACAGATACTCACAAGGACAAATTAACGTAATTATTAGATTTTCTAGCAGGTTCGTTTTGTTTTTTATGAGCAGTGCTGATCCGCAGAAGGATACCGTGCGGCACGCAGGGTTTGAATGCCCGGGCACGAGGCGAAGCGTCGTCTGCAGCGTGGCCAAGGTGGCAGTTTGCGACGCCTGCCGTGTTCGGTCTGCGCGCGGCTCCCCAGCGTCAGCACGTCGGCGTCTGCCGCCAGCTGAAGGATGCTTTAAACCTATAGTAATTGACAGTCTTCCAGAAGTCTGCTGTCAGTTTCTATTCATCCTGACATTAAAAAAAAAATCGTAGCTATGCATAATTTATAGATGTCATGCATAAGACTATATGGATCTCATTTTAAAATTAAGATGAAAGACATTCATTTCTGGCACTTTCTTGTAACAAAGTATTTTAGAGTGTTTCTGTAGACAGTAGGTAGCTGAATTCTGTATTTCATCTATTTAGATGAGTGCTGCTTCTGTCAGAGCAGCATTTACATAAATAAGTGTATCATCTGTGAAGCTGAGTCAGGACATGAATACCAGTTCTTAAAAGTGGTGAGCCAAGACGCGGAGAGGTTAGGTGGTGGGACAGAGCTTGCTGGCGTGTCTGTAGGAGAGCCAGGAAATGGATTAACAGAAGAATCACACTGTTTCTTCCCTAAGATATTTTAGATTGGTTTGGTCTTGCTTTTGATTTTATTGTGGGAGAAATATGGGAGGTTTTTCGTGTTGTGCCTTGACCTCAGCATATGCAGACATGCAACTTAGACTAGCATGAAGCAGATAGGAGTAACCTATGTAAACCTTCATTGGCTTTTTTGTAGGGAAGAGGTGGAGCTTATTTTTTTTCCCCGGTCATTGTTAATGGTGCTTCCCTAAAATATGATGGATTTATAAATATATTTAACATGCCTTTCCTTTTTTTGTCTTAATTCTTTGCTCGTAAGTTGCAGGTGCAGTGGCTGAACAATAAACAGTGTGGTGTGACAGGTAAATTTCACAATTTACCTGCTGTAATAGTGTGCTCTGTACTGCCGTTCAATCATCTCAGAATTTTACTTGCCTGATTAGTTGAGTGCAGCAGATTTTCAATTTAAATGTAACTTCATCTGCTTGATTAAAAATGTAACAGAAAATTATCTGTTGCAAATAAATTTCAGAGGAAGAGATGATTTTGCCTTTTTAAAAATAACATCTGTTTATATTGGCTGGGAGCTGATGATTAATACCTCTCTAATTTCGAGGTTTACCAGTCCAGCTCACCTGTCTTTTTGCATGGATAGCTGAAATTGATGGCTGTCGGGTATAAACATTTACCTGTTGATGTTTATTTGATGGATTTCTTTTTTAAGGATAATATAGAATCCCATCATTGGGCATTCATTTATTTGCTGCTCATCAAGATGATTGACAGTTTTGCCAGCAACATAGAAAAAGGTTTTGCTTCTTGGCACGCGCAAGAGAAATTTACTTCTAAGTGATAAGTGCCTTGCAGGGGATAACAGATTTCTGAGATTTTTCACTTCCAGCATTTATTTCGGTCGTGCCAGAGGGAGGCCCGAGGTCGGTGTGATCCTGGCGGGACGTATGGGGGGTGGGTGTCTGACAAGTAGCAGGGCGAGCCTGCAGCTGCTTCTCCCGAGGTGACGGCTTGTTGAAGCCGCAGAGCAAAACCAGGGAGGCTCCCGCCAGCTGGAAAGCCGGCGGTTTCCAGCAGCCTTTCCCGTGAGAGGCCGGGTCTGCGGGAGCGCTTGCCGGCGGCGGGGTGTGCCCGTGCCGGCGACGGCCGCGGCGGCTGGGGACGTGCCGGGGCGCGGGGGCTGCCGACCTCCTTGCCGCCACTGCAGAGCAGCACCGCGGCCGCTGGTCACGGCTCGGCCCGGGTCTCTGTGCGGGCGTTTTGGCGAGCCCCCTGCCTGCGGGGGTGCCCGGGGGCCGCCAGCGCGGGCTCTGCTCCGCTCGGCGCCTCGTGCTGCCCCGAGGCCTCTGCTCGCAGCCGGAGAGGGGCTGCGGCTCCCCAGGACGGGAGCAAACGTGGTTCCCTGTACCCGTGGCGGATCGGCAGGACGGAAAACGGGCTTTGGGGCTGTGCCCCACGCAGCCGCCTTTGGGCTCAGGGTGGTTGTTCCATAACCAGTGCCCGTTCTCTCTCGGTAAAACCGGGCTGCGTGCACAGCCCACCCCCAAGATGGTTCCTGGGGTGCAGTACGGAGAATCACGAGAACCGAGTTTGCGCTGGTTTGTGAGACTGATTTCTCTGTGAGCCTGGGCAAATGGCTTCCTTCCCCATTTCCCAACCTATAACAGAGATTTGAAAGTTGCTGCCCACCTTTGCAAAGCGTGTGTGCTTTATGGGGGGTTGCGTTGTTCTGTTTCTACTGGTAAAAAGACAGTTTCTTCACGTTTGGGTTTTTTTAATGCAGAAATGAGATATTATGGAAAGATCTACAGTAATTTTATCTTGCTCCTGTCTTAAAACTATGAAAAAATAATTATTTCTATGAGAGATCAAGATGTATTTAAATTAATTTCATATTAAGGTAGCTGAGGAAAATACTGTAAAATTTTTGTCTTGTCCCTAAAACCAAACAGTACGCACCGTGGGGGCCAATCCTCTGTTACATCTACATGGCCTCCGTAGGATGGTGCTTGTGGCTCCCGGTTGTCAGCCAGTTTGCCATGGTGGGATTTAAAACTGTGGTGAGTTTGCTATTAAGGCTATAGTGAACAGTTTACTGCCGGAGGAAATAAATACTGTGGGGATCTACTCTTTTCTCCATGTTCCCTCCTCTTTTTTGTTCAAGGCTAAGGGCAGCTGGCATGGAAAGCAGTAATGCAGTTTTTTCGCACTTAGCAAGCCTGGGTATTCCCAGCCTTTCAAGACCCCATTACATTGTTCCTACAGCATAAAGTGATGACAGCTCTGCAAAGGAATCAAGTGCTAAAACTCTAATGTAAAAGTCTGTGTGTGGCATGGAAATGCCCTACCCTCGCGTTTTGTTGTGCTAAGTGGAGCCCCTTGTCCTTCCTCTCCAACGGCACAAACCAAGTGTCATTTATGCCCTACCTGTGGAGTTATTTTCCTTTCTTCCTGTTGCCAGAACACCGTGGAAAACTCAAGTAGTCATAAGTTCGACTCTTTGCCAGTGGCTCTGAAATGTCAAATATGCATTTATATAAAAATCACAGTCTATTACAAGCTTGACCTTCCCGTTGCTGAGATTGGTAGCAAAATTCTTCCTTCCCAGCTGCGGGATCTTCCCCCAGACACACCTCACTTTCTGGCAAAAGTAACCGTAAATTAGGAGAGCAGCCCTTGCTGTTCAACTTTTTCTTCTGCATGTTTTCAGGAATTTTTGGTAGACCTAATTGCACCTGTGAATTTCTTTATTCTTATGCTATTATGTTCTCCTAAAAACTAGGTTTGTTAAAATACAGGCTTGGTACTACTAGAGGCCTGTGCCTTTATCAGTTTGAGACATGAATGCGTCTTCTTTTACACCACTGTGAAAATGGCAAACCACGTCCAAACAGCTTGGAAAAAAAACATTTTTTTTGAATTGCCATTTGTTTTGTATTGTTTTGCCCTCTGTATTGTAAATACAGAAGAGTTCTATGTGCTGGGCATGTAAATAAACCTCTTAGGTTTTTTTTTAGTATAGTCTATTTCTCTTTATTACATACGAGTGAAAGGGTTATTGTATTTTTAGATCTGGAAGCTCAAGACTAATCCAGGCTGCGTGGAAAACAAGGGGGTGTACTTCAGAGGATTTGCTGAAGTTCCACTATTGTTGGTCCGCGAGGTCTCAAAACGCTGTTTCAATAGGCCTAGATGACCTCATCTTTCGCTGCTCGCTAATCCACAACCTCCATTTTCACAATGTCTTAGAAAAGTTTATTTAAGGAGACTTGCACTGGAATAATAGGTGATGCTTTGCATAAGTCATAAAGTCAAAGTTAAACAAGTACATCTATGTTTTACTTGGTATACTTGACACTGAAGAAAAAAATTTAAAAATTTGCTGTTTGACTAAATTTTTGTAATAATGTTTTAATTTTATGCAGTGATGCTAAAACTTACAGCAGCCTCATACAATCTGTAACTACTACTTCAACTTAGTATTTGTGGTTAAATTATCATTTTTTGAAATGTGTTTACTTCCTTTTTCAGTCAATGCTAGGCAAAAAACAGTGAAACTGTCTTTTGGGGGGCGTCTTATCCCTTGCATGCTTATTCTTCAGCTTGAAGCCCGTGGTACGCCCTCGCCGTCCGATGGTGTTGTGGTTGCTGAGGTGCGTGGCGGGGGGGTCACGCCAGGTCCCGAAGCACCTGGTTGCAGGCCAGGTTGTGGTCCCTGCGCATCAGCTGGGAAGCCTGGGCTGGCTGCTGGTGAGCGCACCGCGCTGCAGGCCTCTGCCAGTTGCGGTACCATGTTTTCCCATCAGTGCTGTGAAGAAGTCCAGAGAAATCCAAAGGACCTTGAACTCGTTCTCGTGCTTCCGCGAAAATTTACATTTTTGGGAAGCAAGCAGAGCCCAGTTGCGGAACAGGAGGAAGAGAGTGGCTGTGCTGGTTTCCTTCAGGGCTCTCTGCTTGTCCCATGGTCCTTCTTTGGCAAGAGGGGTGAAAAACACCTGCAGTGACACGATCCCTCTGCATTACCGCAGTCGTGTTCAGATCACACAAAGCCTGGGATGAGCCGCCCAGGTGTTGGCTCTTTGCAGCAGAGCTGGGACTGCCTTGACATCCCTGGGTCTGCTGCTCATGTCAAAGCTCTCCCGACCTGCGTCGCGACTCCGGCTGGGCAGGAGTGGGTCGTTCTTCTGGTGCGGATTCCGTGGTCACAGCTTCCTCCAGCAGCCGACCACCTCTGCCTCGGTTGGCCTGTCCGTGAAGGCGCCGGCTTCCAGCGCGGGAGTCGGCGGAGGACGAAGTCCTCCTCCCCGGTGGAACGCCTCCCCAGCGAGTGCCTGCCCCGCTCAGCGGACACGCGTTAAGGAGCTTCAGAAGCCTCTTCAGCAGAGAGTTTCCTCTGGATTTGCTGGACAAACTGTGTTTTTATAATCTAGCAGGTGAGATGGGTTTACCTGAAAGTCTTTCACCCAGCGCTTTGAACCATATGCTGGTGATGGGAGGCTTCTGCAAGATCAGCTCAAGTTGTCTGGGTACTGAGAAATGCCATCCCTCTCTAATGACTGGAAGAATATCATTTTACCACCCCTTTTAATCGAAAGCATCAACCTGTTCATGGCACAGAGAAGAGGAAATGCTCTGTAGAGGTCCTTACTTTTATTTTTTTCAAGGAACTGGAATCTAGCTATATGCTACGTAAAACTACCAGTAAGAGTTAATTATAGAAGAGAGAAAAGGCAAATCAGACCAGCAAAAATATTGTTATGGTCTGACCCCAGAATATTGTTAGGGTATCTGATAAGCAAGAGGTGTGTGAGATGTGCAGTTATGTGACAGTCACAGAGCCATAAAATAGGACTTGGAGGTTAAAAAGCTGAAATAAGTGGCACCAAATAAACAATCGCAGTGACACGTTGATCCCCTTATCTGTCAGTCATGCCACCAACTTCTGTAGCCATTGGATTGGCAGTTGGACCATGAAATATTAGTATTTTCATTCTGATGGATGCCCAGAGCAAGGTAAGGGAGGCATCCGTATGGCTGTGCTTCGTACCCAGTTTGGCTCTGTCCTGCACCTCTTAAGAAATCCCGGACTCGTGTTCCTGCTAGCATCCCTTTCCCTCACCTCCATTTCCTTCCCCGATCTTTTCCATCCCCTTCTTGTCCCTCCTTTGATTTCAGCCAGAGGATCAGATTGAGCCGGCCAAAAGGATGGTGTTGTACTGAGCCCGTGAACAGGCAGATGAAAATGATGCGTTGCAAGTCCGCACGGACAGAGTTCCTGGGGGCTGGAAACTGCCTCTCCTTCCGCAGACGGGTTGCCAGGGACGGTACCAGGCAGAAGCAGCTCCGTGGCCTTGGAAAGCCTTGCGGCAGCCTGGTCCGGGCCCCTGCCACGGTGCCCGTGCCCTCTGCTCCGACTCGCCTTGGTCCTGCGGGCAGACGGGGTCACCGCGCTGCCATCCTCCCGTTCCGGAGCCCAGGCACCCGGCTTTCCAGCCTGGGAGTGCCACCTCCTGCCTGCTGCAAGACAAGGCTGGGGTTTGCAGCTGCTGTTTCGCATGTCCCAGCACGTAGCTCTCTGTGTCACTGCAAGGGGCATTCGCTGCGTGCCCGCGACGTCTCCCACACGGGAAGGATGGAGAGTGAGAGGCAGCTGCCTGGGGACAAAACACGACAGATGTCTGGCTGCAGCAAAATTACGCTTTCTGTTGAGAAATGCTGAATTCCGTGTCCTCTTGGAGAAAAATGAAACAGCTTCAAACCTGTGAAGTTAAGGAATCTGAGATGAATTTGTTAACTCCCACTCCCCAACAAATTGTCTTGTTGCAGACTCAAGGATGTCAGATCCTTCAAGTCCTGTTCTCAAAGTTATGACGACAGGCGTGGCTTATTTTATAAACTGAGTTACAGTGTGGAGGGCGAGGTGAACACCGTGACAAAACTCATGGCTGCATAACTCAGTTATGGTAGGCCTTGTTAAAATGTCGCTGGTGAGGTGTTTTTCCATTGATTTGTTTTTGCGATACCATTTTTAGTCTACATGAGTAGCATTACAGTAAATGTTTGTGTAGTTTGAATTTCTTCAGTTGAACATACTTATCTGAACATCCAAGGTAAGAAGGGCTACACTGTAATAACACATAGCTATAGATTGTTGTTCATACCCTTTTATTGTTTTGCAGTTTGAATATGACAAGGGGATGTTTTCCTTTTGCAATTTTCCTTATACTCTCCTTTTCTTACTGATGCTAGCACATTTTCACGGTTAGAAAAGTGATTGCAGCCTTCACATTTCTTTGAAAGTAATTTTACTTACTTTTTCTAATAATTCTAGTAGTAAAAATAATGTTACTAGAATTTTACAACCCCTTGCTCGTAAGGCAGCATGCTATCTCCTGTGTGTGTTACATACAGAGTTGCTGGCTTTTACTGCTTAAGGTTTGGTTGCTCAGCTGCTGTGAAACCATTCTAAAACTTCATGGGTTTTGGTAAATATGGTTCTTCAGATGAAATTATGTTACTTCCGCTGTTGGTCAGCAAGTTGCAGCTTTACAACTTGATGCCTTAAAAATCCGCCCAGGAGGCACCGGTGGGGCTTTGTGGCTTCTCAGATTTACATTAGTTTCCATGTTATTTATAGGGGATCGGGAAAACTCATTCATCCCTTGCAAATAGCTGTTTCTGAAACTCCAGCTTCCCCCGTTTCGAGCCACCACATAGACAAAGATACTTTTTTCCTTTTCACACAATAGTGCTTTGCGCAGCTCTCACCCTTGCTGTTCCCTGACGTCCCGGCGGGAAGAGAAAGCGGGTTTTCCAGCGGGGAGGCTGCGGACGGCCGGGACGGGCCCGGCTGGCGGCTGCTCTGCCCAGCGTCATCCGCATTTGGCCACCCCGGTGCCTCGCGGTCCTCGGCAGACCCGGCGCTGTCGATGCCCTCTCCCGGTTGCCAGGAAGGGGCTCCGGGTGCTGCGGGTCTCTGTTCTGCACCCATCGGAACAGCCGCCTCCTTTCTGCTTCTTGCTCCCATGCTAGGTGCGAATACCCAGAAAGGTAAAAGGGACACGGGTGAGGAAATCGCCCCTTTCTGAGGCCGACGTTTTCTGGGGAATGGATTCCCAGGACAAGCAGAATGTGCTGTGAGAAATGGATTTTCATAAACTTTTCATCCAAAGTAACGGAATTCTTCTATGCAATCTAAATGGTGTTATGAAAATGTAAAGTTCATTAACAAGCGGTGTATTTTTTTATCCACTTGAATGTAATTTAGAGATTATATACTGTAATAGGATTTATAACATTATACTGTTTAATCTTTATGGTTTTACAAACATGTTAAGTACAGTTGGCAGACCTACTGCTTGCCTTCAATGTAAGGGTGCCCTAACGTAGGAAAACAAGCAACACATGCTTATCTACAGAACGTTTGTTTCTTTTATTGGCATTAATGGAATTTAAAGAAATCTCTGTAAGCAGTGTAGAATACAAAATGCTGATGAATTCAGCATCTTACTTTCAAGGTGGTCCTGGTTTGATGGAAATTTGTATGAGATATGGAGGCTATTTGTATCTTCACGTCAGCAAGCTGCTGTGCTTGAGGATGTGTTTTAAGAAGCAGCTTAGACAGTATTTCTCTTGAAGCTGAGGAATGAAAGTTCTCTACTGTCTTGCAGTATATGAAGCTCTAAACTAAATAGTTTGGGACGGGTAATTTCTTGTTTACAGTCTAGAGGTATAAGCAAAGTGAAAGAACAGAAATTTGAGAAAGGCCAGTGGAAGCAGAGGGTACTGTACGGGGTGATGTAGTACAGCACACTTTTTAATGAGTATTAAAATGCTAGTCCAAGTCAAGCCATCCTTCCTCAGTACAAAATACTTCTAGGCATTCCTTTATGCTTTTGTGCTTTCTAAAATACATCTTTTTTAGTTCGCTTTTTAACCCTTAAAATATCCTACAAAGATAAGCCTCTGCAGGGTTTCATACTACCTAGGATTCAGGACCTCCTCTGCCCCTTTCTTGTGCAGGAAAAAAAAAAAGGCACTTTCCAGTAGACCTAATTTTGGGGTACCCTGTCTGCCTTTGGTTTTGGCTGGAAGCAGGGAGCTGTGCAATTCCTGTCCTGAGCAGCTGGTCAGAGGTTGCCAACACAGCCAGTCGCTCTTGCCAGGTATACCTTGTCCTTAATAAGATGCGGATTATGTTTACTTTGTGGTAAGTCGCAGTCACTGATAGTAATAAAAAGAGACATGATGATGCTTCATCTGTGCTGTCATGTTGAGTATCAGCCATCTTCTTCGGGAAGAGGAAAACCTTCCAAACTCTTCCGGCGGTTGTTTTGTTGTTAGAAATTTTGATGAATGTGTTAGAGAGGAGGGGTTTAAGAAAATGTGCTGAGTTCAACGCAACACACACCCTTTTAGTGATATGCCTTTACCTGAGGACAGTTGTGTGCTGGGCTAAGTCTTATTTGTGTGCAAGCTAGTTATTAAACTGTTAGAAATATGGTGGTAATGTAGAAATATGGCTTGTATTCACGTTCTGTCATTGTCGTATTTTCACAACAATTAATCAGGCTTTACACCCTCAAAGGCTGTAATTTTACACTGATTTTGAGACACACTGCTGTTTTTTCCCCCATTTAAGTCTACATTGAAAAATCATGGAAATGCTACTGAGATGCAGGATATTTTTGAGAGGGGGGTGAGGGATAAGAATTTCTGTATAGATGACAAGGTGTGTCTCGTTAAATATAAAACACAGTTTCAACATTAATCCACTGTAGCTTATTATAAACCAAGTAGCACTGGCCTGCAGAGCTTGGCCTATGCCAAGGGCAGGTTGCTGCCCGTCACATGCAGAAGAGGAGCGGAACAAGCCTGTCTGTTCAGCTCGGCAGGCCTTTTTGTGAAGTATTAGGAACTAGGGAAATTTAGAAGCTGGGGATAACTTTTCCTGTTCTTCCCCCAGAATGGTTTGCAGCTTATGAGCTTCTGCTTCTTTTTAAAAAAGCACTGTATAATGTATCTATCAAGAGCACTGTGTAACCATCTAGAAATGTGGATACCTGCCCCGCAAAAATCAAAGTCAAAACCATTTCTGCACTGAGAGATGTCCCGACAGCGTTGGTGTTTGCAGTCGCGGGAGGGGAGTGCCCCCGTGCTGCCCCCTCCTCGCGTAGCGCGGGGCTGGCGGGGGCCAGGCTGCAGCCGGCCTCGCGTCTGCGGCGCGCGGAGAAAGAAGCCGCTGTTCGTTCCGCAGTGCAGCCTTTGTCCGGGGGCTTGCGGGGGTCGCCGGGCCCCGGGAGCAGCCGCGTACGGCAGCTCCCTGCCTCGGCAGCAAACGCTGGCTTTGCATTGACTTGCACAACGCCTTCTCCTCCTCCTCCTCCTCCGCTGAACGAATGTTTCTCAGCCAGATCCTTTCATCACTCAGAGAGGTCGGATGGGCTGAGGCTAAGCTCCCCACGTCAGAAAAAAATTGCTTGGAGAAAGACATCCAGAAATAAAACAGGCATGTGAACAGTGCGGCTTCAACAAAGATATTCGTTTGTCAGTAGATGTCACCCCATAAACCTAGCTAAAATGTCCTTTTCTTTCTCCCATTTCTCCGTATAGCTTTTCTTTATTTTTTACACAAAACATCAACTTTTTAGCATTTCGATTATTCCTTAGAATGGCTCTTTTCTTTATGTAAAATAAGCTTTGGATGTTTATTTAGATGTTCACTGAAACTGTGTGGAGAGCAGTAATTGTGTTGTACTAAAGAATTAATCCATTTAGTCATGGGAAGCACTACTTAGCCTTTTTTTCCTTTTTCTGCGTTACAGGCAATTTTAAGGAATTAAAACTTACATTTAGAAATTTAATTTTAATAATGATATTGATAAACTTGCTTTCATTTGGAGGAAAAAGCAAGCCCCTCCTATGCTACTATTTGCTTATTTTCAGAAGAATCGTTGCTTTCTGTAAAACCATGTTTTTGTGCTTCCATTCCTTTTATTCTTCAACTTTTAAACAGGCAATCTTCCTGTAAAACAGATGCTTCAAACTGTTTTATGGAGACAGCTAAGCCAGCTTAGGGAATCTTAACATTTAAGCATATAATTGTCTACTTAGAGCCCTAGACTGGTAAAATAACGTACATAGCTTGCTGTATCTATTGTACTTTGCCTTTCACTTGCGTTAAAGCAGTCATGCCTGGAGGTTTTTTGTAGTTCTGGGGGTTTTTTTTAACTTCCCTGAACATGTTCTGGATCTCACTGTATGGTGCTGTTGTCTCTGTTAGAAACGCAGCAGGGAACCATTTGATTACTGGCTGTTAAAACCCTTTCCAGCGAAATTTCAACATGTCTTCATTGGCCTTGGGAGCGTCCAAGGGAGAGCATTAAAACCTGCCGACGGCAGTGGGTCCGGCTGGCCAAAGCGCGTCCCCGGCAGCAGCGGGTCCCCCACGGGGCGAGCGGCTCCTCTCAGCCGGGGAGGAGAGGGACCGGCTGCTGCCCTGCGCAGCGTGGAGCAGGGGCACGCCGGGGCGCGGGGTCGGGGTTGGTGGGGGAGCGTCGTCCATAGCTGAAGGCAAAGCCACCGATCCCTGTGGGGACCGAGGGGCCGAGGCAGAAGATGTTCCTCTGCGGTGGTCCTGAGGGGAGGCGGTGTAGCTCTCCTTTCCCTGAAGAGTCGGTCACGATGAAGGTGTCCACGGTCGGCCCCTGCAGGAATAAACCCGAGGTTTTAGGGAGAGTGCTGCTGTACTTGGCCGGTGATCTCCACGGGCAGCGGTGGAGATGAGTGCGTGTCGGGCGCTTACCTGGCATGACTTCTGTCCTTCACGAAAACGCACGCTGCCCATCCTCCACGGGCCACCCGTGGCAGCATCGCTGTACGAGGCCGGGCTGCCTCGGCGGTGTCTCCTGGCAGAACGAACGGTGTGTGCTCTGTGTTAAATACCCAGCAGCAAACTCTGCGCTTTTTGCTTACTTCTTCTGTACACCTGTTCATTCTCGATGACTGAAGAGACTTTCAATGCCATTATTTAGTGCAGCTTGTGAAATGAGAGGGGGAGGTTGTAATCAACCACATTTGCTTTGCATAAAACTGATACACAGTGTGATCTACCTCCTGTCTTCATGGCCTTTCATTTACACCTTTATTTTTTGTGGTTTTAGGAAGATGTTTAAAGTAACGGAAAATACGTTAGAAATTGTAGCATCTGAAGTGCTTAGAGGTGATCAAATTGCAGCGTTTTTTGAATGCTGAAGGATTTGGTGCTGAAAATGGGTGGCCAGCTTTTCAGTACTGCCTCTTTTCCTTTTGTACTTCTAAAATGGTACACAAGTAGAAGGAAATTGTTGAAAATATACCAATGAATGTGTTTATCAGCTAGTATAAAGCTGATGGAGTCAGCAGTTTCCCTGCAACGTCCCAGTCCCTCAGAAATAGTAAGTTAAAATGCTTTTGAAATGAGTCTTTTAGGGCTAAACGAGAGCAATGTAAGGACCGGGAGCTGCAGCTGGATGTGTTGGTTGTTCTTCTCCAATGCACCTTCTCCTGGTGCATTGCTGGCACCACAGAATTTCAACTCAGTTTTTAGTATCTTCTTGTCAAATATAGTATCTTCATTGTAGTTATGCAAAAGTAGTACATCTTTTTTTGCCATACTTGTACATTAAAAGTGTGTTAAACTCAGCATATGAACAGACTATCTGGCAAGAATAGAACAAATGAAAAGGTAAGACAGGCAGGGTTATTTGTTACAGGACTACAATTATTTTTGTTTTATCATCAATGAACTTTATTGCACACATCAGTATTTCTTGGAGTTGGAATCTGAATTTCAGGCATTTAAAATTGGGTATGTATTTATGCTTTTAAATCTTACCATTATACAAAACTGAAATTTGCAAATGCATTCAAACAGGATATATGTGATACTCTATGGTAGTAGAGTACACTCTCAAACACTTTTTAATTGCTATTGTTAAATGAGGCCTCAAAGAGACAATGGGAAGGTGATAAAGGGGCTCTGTAAAATCATGTGTGTATGGAGAAGAGGATTATTAAAAGGTTTCCGTTGTCTGTTTGGTGCAAGAACCTAGGCGGCATCCGGCGGAACTGGTGTTTGGAACAAAGTCTTTTTTCAGGCTCCATGTCATTAAGCTGTGTAACTTCATGCCACGCGGTGCTCCGTGGGCTCAGAAAACCCACGAGGATGCTGGCAGTGGGGCAGCCAGGAGAGGTTTCGGTGCCTGCCCTACCCTTGTTCTTCTCCCTAGGTGCTAGCTCTGGGCCACAGCTGGAGACAAGAGTGCCTGCAGACATTTGGTCTGAGCTCCTACGGCTCTGTTTGTGTCCAAGTAACATGCGGGATGCCTCGTAGGTAGCCCTGGTCCTGTGGAGGTAGAACAGAAAAGGCTGTTAACCGTAAAGATACATAATCGCTGCGATTCACCACTTTTTACTGTTATTCTGTGATCTGGCTGCTTTGCGCTATGAACGGAGATGGGCGTATTTGGGAACGGGCGTTTCTGGGGCCACGTTCCGCACTGCTGTGGGCGCCCGAGCTTCAGCGAGCAGACGGTCCGTGAGGTCCATCCCCCGTGCTGGGCTGCGCCTGGCCCCGCCGCGGGGCTGCCTGCGGGTCAGCTGGATCCCACTGAAGAGTGACCAGCGGCGGGGGAAAACGGCCTCCAGAAGGTGGGCGAGAGCAGGGCTGCGCTGCACGGGGGCCGGGTCCAGGGGCTGCCCCGTCCCGGCCTGCTGCGGGCCCCAGCGCGCGTTACGGCTGGTCACGGCTCCGGCGCCTCCTTGGAAGAAGCAGAAGTTGGTCTTTCCTCCAGCGGGCCTTGGGCTCCCCTGTCCCGAACCATCTTTGTTGAAGAGGTTGAGGGCTCTTCCCAAACATATGAACTTCATCACCACGCTGGACACCTCTCTCACTCCTGGGAGGTTTCCTGTGCCTGACAGCTGTGTTGAAGCGTAATGTTTGCAGTTCTTCCTGAAATACCCCTCTGCTTCTTAGTCCAGAGGGCAAGAGGTTGGTTACTTACTCCACATCCAAAACTGTTTTTGGCGTTGGCATTTGAGCAGATGGAGCAGGAAGCTCTTGTGCTGGTGCCAGTCGGCCAGTCCTGGCGATGCAGCTGCGCGGAGCCGTGTCCCGGCGGCCGTGAAGAGCTGCTTGAGCGTGGGCCGTGAGCGGACGAAGGGGGTTCAGTCGCCCTGTTGAGATCCTGGTTGTCTGCTGGCTCTGGCAGGTTTTCTTTTTCTCCCTCTTTCTTAAGACATCTGTTAACGTTACTTTTGCACACCTCTCCGTGAGTTGGTGGATATTGGATTTGCACAGCAGAAGCGGGGAGGCCTGCCAGTTTGTTGCGGTGATCTAACAAATCCTGGCTTCAGTACAAAATGGTCTGTGGTCAGTCAGGGTGACAATACGAGCTGGTCAGACACTCTGGTTCAGTCACGTTCCCTGCACAAGCCGTGGTACCCATGCTTTGGGTAGGAAAAAGGTAGACAGGGTGCTCTGATGTGTAGCTGCAATGTCCAAAATCTGTAGCCTATTCTAATACTTTAAAAAAAAAAAAAAAAAGTCTAAAATTGGTTTCCTAATTAGACTTGGTTTGATTTAGAAATTTAGTTCCCAGCACCTGGTTTTGAAATACCTAACCATCACATCTGGCTGGACAGTGCTAAGTACCCACTGAAGCAGCACCTCTTCTGGAGTGGTGGGTCACTCAGTGCCACTCGATAAAACATCTTGTTGGGAAATAATCTGGCTTCTACTTAAGAGATGTGTAGGGTGCTTGCACGCTTTGTCCAGGCGTCAGACTGGATGTTTAATTCTTTTCTGCTTATCTGGCGTGTCCTTGCTTTGGCTTGGTGGCTTCACCATCCCATTTCCCGGGGCTCAGTACAGGACATGGTGGACATTTCCAGCCAGCTTCAGGAAAACAGCAGCAGATTCAGTAACAGGAACTTCTGCCCCAAATTGAAAGCTGTCTCAGAACCACAGAGAGTGGCTGGAGGCTCTTTCCTGCTGGGATTTGTTCTTTGCTCCTCAGTTAGATCAGCCGTGGGGCCCTGCGGGCTCACACATCCAGTCTGAGAGCTGCTCACCTCTCGTGGAGAATGGGGGTAAGAGGCACTTCGCTTTCTCGAACTGCCCAAAATAGGCATCTTTAACCTCGATCTTGTTTTAAGTGATGGTATTGGAACACAGGCTATGTACGTGTTTATAAAAGCAGAGCTAACCCAAGACAAGGGAACCGAATGAAGTAAGAAATCGTCCTTTTTCACCACTGTAGCAAGGCAATGAGGCATACCTTGTCATGAAACCAAAGAATTCTTTTGAAAGTCAATTTTTTAAAGTCTAACTAAGAAGCCAGTGAGACTTCTGCATTTTGAAGCATCAACATAGAAAGGCATGCCCAGAGATCACACCAAAATTTTTCCTTCCTCCTGCTAGTTGTTTTGTTCCATACCTTTTTCATATCCTTTTCATCAGCAATATTTCCTTCTAAAAATTAATTTAATTATTTTAGTGAGGTTTATTGATTGTTTTTCGGTAGTGCCCTGTGATTTGCTTAACAAAATTACAAAACAAGATGCAGCTGCAGCAGAAAATAAGTGAAGTAAGGAAGAAAAGAGTGGCTAGAGAAGAAAGTGCCAAAAATCCCTAGGCAAGGACCCTTTCTGCTGCCCGGCTGACGCAGCGGAGGGCAATCTATGTGCTTGATTTATTTGTCTGCAGGCTAGAACTTGGAACAAGTACAAGTGATTTGCTGATTCCCCCATTTCTTCTTGGTGCCTGGAAATACATGCCAGATAGGATTGTGATATGCTTAAAGTGAGATGCTTCTGACAATTACCTTTGATTCCTTACTTGCAGGGAAAACTCTAAACGTTTAGGATACCTAAACTTGCAGCCCCTCATATGGTTTGGTTTACCTGTTTTAGACATTTGGAAGTTTTACTTTTCAGCCAATGCCAATAGGCAAGTGTATTGAAAACATGGATTCTTTTTGCCATGTCCCAGTTTTTATAAGCCTTTATACCAAACTGGTTCACCTTAACTCTTGTGATTTGGGGTTTTTTTTTTGGAGCAGAGAGCAGGACAGAAGGTCGCAGAGCTGCAGTAAGCGTCGGTTGGCGCTTTTCTGTAGAGAAGGGAGGTCATTCTGTTATTTATTCTTCCATTTTTTCAAAAGACAGCAAACTGCAATTGAAACCAAGTTGCAGCAACTTGTTAACCGCTTCAGGACCAGCACCCGTTTTTATCCAGCGCTGATATTTAGACTGCAGCTGCTGCAGATAAACGCGAGGCCCCAGATGGTGGCTGTCTAATCCTCATGAGAATTCATGTCCTAGAGGCAGCTCTTATCTCTCCAGACCTGATATTGTCTGCAAATCTACTATAAGGGGGAATAATACAAACATGCTATGCATGAGTTTCACTTCCTTGAATAACACAAAGACACAGGAAGTTAAGTTATATGTTACAAGAATAGACTTCACATTACCGAAAGTCTAGCTATTTTTGTTACCCTAATAGGTAGCCGGTGGTTTGGGGAGTAACACTCCAAACATCATATTGATTGTAGTTTGCCACTCAGAACTGCGGTATAGAGATAATTTTAAATAATATGTTTGCATTTGTTTTGTCTTTGCTGTTAGTCACCGTTAGCTCGTCTGGGTAACTTTAAAGATGCCACGTTTCACTCTCGTCACGGCCGCGCAGGAGGTGGTGGAACTGTTCCGATTCTTCAGTTTCCCAGCAGAAGTGTACCTTGGTTTTCTCCTGTATTCTGTGCTCCTGGGCCCTAGCAGGCGTAGGACAGGTGGGCTCTGCTGCTGTCCAGAGCCTGCCAGCGCTGCAGGGGGACGTTTCGGCTCCTCCCGGCAGGCAGAGGGGTTTCTGCCTACCGGTGTGAAATGCCTCCTGTCACTCCCTTATGAAGTTACTTCGCTGCTACGTAGCAGGGATACTTTTGCACCTTCTTGTCTATTTCCTTTCATGTATGCCTTTAAAAATAGTCTGTGTTAGGCTTTAGGTGACCCAACTTTACTTTTAAAAAGCGGTGTTACTCAGTTAATTCTAGCAGGTCCTGCAGGTGTTTCTATTGTGTTGGTATGTGACTTGACTTTATCTTGCCAACTCTAGGATTCATTTTGATCTCCGCAGCAGTTGTAATGGTGTATTTATTCACTGCCTGGATAGGAAGAATTAGAAATGGAATAATTTCACAAGACCTACTCGCTTAACAAGTTGAAAGTTGCTCCCCATCTCCTTCAATGACAATGTGTGCTTGTGAACAAAAGGAGCTGCTAAAAGGAGTGAAATCTAGCAGAGCTGTAGAGCTTAAAGTCCAAGTATCCAGTATGACCGTGCCTCAGAGGTAGCTAAGGCATAGTACTGACTCAAAAGCATCTAGTTAAATTAAAAAAAAAAAAAAAAGAAGAAAAAAAAAAGTTGCTGGAATGGCGTTCATGGAAACAGGTTATCAGAGGTAAGTACGTTTGGGAAGATATTTTAGAAGGGTAACTAAAAGAAATACTTTGTTATTGTCAGAAGAGAAAATTTACACTACTAAAAACCTAGCCTGGTTACTTCTTTAGAGACCAGCCTTTCTTGAAAGATGTATATTTACTGAACTTTTCTGTACTATAAGTGTGATAAAAATTACAATATTTTTCAGCAAAGGAGGAATAGGAATATAGGAGAAAGTACTAAGCCTGATTTATCATCGGTGTCTTGGTATTTATCCAGTTGTTAAATTTGTGCTGATTTTATGTTTTATCTAATTTATGCTGTGCTATATTGTTCCACTTCATATATGAAAAATTCCAGAGGCACTCAGATTTATGTTTCTTTCCAGTGCTATATAAGAGTATCTTTTCTTGTCTAATATATTGTCCGCTGCTCTGGAACTGAGAAATAGAACATCTCAGGTGATTCTGCAAAAAAGTACATCTAAGTCTCTGTAACATTGCAAATGAAGTAATAATTTGGGGGTTTTCTGCTTCATTTAAAAGAGAGTGAACAAAAGTTATTAGACTTTTCGTTCAAAAAGAAGCTAATATCTGTTAACATTTTTCGCCATGTGAAAGAAGAGAACAAAAATCACGCACTAAACTGTTGCCAGTTTTGGTCTAATTTGGGTTCAACTGCATTCGGAAGAGAGGATATGTGCTTTTTTCCCATATTTTAAATAACTGTGTCCCAGCCAATAGCATGTTGGTGAGAATGTACACGTGTTGAAAGTTTCATTAGTCAGACTTGTTTCAGTTGAAACTGTTTCATGAGGAACTACTTAATTTTATCTCTCTACTTTAATTTTGGCAAAAACTGACAGTAGGCTTTAATAGCACCTAGTTAGAGTGGTGCTAGCAAGCTTTTATATATTGGTTTTCCTGCCATGGAAGTCATAATCAAAACCATAATTAGCAGATTTAAAGCTGCGTCCTGAAGTTAAGATTTAATTGCATTTTATCTCAAAATGTAGCAGTATTGATGGCCTTCCTCAGAGAGCCATCATCTTTCCGTTAAACCGTCTGTTGCCAAAGTCAGTTGGTCTACGGGAGCGGTCTCCAGAAGTATGTATGCGCTGACTGACCTCTCGGTGCTAGGTAGGATGCTCGTGTAAGCTTGTTCACATAAGCTATTCTGGCTTGAACTGGGATGTTCTGAGGCTTTAATAAACATTTTCTTAATATTTTGCCTGTAAAAAAAAAAATTCACTGAAGTTGATTACAGTTTTACGGTTTGCTCATTAGTGATTCTATTTGCATCCCTAAATAATTATTGTTAGCATTATTTATACTACATACGGGTTTCCTGGGTGCACGTTGTTGCATTGCAGTAGCTGTAGGAGCACAACAGAACGATAACCTCTCAAGAGCTGAACATACAAGATAGAAGATGTTTGAGATTAATATGCAAACAATTGAAAAACAATGGAAACAGAAGGCAAACTATATCACTTCTCGAAGTTGGCTTTTCTGTGTAACAAAACACTCAAAGACAAGAAATGTAAATGAAGTTAGCTGTAACTACTGGGAGTACAAACATCACAGAATTTGTACATTATTAGTATGGAAAGCGAGCCAGGTATGGCGAGGGTTTATTCCCGATGTAATCTTAGGAAATATGGTGCAGTAGGAATGAACTTCCCTGTTTGCACTTGAAAGATTTCTCTGTGTTCTCTTTAATTTTAATGGCATTGATATTCCGTTTGCTTTATGAAACCCTTTATTACAAACAGTTATGAATATGAACATCTCATTTGACTGCTGATGAACAGAGGGGAAAATCTAAATTAAAACTTTAAATACCACTATTTAATTACCCAAATGGCTTTGACTGTGTTAAAGAGTGCCTGGGATTATTCTGTTTTTCAATTTGTTTTAATGCTTCCTTGGTAAAAGCTGATGGATTCCCAGGCCCATTGCTGTCACTGATGAACTATATAAAGATAAATGACATTATGGTAAATTCCACTTAATGACACATTTTTAATTTTCAGAACACAGACATTTTCTGGCTAGTGAATGAAGGCTAATTACCTCAAGATCAGAACAAAATAACTCCTCATTTTGAAAGATAATAGAAAAGAAATGTTGCAGATTAATGATGCTATTTATCTTTAAAAGAAAAAAAATTCTATCTTTATCCTGATAGTGCTGTTCCCTAAGGAACACGGTTATAAAATGAATCTGAAGTCGCAACTTAATAGGTTATTAAAATTATTTGAGTGCGGGCTTCTCTGGTTCAGCCTTTCCATAAATTTAAATTGAAGGTTTGCTGTATTTCTAAAGAAAGCAGCTTGTTTACGAGACCACAGGGAGAAGATAGGTTACTGACAAAAGATGCACTTAACCCCATTCTGTATCTCCTTTTTTTAAGCCTGAATAGAACAGATATGTTTCAGAAATAGTTGAGAGAAAAGTTTAAAATGTCTGAATTATGTTACACTGATGTCTTTTCTTTTCAGCCTATGTCCTTAGAAGAGTAAATGGAAATAAAGAACACAAAGGTAAATTTGCTGTGAGGATGTGGCAGTAAACAGCATGCTGGAATCGGAGATTTTGTAACTGCACAGATGATATGCTGTTAGTGCTTGCTGAGAGGGTTTTAGCAGTGCAGCTTCACCTTTAAAAAGCATGAGTAGAAAAATATTCCTTTCCGAGTGTGAGTTTTGCACACACTTGCTCCGTTGTATCGTTGTTCCCAGCTAGATCACTGATAACACTTCTTCTGTCCCTTTCCATACTGAAATTACAAGTGTGTCGTGGAAGCGAATTCCTGTCAGAATTCCTGTCAGATTCTCCTGCAGATAACTGAATTTTTTGAGTCTGAAAATGTAATTGAAAAAGGAAATTTCCATCCATGAAAATACCTTTCCTGTAAAGTTACTATCCAGTCCTGGAAGGCTGGACTCTTGCTTGCATGCTGACGGCCACACTACTAGGAAATGCTGCGTGTGGCAGCGCGCTGCTCCTGGCACCGTCCCCGTGGGGCTTTCCCAGCACCGCTGCGGTTCTGCCAGTGAGGCCCGTGGCTTGGCCCTGGCAGGGTTTACTGTTGAGCGGGAGGATGGCAGGGGTGTCCTCAGCTGGTCAGGTCAGGTAAGAGAGTCCTTGGAGCCTGCAAGGCTAGAGGACAAAAAGGTGAAAGGAGATCCCGTTCACTAGGTTCAAATGTGGGCTGAAGTCGTAACGGTTTTGGGGTTAGTTTTTTGGCTTTCTTTTTTTATTCCTATTCACAGGGGAGAGTGCATTGGTGCTTTCTCTCAGCAAAGCTCAGCTGCGTGCTGGTGATGTTTTGCTGCAGCTCCGTCCACAGAAGCGCGTGGGTCTGCTCCTGCCACCGGTGCTGCCGGAGGCGATGGGGTTGAACATTTCCCTCTGTGAGCGGCAGCACAAGGTGACATGAGGCGCCAGTGCTCTCCTCTCTCCCCGGAGCTGCTTGTCCTCTGCCTTTGGACAGGCAAAATAGTTGGGTATTTAAATATAGCCTGGACTTCAGAGGGCTCCCTTCGCTTGCAGTAATTTTAATGCTTTCTGTCCCTCAGAGTACCTTGCTTGGTCCTGCCATCCGTGGCATAGCAGACTTTGGTTTCATGGCACAAGAGGCTGCAGGAGGGGCCAGTGGTCCCGCCACGCACTTTCCTCTCTGTGTCCTCCACCGCGGGAGCTGTTTTCAGGGGGCAGCAGCGTGGCAGGCACTTCCAGAGGCAGCCGTGGAGCCACGGCAGAGCTGGTGGCATCGCTTTGCTCCTCTGCCAGAGTCTGCCACATGCCACTAAACCATTAAGCGAGCTAGCGTGAGAGGAGGGAAACTTCACTTGGCTGCTTGCAGAAGGCCTGGCGGGCTGCCGCGAGTCTCTCTCTAGCACCGGAGCACGCGGCCCCCCGGCTGCTTCCACTCGCCCCACTCCCCATCCCAGTGGCCCCGTGTTTTGGGCAGCGGACGCGAAGGCGTCTTCAGAGCAGCGGTGCTTGTGCGGCTGGAGCGGCTGGAGCACTCGCTCATTCCCTCTCGCCTGCCCCGGGCTGCGCACCCGGGGACCTCCGGGCCAGCTGGCGGGCGGCAGGTGCGGCCCCCAAAACCCCTCTCTGGCGCTGAGGCCCGGCCGCTGCGCTCCCCTGTGCTCCCAGGGGCTCCCAGCTTCGTCCTGGCTCTATCTGCACCCGCTTCCGCTGGCTTGTGGTGTCCCTTGGTTCCGCGGCACCTCCCCGGTCGCAATGCAGGCAGAATTGCCACGCTTTCTGCACCTTCCGGAGCCCAGCGTCCCCGCCGCTGCCAGCCCGGAGTCCTGACCGATGGCCCCTCGCTCCAGGTGCGGGTCGGTGTTGCGTTGCCTCTGTGGAGGCCCAGCGTGTTTGGGGCCTCTGGCAGGCTGCGCTCTCCACCCCTCCTGCCCCTTCTCGCCGGCTTCTGCTTTTACCGCCTGCCCCCTCCTCCCTCGTGCCCAAACCTCCCGTGGGAGGTTCCGAAATCCCCTTCGCGGCGCCCCACGCCACGCTCCTTGGCCTCACACCTTACAGCCTGCGGGCCTCTGCCCGTCCCGGCCGGCCCCAGCGCCGGGCACCGTGCCCCGTCCCACGGCCCCGCTGCCCGCAGAGCCCCCGCGCCGGCTCGGCCGCCCCGCGGCACCAGGCCGCCTTCTCTCTCCAGTAACTTCAGCACACGGGCAAGGACGGACCGGCGTTTCTCTAAAGGAAAAGAGGAAACTGAGGCAGGCTTGTACTTTGCTCTGTCTGCTCTTCTGGTTTGTTGCTGAACAAAATCTCTATTTAAACGACCTCTCCAAATGTAAGAATGCCACCTAACCACTCTGTTTCATGAAATACTTAAAAAATGGTAATCTAAAGGGAATTTTTTTAATTATTTCGTTTTAGATGCAAACTATTGCCACAAATATCTGTATGCGAATTCTGAAAAGAAGATGGATACACAGTCTTAAGGAAAAATGTCTTGATGGCAACTTACACGTTTGTTGTGCTTAATATTATTTGTTTCAGTATTATGCATGATGGAACAAATTGGCTTGCCTATGGGGTTAAACATAGAATAATTAGAATTTAAGCCCCAGTTAGTTTACTTACTAATAAAGTGCAGTACTTTTGATGGCGACAATCAGAAAAAACGCTTTTAGCATCTCTGGCGTTTTTACTGTATTTTTCATAGTTCTGACTACTTTGTGTGTGTTCTTTTTGCACATCTTTTACAGTGACATCTTTGCTCTTTGCCTGTGACTTTTCTTTCTTTTGGATTATCCATCTACTTTGCAGACATTGGTGACCCACAGCCTAGTCTTTTGTATTTCTATTAGCCAGAACGAAATTAAAACACTTGTTACCAGCAAGAGAGACAAAAACACAAGGAGAAATCATCATACACAAATAATACATAGTACCAAATTAAAGAAGCAAATACAGAGCAATTTTAGTTTGATTGAGTTTTAAAACAATTATTCATTGAGTTTTTAAGAGATCTTGATTAACCTAGGTTTCATGCCTACAGTTTAAGATTCTATTGTGGATATTTGTTGCTGTGGATGAATCAGCAGTTCATACAACAGTGTTTTCTATAAATTATTAATCTATTCAAGAAAGTGTAATGTGAGCATATTTTCTGTCCTGAAGGATTACTGGAGTTTGCTTGGCTCACATACCAAAGCAATTTCAAATTATTTGGAAATCAGCTAGCCCCCGCTGAGTTCAGTCCCAGAAGAGTCTGTCAGCTCCTGCCAGGCTGGTTCTTCTGCAGGACTTTTGCAGGAGAAGGTCCGTGAGAGCGTGCGCGCACACTGGATGCGCAGCCAGAGCGCTCAGCATCTTCTCCTGCGATGCCTCTCCTGGTGTCTGTATTGCAAGAAGCGACAGCAGCAGGTACTGTCAGCACAGGCTGGAGAACCAGGTTTTGGTTTCCCATTGCACATTGTGGGGTTTCTTCACAAGAGAAGATCTTGCTTCTCTGTATAATCCCAGTGTTTTTAGATGCAGCTCAAATGGTAACTTCCCTCATACTTTTGTATTTCTTCCAGGAGTTCAGCAGATACTTCAAGAATGGTCACCAGAAAAAACAATTGCTATACGAAAAGGGTTTCTTTTCAAAAGCTTAAGGTCATAATGCTGGCTGAGGATGCTTCATTTTTTGAAATTTTTTTAAAACCAGACAGCTTACAGNCGCCTGCCATGTGCCCTTCTAGAGCTGAACGCCGTGTTAGCAGAGCTGCAGAAATGGACACTGGGTCCTTAGCTCAGTGGTTAGATGTGCTGCAACTGCCGTAATGTCCCTTCTCGCCGGCTTCTGCTTTTACCGCCTGCCCCCTCCTCCCTCGTGCCCAAACCTCCCGTGGGAGGTTCCGAAATCCCCTTCGCGGCGCCCCACGCCACGCTCCTTGGCCTCACACCTTACAGCCTGCGGGCCTCTGCCCGTCCCGGCCGGCCCCAGCGCCGGGCACCGTGCCCCGTCCCACGGCCCCGCTGCCCNATCCATCTACTTTGCAGACATTGGTGACCCACAGCCTAGTCTTTTGTATTTCTATTAGCCAGAACGAAATTAAAACACTTGTTACCAGCAAGAGAGACAAAAACACAAGGAGAAATCATCATACACAAATAATACATAGTACCAAATTAAAGAAGCAAATACAGAGCAATTTTAGTTTGATTGAGTTTTAAAACAATTATTCATTGAGTTTTTAAGAGATCTTGATTAACCTAGGTTTCATGCCTACAGTTTAAGATTCTATTGTGGATATTTGTTGCTGTGGATGAATCAGCAGTTCATACAACAGTGTTTTCTATAAATTATTAATCTATTCAAGAAAGTGTAATGTGAGCATATTTTCTGTCCTGAAGGATTACTGGAGTTTGCTTGGCTCACATACCAAAGCAATTTCAAATTATTTGGAAATCAGCTAGCCCCCGCTGAGTTCAGTCCCAGAAGAGTCTGTCAGCTCCTGCCAGGCTGGTTCTTCTGCAGGACTTTTGCAGGAGAAGGTCCGTGAGAGCGTGCGCGCACACTGGATGCGCAGCCAGAGCGCTCAGCATCTTCTCCTGCGATGCCTCTCCTGGTGTCTGTATTGCAAGAAGCGACAGCAGCAGGTACTGTCAGCACAGGCTGGAGAACCAGGTTTTGGTTTCCCATTGCACATTGTGGGGTTTCTTCACAAGAGAAGATCTTGCTTCTCTGTATAATCCCAGTGTTTTTAGATGCAGCTCAAATGGTAACTTCCCTCATACTTTTGTATTTCTTCCAGGAGTTCAGCAGATACTTCAAGAATGGTCACCAGAAAAAACAATTGCTATACGAAAAGGGTTTCTTTTCAAAAGCTTAAGGTCATAATGCTGGCTGAGGATGCTTCATTTTTTGAAATTTTTTTAAAACCAGACAGCTTACAGAGTCTGGTCTGTCCTGTGGAATTGTCAGTGTTCATGTAGTAGATACACATCATTTTATCATCTTACCCTGCAGAGAATAATCACATTGCTGCTTCTTATGTTGCCCTTAGTTTCCTATTTTCACTGTAAGTTTGTATTGGTAAGTCTGCATGTTGTTAGAGAAGAGACCATACGACCGCACTGGTACGAGGGAGGAAACTCAGCATTTCTTCAGTAATATTTGTGAGGGTGAAGATACGGCACGTAAGGAATAAAGCAAATATTTTCTGACTGATCAGATAATTGTTTTCACTTTTTTTCAATTTAAGTTTTTTGAGGCTTAGAATCACGAGGGTAGTCTTGAGAAAGAGCCTCTTATAGGTAGATTGTAATATCGAAACTATATGTTTTTAAATTATGTAGTTATGATTGGAATATATGGAGTACAAATGGTATGTATCACTTAGGTTTTAGTAAATAGTACAATGCTTTACTATTAAATTCCTAGCATTAGTTTTTCCTGATTTTATTGTAGTAGTGCACAGAATATCAGAGGTGTGTATGTCGATATTTTGCCTACATTTCTGATGCATTCTGCCTCCAGAAACTACAATTTATATTTTTAGGTTACATGGCTTTGGGTTTTCTGTTGGACAATTGTCAATACAGCTGAGGAGATCTTATTTTAAAAAATAATAATTCATTTAGATTATGTTATCTATAGATATAAGTCTTAAAAATAGCTGGCTTCCATGGCTGTTGTGGCTCATATCTAGCATTAATACATAACTTCTTCCAATTGTACTAATGGAATTACAGTCCCAGGCAGCAGCATTTTACAGCACCGTAGCAAAAGGCAATGTCAGAAACTAGGAGTGTCTCTAAGTAAAGTTCTTTCACATTTAAGCAAAAATATGCTCAGCAAAAAGAAATGTAAATTTAAGGAAAATCTCCAATTTCCTATTCTACACAAAGCTTTGATTTTTTGCTGATTCAGGCAGTAGGGTTGACATTGGAGCTTCTCATTTCATCTGAAATAATCACTTTTTACTTTGGAACAGTCTTTCATTTTTCACAGCACTATCTTCTGAAACAGTCCACTTTGTATGTATGAATCTGTTTTTCTCCAGATAACACAGAAGGTAAAACTATTAGAAACAGGTTCCCATCTCTTACTTTCTTGAGTGCATAGAGAAATACTAATTTTCAGTGGCGCCCATTTGGGGACTTACTGATGTTTTTTGCCCCCCTTTCAAAAAAGACAAAAAGAGGAAGAAGGAAATACGTCTGTAGTCTAAATTGAGTGTGCCAAATAAAACATTAAATTCCAATAGAAAATGTAAAAGGCATATAGTTAATGTTAATCAAGCTGTCAGTAAAAACCCAGTTGCTGCAAGAACGGTGCCTGAGCGGTTGCTGTAACCCGTGCAAAGCCCGTGCCGGCTGGTGTCTGGAAACAGCCTCTGGAGCTACAAACTTCGCCTGCTGCTTGGTGCTCAGGACGGTCCTCTGTTCCTCCCGGTCTCCTATAGCTGAGGTTTAAGGCACGCCAGCTGTACTCTACGTTGTATTTTGCTGTGCGATTTGGGAGTCAAAACGAGGTGCTGCAGGGAGTATTTTTGAGGTCGGTGTAGCTGGGCACGCATTTTGGAAGTCGAAAGCTTCACTGGAGAGTGGTGCACTGCTGATCTTGCCGACATGGAACTCTGGCCCTGTTGCATGTAAGGAGGTTTTTCAGTGACGCAAGCAGAATTTTAGCCTTTTATTTAAAAGAGGGGTTGCCATGCTGTAATGGTGCAGTGGCGTGTTCTGCCACGGTGTGCCTTGTCCTGTGAGATCCCACCGCGCCACCTCCGAATGGCCCTTGCGCTCCAGCCGCGGCCACCGAGCCGTGGGGGAACATGCCGTCCATTCTGGGAGTTGTCATGGCTGGTGTGACCCCATTTCTTCCCACTCCAGTGGAGAAGGTCGACTTTACAGCTTCTCTGCTGTGTAGCTTCTCCCTGGTGCAGTCCCAATTACAGTGGGCTTGAATATGCTGCTCATCACTGGGGGGCAAGAAGCCTCCTCTGATGGGAGCCCTCTTGTTCTGTAGCCTGGACCAACCCCAGTGGCATGTCACTCATTATTTCATCTTAAAAACTGCTGATTTTGTATCTCCTTCTGTTGCTGTTCCATGGCAGCTGGAGACTTTTGCTCATTCCATGTGCTTTTATCCCATTTCTGCCTGTTGTAATGCAGAACCAGTTCTCAGGGTTAGGACCACCAACTGCCTTATGTTTATAACAGTAGTTTTGCACTAAAATGCCATGGAGATAGACAGTATTAAAGGCGGTATAAGAACATTTTGGTGACATAATGAAACCTGGATATCAGCTGCTTATTTAACAAGATAAGGTACCACCACCTGATTGGAAGTGGTAGGAGTAGGCTAGATAAGGGGGGTCAGGTAAGGGCAGCAGATCTGCCTCTGCAGATCAAGCTTCAATGAGGACATTTAGAGCACTTACAGAGACAATAACTTTGCCAATAGTTGATGTTGTTCTAAATAGCAAAATAAGACTTTCTTGATGGAACGCAGCTTTGATGATGTCCCCAATTTGTTTTTAATCCCTGAAAAGATTTGGTCCTTGCAGTGATTTGCCCCACCAATAGGATTGAGAAGAAGAGGGTTTACACCATGATGCTTTGTACAAACACCACTAGATTAAGCGTTCCTGACATGCTCTGGAGGAAGTCTTTTCTGGTCCTCAGCTGGAAGGGTCGTGGATGTAAGTTCAGAGCTTTGGAAGGCAGAGATGTTGTAAAGAAAGGAAAAATGTTGTTAAGCTGTAGTGTGAAAAAAAACCTGTGCTAGCAAGCAGTTGTGCTGTAATCCTTCATAATATGCCATTTGCCGTAGTTTGGCATTTTCGTGGGGCCAGTCAGATCTGCTTCCTTCCCTAGCCTAATTTCTGCCAATCTGGGGTTGGAAATAAGGTCTGCTCCCAGAACTCACTGGGACTCTTTTAAGGTTTGTTTTGTGTATGGATTTCCGATTATTATTTGTCTTTTCTGGTCACTTCTACTATTTGAATATCTTTTTTTCTGGAAATAAAAACCCTGATCATTCTTTCTGTGGCTTCACTCTACAGAAGTCCTTCAGTGGAGACATCTTCTGCACTGAGGTGCTTCCTGACCTTTCCTTTGTGATTTTCTCGTAATAATTACTGCCCCGTGCCTTGGGAGAACGCTCCTGGAGCTGCATTATTTTCTGCCTCAAGGGGGGGCACGGCTAGGTTCCCACTCTCCTAGCTGCTCCTCTTTGTTGCTGAGAGTGCTGGCCAGGAGACTGCTCTCTTCTGCTGAGGTTCGGCACAGATAGCGGGAGTTGGGGCACTCTGCTCCTCCCATGCCCCTGCTCCCAGTGCCTCCGCGCTCTTGGAGCCACTGGGATGCTCCCCAGTGCTGACTGTTGATTTCAGGCTCAGAGGCGCTGTCACATTAGGCTACCCCATTGCTACTGCAAGTCTTTTGGAGCTGAAAATTTAGCAAATTAGAACTGTTTATTCTTTTTGACAAAGATGCTCTGCACATTCCAAGAAGCAGATAGTTTTGTAGTATATGCCTTTGGAAACAATCACCTTTCACGTAGCAAATAATTTAGGTTTTCTCTCGCCAATGTTGTTCTTGTCGTTCATGTTTTTGTAGCCTGCTGCCTTTAAAGTTAGCTTGCATAGCTGAAGTTAAGATATTTTACAAGACCCTTGTGTAGGAAGCAGTCTGTCTCTAAAGTAACTTCTTGAGTATTTGTGGTGCCTTTCTTCTCCACAAATTTCAGTTTAAAAAACCATAGGTGATATATCCACCACTCTTGTCAATGTCATGGCCTTGTGTCACGATGCTGAAAGATATCTCCTCAAATTATTGTTCTCCAGTAGTTGTTTCTTTCAGAGCAGGCCTCTTGTATAGCTATTTGTTGAACTGTGTACCTACTGAATTAGTCAAAGACCTGGCTAAAACCATTTTTTTCTTTTCCTCTTTACCCCTCCCCCAAACTTGCTTTTGTTATGTATTGGCTTGCTAATCCTTGTGTTGAGCAGTATCAGACATCACCTTTCTTGGGGGCACTTAGTCCACTCTTCCGCTTTCTTTGTCAAAGGGCTCCCTTAATAGGAGAAGTCAACAGGGAGGACAAAAGGGATTGAAAGTTGTATTTAATCGGGGTCAGAGAGGTGGTGTTCAGAGTGACGGGCCCACAGGCAGGCTGGCCTTTTATGCTTTCCGACGCAGATGGTCCCAGAGCATTCAGCTAAGTGAAGAGAAAGCTGCCCAGTGAAAGCTATTGTAGGGCAGCATCGTTACAGTTGAGGAGGGTTGCCAGGGGTAACTGGAGAGTATCACCAGCATCCTGTGATCACTAGTCTGTGCCATTGAAAACCTCAGACCGAGGATCGCTCTGCGTCCCTTGGCATCCTGATGCTGCTGCATAAGCAGCAATATCTTATGCTACCTTTTTAAAATTTAATATCATTATTTTTACTTTGAGGCACATAAACTGTAGAATCATTTGCATTTCTTAATTTCAGAATAGCCATTCTGCAAAATGTACAGCCACTTGCTTTAGAACATATTGCTTTTCTTCCCCTGGGGAATAGTCTAATAATATTTGAACTTATTAAGATAACACTGTGTTTACAGAAACTTAATTTTTAAAAATTTGTCTGAGTGCAAGAATAGCTGAATTCAAAAAAGAGAAGGGAAAAAAAGGAGATTATATTATTCAACATGAATAAAGCCTGCAGGCATGTGCGAAAGCTTAGGAAACTGTGCCCAAAATAATCCAGGGGCATTGATACAGTACCTTCTTTGGTCTAAACAAATAGTATAACGCAGCAGGTAAAGTGTCTTCCTGACAAAATAGTCAAGTGCTGCTTTTTTTTCTGGACGGGAACTCTACTGATTTTTTTGTTGAAGCCATAGATGCTCAAGGTGATAACTGTGCCTTAAGTCTCGTGCAAAATGCCATTCGAAAGTGCACATACGAGTGTGAACCTTGAGCAGCAGTGTGAGGAGATCAGCACAGAAAAATGAACTGGGGGCCACGCAGCCGCCCGTCCAGCTGTGCCAGCAGCCGGGTCCCCGGGTCCCTGCCCTCGGCTGGAGCTCTGCTCGGCTGGCGACGGTGCTGGCGCAGGGGCTCCTCTCTTCTGCCAGAGGAACAGGAGGTGACGGTCCAGCCTGTGCCTTGTCGTTTGCGTTTCCTCACAGTTAGTCATCATGGGAGCGCAGTCCTCCGTAGTGCAACATGGAAGTGTCATAACGCTGACGTTTATGCAGCGTCAGTCGTGCAGGGAATCCTCACGCAAGTTACTGTACAACTCAAAATCAGGTGGAATTTAAATGAAAGTTTCATGTGCACTTCATAGAATAATTGGAGATTTGACTAAAAAGTTAGCCATTTTGGATATTTCAGCACTCTTGTACATTTTTAACAGTGCAAATATTGTCTATGATTAAGCAACTCTTATTTTCCACTTGTTTGTTTGTTTAGTGCTGCAGGTCACCAAGATACTGCAATCTAAGCATTCCCTTTGAAATCGGTGACAGTGGTGGCATCTCTTGTGAACTTCTCGGGCCCTGGGTTCTCTGGTTTTTTGTGTGGTGGCAGGGGGTGGTGTTATAGGTAAAAAAAAAAGTGGAAGAATTGTGTGTCGTTTTCATTGTGGCACTGTAAGATTGCAAGGGAAAGGAAGGTTTTGCAGGATTTTATAATGGTGAGCAGCCTTGGAAGTCAAAGTATAATCTTCACTATAATGAAACGTAGAAATAATGAAGGCTGGAGGCAGGTACGTAATTCAAAGAGCATGTCATCAGGGACAATGGCAAAAAAGGAAACGAGTGTTTCTACAACTCCTTAGATATGTTGTTTTCAAACGACCAGTTAATTTATCATTCTTTATATTTTGGAGAGAGGGAGGCTAGTTGTGCATACCCTTCCCAGATTAATAGTAAGTCCTTGGCCTATGCATTGTCTGAGATGTTGAATGTTGCTGGTGAGTGATGTAATCTGTCTTCTTTAAATAGTTTGTTTACTTGGATGTATTTATGTTGAGTAGTGGCTTTCTACTTTCGCACTGTATTTTCATTTTTTAAAAATCATTTGAAGAGTCTTACTGGGTAACAAATGGAAGATTATCTTTCCCTTACACTTCCCTTTGCACTTCTGTGAAAAAAATAATAATGTGATCACATTTTTCCCACTGCATCATCGAGCTATTGATTTCAAATGAACACAGGAGTAAACTAAAGCAAATGTACAAATAATGCATTTCAAATATACTGTCTTCAGATTTTCTTGAAAATTAATAGATGATTTTCAAACTTGTGCAGTAGATGCAAAATATATGTCTGAATGCAGTCATACTGGATCTTCTGAATCACTGACTTACAGTAAAAGGGGGGACAAACTCCAGCATCCCAGCATTTCTTTATTGCTAATATGTCAAGGACTTGAAATAAAATTATTTGAGGTTGTTCTTAGCAGAAGTCCTAACTGCCACCCAGAAGTGATAACGTTTTAGTAGTTTCCTGCCTCTGGTCTTCCCTTCATTTTAGGAGGTGAGTATATGGGAAGAATATTCGAAGTCTGGCTTTTAATTGATGATATAGATTTGGATTATTTTTTCTAAACCATGTGCACTCAGCATCGAAGCCAAACCTTGTGACAATTCACGGCCATCAGAACTAGGCACCTGTGTAAAACGGCTTTAGTGCCAGGTGACGTATTTGTTGTGTGTTTGCCTGCGTTGCACACTTGTGCCACTGCATTTGTTAGTGGTGTGCTGAAGTGCAATTCCTCACTGATGCCGACAGTGCTGACCGCAGTCCCTGCCGTGGGCAGTTGTCCCAGCAAAAACACCTTCTGCAGCCATAGTTTCTTTTGGGCTCAGGTGACAACATCTGGGGCTTAGATCCAGTACAAAAACAAACAGTGTTGTCAGCAAACCTCTTCTGTGCTACGGGCTGTTGTAAGCCCACACCAAAGGAAACCTGCCTGGTGTGGATGTTATTCCACTGCGACGAAATGACTAATAAGACAGGACTGCTGTGTCTCTGGAGAGCCCCTGCAAAAACTAGAACGACCACTGGCGCGGTGCCCCACGTGTGCTGGTCCTGTCCACGCTCGATGGCCACCCAAAGGCGGGAGGTCGATGCGGATCGTCTTCTGTCTTCTCTTCTAAAGTCTAGTTGATCTTTTCTAAAGTTGCATGTTGAATGCGACTCTGTTCACATGTATCTCTTGTAACGTTTGCCTTGTGTTTCCACTTCCCAGCTCCTCAAGACTATTAGAAATTGGATTGATCTTCGTGAGATCTGTGGTGGCTCCACTTCCCAGTGCAGAGTCTGCCCCGGTGAAGGGTTCAGAGCATCCGATGTGACGTTTTATTGCTTTTCTTGTCTCCTTCCTCTGTGCTTACAGCCTAATGAAAGACGGTGGGAGTTAGAGAGAGTGTCTGTATTATTTGTTTTTAAAGGAGCGACGAGCTCAGGAAATTTGGTTGGTTGCACATTTTAAATGAGGCATTGATAATTTTTTTCAGCAATAGGACTAGTTGTTTTTTCTGAGTGTTGCTAGGTAGAAGCAGAATCCGCCTTGCAACGAGCCCTTTAATCATCAATTCAGGCATCCCTTGCTCTTGTCCAGATGAAGGGGGAAAACCTGAATCAAAGATTTCAGACATTATTGCCCTGACTTGCAATTTGGAAAGTATATTCAGTAAGTTTGCACAGCAGAATCATAATTCTACTGCAGTGACCAGTGTAAGGGACTTTCACCTGACGTGTGTTGGCTAAACTGATTATTCAGTCTTCATCAGAAAAGAATGACTTAAATCACAACTTCAAATATGTTTCAGCTTTCTTGGGTGAATACATGTGTTTCAGTCCCACACGTGAACTTACTGAGCTGAATTAAATAACTTCATATTTTGAAGTATTACTGTTTAAAAATCAACATTGAAACAAAAAAAATGCTTTAATCAAACAAAACATTTTCAATTACATTTTAAAAATTATAAATATGAAGTGTATAACAGTTTCCTACAGGAACAGCAAAAAGTTGAGAGTTTTGCAGTACTTTAAATTCAGGTAGGAAGAGCTTGTGTATAGTACACCTTCCAGTTCTATTAAAGTCAGGAAAAAGTGCTATTAAATGTCTTAAAGTGCTATTTAAAAAATAATTATATGCACCGCAACTATTCAATATTTCTACTGACTGATGCATTTTCAGAATTTAAATGCTTAAAATCAAATATAGACTTGTGAGCTTTACTTGTCCCCATGTAACTGTTTATATCTTGAGCACATCAATACAGGCTGTGAAAATACTTGAGCAGCATCCACCAGAGTCAATATGGTGCTTAATCATTTGGGCACTTCCTCCTTGATCTCCTCGGTTATTTATCTCGATGGACAACTTGCATTTTTTTCAATGATTTTTTATAGAACAAGACTTTTGAATTTGGGTACAGATGGGTGGCAGTACAGTTGTTAGGGCAGTAACCTCATCCAGCACAAACTACATTTGTACTTAATTTCTCTTTAAGTAGAAAGTAGAGCACAGGATACATTATCTATGCCTAAAAGCACAATGGTTCTAGCTTAATGCTTGTTGGTTATTGAAACTTGGTTAGTAGTGCATTCAGAGCCTAAGTATTGCTATTGTCTAATTGCAGTTCAGCGAAACAGGGCTGACTTTCCCTCTGACTTCTTCTACACATCCATGCTGTTACCAGCAATGCGAGAATTCAGCATCAGATGCCTTCACTTTTGGAGTCAGTGTTTCGAAGTAAATCCCGGTAAAATGCTGTAACCGGTCCTCAGGATCTTAAACAAATTTGGTGTCTACCTTTCAGACTCCAATGATCCTGGGCTAGTCTAATACATGACATTTTACCTTCCTGGCTGAAAAACGCAGAGCAGCTCTCCTCTTTGTACTGGGCAGCTGCTGAGTGCGTGAAGAAGAAGTGCATTGCCTAAATAACAGTCCGGCAACTGGAGCCAGGCTGGCTGTCCTGGCAGCTCTCTGAAGCCCTGCCAAAACCGTGGGCCAAGGGGCTGTAAGTCAGAAAAGAATTCATTCTGCGCATCCTTCGCACTACGGGACTTGAGGGTCCCGATCACGCCATTTCTGACACGCTTCCCCTCCATGCTGTGTGGTGGTACTTTGGGAAGGGGGTGCAGTTATCAAGGACCTCAGGTGTTTGAAAGACTCATCTTGTTAGAGAACTTAAATTTAGTAGATCTGGAAGAACATCGTCATTCATTACAATAGCGTAATTAAGATATCCATTGTTTTTGGTAGAAGTGAGGTTTTTCCTGTTGCTGTGATATCTGTTTAAGGAGGGAGAAAAAAAGGAAAAAAGGGAAAAAAAAAAAAAAAGAAGAAACCAAAACTATAGAGACAAATACTCAAAGTGTAAATAAATACCTCTTTAGTAGTGTATGAAGTGCTTTTGACCCAGCCGTTTAAACGTCCGTTGTGGTTACGCTGCATCCTCCTCCAGAGTCAAAGGACTCCAGCTTTTCTTCTGAAAGAATGAAAGATGGTGTATGTACTAAATATATATGATCTTTTAAACGTGGGATCTGAGGATCTGGAAGAAATGCAGTGTAAGGATTTCCAACTTTTTGATCTATTGCAGGTTTTTGTAGAGAAAATTGACTTCATTCTGTTTCAATGGTAACTTTTTGGCCACTAGTAAAAGCCATACTCTAGTGCATTGGTCTCCAAACATTTTTGATCACACACCCTTATCAGGAAAAAATTTTTAAGCACACCCCCCAACATATGTATATTTATTTATTTATAAGTTATGTACATGTAGTACTGTACTAATATATTATGCACATTATAAAACATACACAAAATAGAAAGTAAAAAAGGATGACAAAAAGATTAAACACTATTTTTAAAATAGATTTTACTGTATTTATTAACAGTACAAAAAAATATTTTCTTCCTGTGCAGCAGGGGAATGTCTTCCAAACCCCCTGGGGTGTCTGCACTGTCAAGACCACTGTGCTAGTGTACATGGGAAACAGAGATGAAATCAGAGGTCTCAAATTCTTTTTTTTTTCTTGCACCACTGAAACATTTTAAAATAGGGAAAAATTCGGTTCTCTCATTGAGAATTGTTATTTGCTAATTATGAATAGAGACCACATTTCCTTTTCCCGACTTTCTTTTTTCTTTGGAAAGAGGAGGAAAGAGAGTGACATCTTTTCTGCTGTGGTCCTTGTTGCAAGGAGAAAACTGTTCTAGCCAGTGAGAATTAGTAGTTCTTTGGCAAGGGCACTTCATTTTTCATCACCTTACAATTCTGCCTCTTAGTATGGAAATTATGCATTTCTGGAAAACTCTTGTGTTTTCTATTGTGAGCAGAAGACTGATGTTGAGAAGTAGTCCATCCTAGTTGTTTTGTGTTCCCAAGAAAAAGATGTCTTTGTCATGTGGAACAAAGTGCACCAAAAAATGAGGACTGAAATGGAAAAGGACACTGTATTCTTTTGAGTTCTTTGCTGCATTTTCATCTCTGCCCCTCAGAGCCCAATGTAAGATCATTCTCATGACTCTCAGGACCTCCACAGCATCTTAATGCTGTTTGGTTCTTCTACGCTTGAAGTGTCTACAGAGCTTCGCAGCAGGTTGAGAGCAGATCTTTGCCAGGACAAGCTACTATCTTCCATGACAGTGACTTTCAGAAGAGCCACTACACGATCTTGATGCACACCTGGAAACCATGAAGAAGGTGTTGAGAAGGTCTTTCGGCCTCTTCCTGCTGTGAGAGGTGTTTGTGGTACATGCCTTCAGATATGGACTAAAGAATCTGCCTGTGTGGTAGTAAGGTCATAAAAGGTCAGGAAGACCAAAATTAGAGCAGAGTGTTAACACTGGAGTTTTCTTCTTAACGACACACTGTTACACATCCTCAACTGCATCAGTGCTGTGTTACCGCTTACTGTTACAAGTGGGGTGTTACTGGATCACTTCTTACGCCTTTCTTTTCCCAACCAGTGCGAGTTTGAAGATTTAACGTGGAGTGGCACTGGAGTGCCACAGGCGCTGTTGGTATTCCTCACGCCTGGCAAATGAGGAGGTTTCCTCGGATACACCTTTAGATCTATGGGAGATCCACGGAGTGACGTTAATTTCTGTTCCTGAATTGTAAAAGAATTCCTTTCAGTATGAGGGTGGAGAGGCACTGGAACAGGTTGCCCAGAGAAGTTGTGGATGCCCTATCCTTGGAAGTGTTCAAGGCCAGGTTGGATGAGGCTTTGAGCAACCTGGCCTAGTGGAAGGTGTCCGTGCCCGTGGCAGGGAGGTTGGAACTAGATGATCTTTAAGGTCCCTTCCAACCCAAAGCATTCTGTGATTCTGTGATTTTTCAGGAGTTCCTGCATGTGTTTCCGATTCTGTCTTTGCTATAATCCTCAGGAAGATAAAAAGAGGAACTAGGGATATATCTAACAGGATTTCACCTGTTCCAGGTCTCCAACTTCAGTTCTGCTGTCAGAGTAATGCTATCTCCTGCATTCTGGTTTTGATCAGGCTCTTTGGGACTCCTTTCATCTGGCAGTAATGACAGTGTAAACACCTCTCTTGCATTCTGTTCTAGTGTCATTTTAGACTGCTCTTGATCATGTTTGAGCTCTGTACTAACTTTGAAACCTGTAAACCTTGTTGTAGCATTACCGTTTAGTACAAGGGTGTTCACATTTCCAACCATATCTTTAGAAGTGTTGAGGGTTTTCCTCCTTCATATCTGTGAAGCTACCCCATGATGTGTAATATTTCGAAACCTTGAAAAACTATAGCCCTGATCTAAGTCTGGTTGTGTTAAAAATTTATAATTTGCTTCTCTTAAAAACAGCAGAAGTGCCAAATCAGAATCAAGCCACGATGTCTAGTAGTTGTTATATTTGTTCTCTAGATACAGGTTAGTCAGTGTTCATTTGAATGCTCCCAGGGAAAGAATGTGAAAGCACTGAGAACTGCCACCTTCGGAGCGGTTCCAGCGTGACCGCCCTGGGTTTGCCTCATCCCAGATATCCCGTGGTGGTTCTTCCTGCGTTCCTAGAGCTGTTCTTCTCCCACGTCACTACGTGGGAGTTCTGGTCTGACCTTGAGGGTGGGAAGGAATCATCAGAACTGGGATGATATAGCTTGCCTTTGCCCAATAGGCCACGTTATCAGTATGAAAGAAAGTTGAACTGAAATTCTAGCCCATACTCAAAGACTGGCAGTTAGCCTGTGTAGAAATGTGATTTTTTCTTTTTTTTTTTTCCTGGGTTAAAGATTTTTGGAATTTCAGGGCAAAAGTAGAGGCAAGTTTCAGATATTTATCTACATCAGTATCCTTCAGACTCAGGAATTTAGTTCCATATTTCATCCTAATGGCAGCATCAAAAGAGCCATGCTATTTTTCTAGGATACAGCTGATGGTTAATGGGTTTAGGTTTGTGATTCAGTTGCAGCATTAACAAATAATTCCCAAGGAGCTTTAAATCTGGATACCTCCCCATTGTGGGGAGAAGCATAATGTTGTTGGCAGATCTCTTACGGCTTCTTCTAGGCACAGTGACTTTGCCAAATCAGACACCACAAGCCTCAGTAGAACAAGGCTCCATGGACTTTGTTCCCTCTTTTGTATTTGTATCTCCTTCATTCTGTATTAGTGGAAAAAGATGCAGTATGTTGCCAAAATAGATTCCCAAGATACAGCTGGAGATTTTCTAATAAATAGTACTTGAGAAGTGAAGCAATGGTACTCTTCAGGCTCTGGTCTTAGCCATTAAATGAGTAGCATTTTAGCTGACTATGTGAAGGAATCCATACAAATCATCAAAACAAAGTGTATGCATTGGTTAGGTTCTGAATTCTAATAACTAATATTGATATTGATGACTACAATAGATACCCCTCTTCAAGGACTGATTAAGAGATGAAGATTCTGCATGGTTATACAGCTGCCAAAGCCTCTGGCTTCCCTTATGACCTTCTTCAAAGAAGTGTTGTATTGCCACTGACAAAATCTGCTGCACAATAACTATCACTTAAGTACAGAAATAGACTCGGTGATGTTGAAGTCAGTACTACAGAATCAATTCTTGGCATCCTATTGATCCCCTAAGAAATTTCAGAATATCACTTCCACTGGAGCTAAACCCATGCAGACCTTCCAGTCTTCCGTGCCAGGAAGACCTTGACCGTCCTGCCCAAGCTCTGCCAGCAGTCAGTCCTACCAAGACTGACTGGGGGGAGGTTTACAGCAATGTTCAGTTTGATACTGGAGTGAATACTGCAGGCGTGTTGTCAGATGAATGACTCTAGAAAATGAAAATTATTATTCCTATTTTGAAATTATAATTTTATCTCAAGACGGGTTGTTTGTATTAATAACTTAAGGCCATTTTTGGCAGTAATCTATCCTGAAACTTCCCTTTATTTTATGACTGTACTTTTGCTTTTACCTCTGTATGCACTTTTTGACATGTAATTCTGAGTTAGCGATGATTATTTTTCTCTTCACCGAGGATTGCTGGAATCTAAAAGGTATTTAAGACAACTTAATCAAATAGCTAAAAAGGCTTTCTCTTCAGAGTAACCTATTATTCCTTTTTCAGTCATATAGGAACTAGTCAAAAAGTGAATTCTTGATGCACCCGATGAGAACAACAGAGTTGTATTCAGTCTTTCCTTCTCTAAATTAGAAATCACAGTATAGACAATGGAATTTCTAAATCATATATTATACCTTATTCTCTGGTGGGAATAAAATGTTCATGTTTGCCTCCTTTTCTCTGTTTAACTTTGACTGCTGTGAACACTAGGAAGAATAACCCTGCAGCTTTTCTTTCTTTTTTTCTTTTTTTTTAATCTATTCATTTTATACTTTTCAGACAGATTTTTCCCCGGGGTGAAACAAAGGTTAACTGAAATTTCCTCTGTTGTCTACCTGAACGAATCAGCAGTTTGAGAAGGAAATCCCATTGATGGGCAAAGAGAGTGACAGGCTCTATTTAAAGAATTCCCCCGACTGTGTGGTAGACCAACCATGCCGTGAATTTAACTGTTCCTGTGGTCCCCATACTTGTACCCACCAAAAAGACAGAAAAACCTACTTTGTTCTGCAAATGTTGCGCTAAGCTTTGAAAATCATGAGCCACTGAGTTTTGTGAATTAACATTACTAGCACTGGTCAAGACTCAGGGAAGCAGTGTTGATAGCATGAGACAGAAAACAGACAGAAAATTATGCGTACTTACATAATAGCAAAGACATACTGTGTATTTGTGTTTTAACATGTGTCTATGTATTTTAGCAATTTGATAGCATACATATACCTCAAGAATATGATTTACAGACTTTTGCTTTATTTGTTTACTCTTTTGCTTTATTCACTGCGTATTTTTATTCCCACGTAGAGTGTGAAACATCTTACCCATACATAGCCATAAGAATATATGGAATTGAGATAGATGTGAAAGGTCATACACTTGGAAGAAGGTGCAGGATTTGTTGTTAGAGAGGTTGTGTAGCAGTTCAGCTACATAGAAAAGAGATACGTGGCTGAAATGCAGCACTGGATGCCTGACATTTGATAAAAAGAGGCAGTATGTGCTAACACCTGGCTGATTTTTGTATTTCTTAATATCTGCTTTGAATATCAAAAGTGCATATCTCTCCTTGGTTAAATACTCTTAATTCATGTGTATTAAACTTCATGACCTGTGAGTCTTCTTGAAAGCTGCAGCTCTAACCCTGCAGCGGCCCCAGCCGAACACCCTGCTTGTCGGATTATAAGAACCATGTCCCAGCCTCCAACCGTCAGACTTTGCTGCTCTGGCAGTGACGGTTAAGTCTTCTCCCATGGGTAATGGCTGCTTAAGTTTGCTTAAAGTTACTTTAACAGGTCTTGTTTGGTTTTTTTTTTTCACTTAGGCAGGACTGTTCAGAGGTGTGGGTTTTTTCTTTTTAAACTCTGATATGCTTTTGGCCAATACTGCCTTTGCTTCAGTCAACTTCTTACATTTTAATTCATTTCAAAATGGGTTGAATTTTGTTGTTTGTTCACTGTTGTCTTTCTGATTTTGTGATGCTTTTCAAAAACATCATGCTGGATCAGATAAAGGTTGTTAAAAATCAAGTATTGCAGGTATTTTCTCACTGACAAAAAATGTGCATTTTACTGTGCATATATGTATATTAGATATTGAGGGGGGAGGCAGAAGAGTCTTTCCTAGCCATGTGAAAATTTCTCAGATTGAACTTCTGTCAATGGTTACATCAACTGATTTTTCTGTGGTAGTTTATGGATCTCTTAAAGTTGCATTGAGGAGATACTGACATGTAATCCAGTATAACAGCAGGTATCTTGTTTCTGAGTAAATCACTTTTTTCTTCTCAAAGCAAGTGTCTAAGGAAAATACCGGAGTTGATTCCATTCCTTCTGCGCAGGGATTGATTCGAGTAGCTGGGTGACGCAGAGAAGGCTTCACCCACTCTGGCTGCTGTGCGCTTCCTAGCCCTGGTAGCCTGCGGGGAGTTGTCCGTGTTGGGATGAAGCTGGAATACGAGGAGCCAGAAGCCCGTGACGTGGGCCCACGGCTGGTCTCAGGACAGTGCTCTGAGACCCGTCCAGACCTGCAGCTCCCTGGTTTGGGGCCCCTGCACCTGAGCTGCGCCTGCCTGGCTGCAGGGGCTTCCAGCAGCATGAGGAGGACGAGCTCCCTTTTCAGTCCACAGTCCGTCTTGGGTGGCTGTAGAGCAGACGTCGTGTACTTCAAAAACTTCTGGTGACATACGTGTGTGTCTATATAATATACACACCTCTCTCTATATGTATGGGTATTTGGCATACCCTTTCCTAGAAGGAGAAGATGTATAGTGCTTCCTTGTGCATAGAAACCTGAATTTCTGTGCTTTGCAAGATCTGATGTAGGGAGGGAATCTTGATTTCTGTTTTGGGACACTGCTTGGTTGTTATCACTTCATACTTCAATTTCTTGATTTTTGGAAGAAAGGGCTACTTGAACACACAAAATGGAAACTCGTTATAGGAAATCACATTACAACAAGACTTGAATCACTTTGGTTCAAACATAAACAGGAATTTTCAGATATATGTAAAATGTCACAATGTGAAAATCTTACAGATCTAGATCATTTTTAGGGGTTTAAGGCTTATAATTTTAAAATTATTATAATAACGAATTATTTATGCTTTACTCCAGTAGCAGCCAGAAGCTGTGTCCTGACATGCTAAATATTGTTCAGAGATATGTCTGAAACAGTCCTTGCCACAGAGGTCTTACAGTAGAATGTAATTAGGGTTCTCTATTCTGTAATGTGCTATATTAATTAGCAGTCAAAATCCAATTTTTAAAGCCCAGCTTCGAAATGTGTTTGCCCTTCAGGCCACATATTGTGCTGTCACAGCTTGAAGCAGCCTGTTTCAGTGAACTGATCATAAAATAAACTAAATAAAATGCATGTCTTCATGTATATTCCAATTAGAAGGAAAGGGGGACCACTCGCCTTCCCCTTTTAGAAAATTCAGTGTTTTATTTTCAAAGCTGCATGTCCAGGCTCTACAGTTTCTCTGTGTTGTTAAATGAGGTTACGAAATAAACCTTTGCAGGGCAGGCTGAACTTGCACAGAGAACAGGGACGTGTTTTCTCCCAGCTCAGATGAGCGAAATAAAGGTGCGACCTTTGGTGGGGTCAGAATCTGTGCCCAGTTGTGCCCTGCCTGGCTGGGGTAGCCTGCTCGGCTGCTGGTGGTATGGCAGATAAGGAAATCTTCTGAGGAGTTTATTGTTTATTCTCAGTCAGTTTTTTGTTCTGTGGAAACAGATTGTTCCTCCGGGCAATTCCAGGTTTTAACTGCTGATCATCATTCTCCCTCCTTCTTTCCTCTCCCGTTCTGGAATGAAAGAGGGAAGGCCTGAATGCACATTGAACAGTGGTCCTAAATCTGGCTTCACCATGAGTGCTGCTCAGAAATTTACATTTTCATGCTGATGGAGGGATACATGTGAATCTCAATGATCTTTCAAATTTTTTCTTCAAATAAAAGCAAAGCTGTTGCTTTGCCATTCATCCTGTTGTACAGGGGCACAGGACAGCCAAAGTGTAATACTTTATAAAAGAAGAACCTTGCACAGAGCTTCCATTTTCATCTAAACGGTATATATTTTGCATCCTGACTGTCATTTTTTCTGGGCTCTTCTTTCCCTTCTCTTCTTCCCTGTTCCACCATTTGACAAAAACAGTTTTTCAAAGTATAAATACAGAAAGTTTATATGGCAAGGTCCATTGTGTTTTTTAGTTGAAGTATAGAAATTAATATAATCTTAAAAAGGAGATTGCTTTTAACAAATGAAAATGAGAAAGAATAAAAGCACGAATTTGGTGAAGATGTTCTGGGAGGATTTTATTAATACATGGTGAAAACTTACAGGACGCTGTAAGTAATGTAAGTTTTGTGTATGCAACTTCTCCACAGAAACAGAAGAAAGTCTTGACAGAGATTATCTGAATAGTTTTTGAACTGCTGCTTTCGTAAGAGTAAAAATAAAGTACTCATAGCCCCATTCTTTAAGGCAGAAATCCACCCTCTCTGTGTTTGTGTCTGTCTGTCTGAAAAAAGGACGAAATGCTTTAACATTGTACTGGCTTGGCCTTGGAAAACATCAGGTAGCAGGTTTCATTGTACCAGTCTCTGCTAAATACAGAAACTTTCAGTAATTAGCATACATGTTTTATGTCTGTGCTTTGATCAAAATCACCCTCTCACTCCCGGGAGGGGGTCTGAGCGTGGGGTGGGAGAGCATCGTCCTCGGGCACCCCGAGGCGGTGGGGGGTGCTGGCTGCCCGTCCGCCCCCAGGGCTGCGAGCTGAGCCACCGCCGTGTCCTCGGGGAAGAGCTCCTCCAAATCCGCAGTCCCAGACCATTCGCCTGCGTGACTCTGCGTGTCCAGGAGCGAAAACAAAGGCCATGGGTGCTGCAGAGCAGGGAGAGCGTGACACAAAGGAGCCGTCCGCACGCTGATGGGATCGCTGCTGGAGGACGAGCAAAGGGCAGCGGCACGGCTGGTGGAGGTGGAGTGGCCAGAAAGCCAGCTCAGAGGAACCTGCAGCCACCCCGAGACTCAAAGTGCCTGTTGGACTAGTTAATTAATCCACATAAGCAAACTAAGTCAGGGGGAGGGAAGGTATTTGTCAGACTTTGTGATTTATTTCATGATTCAGTGCCAGCCAAAATGCTGTGGTCAACAAGAAACAACATTGCAGATTTTTCTATGTGTCTCTAAAGCAAGATTTCAAGTTGATTGCAGAAGCATAACTCTTCCTACATACTCCAGTCTGTAGAATTTATTGTGAGCAAAAACAAAGCTTTATGCGTTCTGTTGTGAATTTGACTTAACTTTTAGGTCACCAAACGGATTTAATAAAGAGAGATTTTGTTGAAATATTTCATTCAGCAGTAAAGCTCTTGTATTTATTTGCTGGTTTGAGCAGGTTTACTTTCTGGCATTAGGAATATTTGAATCATTGTATCATGGTTTTCCCCTGTGAAGCAGGGGATTTTGACAGTGAAGAAGAGAAACTTAGTTGGTTTGTCCTCAGGAAGGACATGCCTAATGATTAACAGGAGTTAATTTGCTGGTAATTTTGATCTGTAGCCTGTCAACCATTCTGCACGTGCATTTCTGTGAAACAGCACTCACAGTACTGATGGCCAGGGCAGAGTTTTGAATTACACATACCGTTTTCATTATGAATGAATTTCCAAGTAATAAATAATGCACTCAAATACGGCAGTGCATTTCTTTACTTTTAATGACTAGACACCAAAAGGCCTAATTTTCCCTTGGGCATACCCACGACTCACTTCTACTGAAGAGAGCTGATGTGATGCTGTCCTCTCCGTCCTCTCTGCTGGGAGCCAAGAGTATTTCAAAGTGCTGTTCAGATTAAAGCAGGTAGTATTAGCCCCAACTTTTGGATGAAGAATAGCAGCAAGCAGGTATTATGCTCTAAAGCACCCACTGGATGTTTAAGTGACATACCTTGTATCCAGATATTGCATTACACACTTCAGCTGAAATTACTGACTTTTTCAGTAAATGAAGGGCTAGACATGACATTATAGATGGTATAATTTTACTTTCTAATCATCTCCTTTTATTGGGAATGAATAGTACAATCAAAATCAGTTGGATAATTTTTTATTGTTTTTTTTACTGTTTTAAATCTTGATGTTGTGATTTGTGTTAATAACACACGTAGAGGCTTCAGATTTGGATTGTGGGAACAGGATGGGACACTTTGCATTAAAAAGTCTGCGAACACACAAGACAAATTTACACACAAATTGTGATGGTTACTGTAAAAGTATAGGTAAGGCGAACACTGCTGTTGACGTGAATCCTCCCTTAATGATGAAAAAGATGCTGTGGTGGTACAGCTGTCTTTGCACACTGAGAGAAGTAAACAGTGTTGACGTGCAGAATTTTTAAACAGCTGTAACTGCATCCCTATTCTTTTAGCTTATTGCCTTTTATTTCCTTTTTGATTTTTCCTTTTTAATTCTGCCAAAGGCTGTGTGTGAGAAGGTTATGGTGTGACAGTTGATAATTTAGTGTGTCGTCCCGATTTATTGCACATTACCAAACCTTGTTTTGAAATAGAGTTACTTGGCTTACAGTCTTAGTCGCTGTGGTTATGCATAAAGTCATTTTCGCATGCAGCCGTCAGAAAGCAGTGCTGAAGACACAGATTTTGTGAATTTGCAAGGAGGAAAAGTGTATTTTATGCTGTGCATTAACTTCTTGTTCCATGTGCTCCCACTCTGGCAACCTCTGGACTTGAGCTGGGCATCCCCATGAGTGCAGGCAGAGATAATTCAAATGGCTGGAATCAGAAGCTTTGGAGTCTCTGCCTCTGAAGAAATGCTTATCTGAATTTATACCGTGAGGGGCAGGGCAAGAGCGTGGTGTCAAATAAAGTCCACCTGATAGTTGGACATGTGCTGATTTTAAGCTGAATCACGTTTGGTGCCAAGCAGGTTGATAGCTTTCCTTTTCTGAAGATAGAACTAATTCTCCACTTTGGTACATTGAAAGTCTACTATCAGTTTCAATAAGTGCAGTAATCATAATGTTGAATATATTATAGAAAAATATTCATATAAATTAAATATAATTAATTTTATTTCTGTTTTTCAGGAGAAGTCGATGTGGATTGGTCCATCTGTAATAAAGACTTAGAGGTAAGACAGACAACCAAATTGCTCCATAATCCTTTATTTTTACATTTATTAACAAGCAGAGCAAGATAAAAGGGATTGAAAAACCCGTCTGTAGTTTTTGTGTGGAATCCCTAGCAGTGTCCTGCCAAAGGCCGGCAGAGCCCGAGCTCTGGCGCAGCAGGAAGGGGTTCACTGGTTGGGGCAGGATCAGGAGCGGGGTGGGAGGAGGATGCCGGCAATCGGAGCAGCTCCACAGACTCTGCGAGGAGGAAGTCAGCGCTTCCTTCCCAGCCTCTTCAGAGATTCGTAGTCGTTTTGTGGCAGCTGTATCACGGTCCCACGGGCGGCACTACGAGCCCTCCGTGTTTGGTTCGCCTTCCTGCACTCCCAGAGGTTGGACTCGGTTAGGGAGTTGGTACGGTAATACGGAGTACTCATGCAAGGAACCGTAGCATCCAGGAAGAGTAAGCTTCAGCTGCAAGGTCCAATTCCTTCGGTTTTCTCTTTGCAGGGTTCAGTAAAGCTTACATAATCAGGTGACATCAACGCCCTCTTTCCCTTAAGAGAAATGGTGTTTTTGTACCTCTTCCATTCACTTGTCCAAAATTTTATTTCCGTTTTTAAAAATTGTGATGTTTACTAAGCAATCAAGGTTGAAGGTAGGATTTTCAATTCTGTCTGCCTATGCAGAAAGTATGTGTGAGGTCACGGGGAGAGAGAGAGTTGTTTCCAGCTTCTCTTTTTTCTTCTTTTTCCTTTTTAAATCTTTCTTTACAATTGCAAATTGCAGATTTGGTCTAGACTTGTATAGCATTGTACTTTGTCCAAGAAGTTTCCCTTAATGTGTGCAAGGGAACATGTAACTTGCATTTGCAATTAATGTTAGTTATATTTGTATTCTGGGAAAAATTCCAGTTCGTCATGAAATAGCATAGTGAGTCAAAGTGTCTTGGCTAATCAAGGGAAAGCAAAACTTCAAAACTGCAATTTTAAGCAGCAATAAAGAATGTGCAGAAGTGAAATTTTGAACAAGACAATACTTTTCTTCTAGACAATGCAAGTTTCTCTGTAACTGAATTATCCAGTTCAAACTTGGATGTGTAAATTATACTTGTAAAAAGTTAGATTTCTGAACACTACCAGCAGTGATTTTACAAATTTCCAGTTCTAACAAACAGTAAACCACAGAATCTCAAATAGTAAATACATTTTTCTCTTCTTGTATCCCCAGGCACAGATCTCCAACTATGCAAGTGTGAGGCATACCAGTATGCGGTACTACACAGCTGATAAAAATGTCACCTGCAGAAATTGTGGTAGACCAGGTCATTTGTCCAAGAACTGTCCTACTCCAAAGGTAAATGCAACACTTTAACTACTTGTAGATGCAGCTGTTGTTCCTAATACTCTTTCGTGCTTGCCGTTAAAAGCATTGTTTCAGTGGTTTACTATTTCATTAAAAGGTTGCTCCAGGTTGAGGGATAACTTGTACAAGATCAGTTTAGTATATAAAATTAGCTGTCTGTTTTGTAGAGGTCATTGCTTTTATTGTTTTTATAAAGGAAAAGATCTGTTAGTATAAACTGAGCAAAAAACCAATCAAGTACAGTGTAGAAACATTTTTTCATATTGTAAAACCAGTTTTAAGATGTAAAATGTTTTTCAAATGTATTTTCAATAAGGAGAATATAAGGAATACAAAAATCACCCTAGTGAATAAATGAAAACAGATATCTATGTAATGAACCATGATTTGAATAATGTTAAAAATTACAGACAAGAAGAAATTGGAAATAACTTTAAGCAGCTCAGGTAGATGCCAAATATTCAGAAAGTTTGTTCAGGGGTTAGAGGTTTAAAAATCAGTCACTGGATTTACCAGTCCCTGCAACAAAGTCTGCAAAAACCTCAGTCCCTGAGGCTGTTACCCACGCTGAGGCTTTGAGTGGCTACATCCACCCAGCTGAAACGTAAGCCCTTGGAGTGAAGATACACTCACTCACTGCGAAAACTGGCTTTAAAGAGATATAACTATGGCCCCAGAATAGTTTTCAGCATTTTATATATTTGTTGGCCCACGTGCTTATTTGTGTGAGTCACAAGGCATGTAGTGGTTGTGGCAGGCTGACCCCGGCTGGCAGCTAAGCCCCCACCCAGCCGCTCACTTAAGCACTCCTTGTGGGGTGGGGGAGAGAATTGGAAGGGCAAAAGCAAGAAAAACTCATGGGTCGACATAAAGACAGCATGGTAAGTGAAGAAAAACCCCAGTGATGCAAAAGTAATCGCTCACCACAGCAGACCGATGCCCAGCCAGTCCCCAGGCAACAGCTGCTGTGGAAAACCTCCATCCCCCGGTTCTGATGCTGAGCACGACACCGTATGGTCAGCTGGGGTCAGCCGTCCAGCGCTGCCCCCCACCAGCCTCTTGCCCACCCCTCGCTGGGGGTCAGGCTGGGAAAAAGAGAAAGCCTTAAGCAACGGCTAAATTTTGGTGTGTTATCTAAAACACAGCCCCATAACAGCTGCTATGAAGAAAATTAACGCCATCCCAGCCAGACTTAGTGCAGTGGTCTATGGCACAGACCACATTTACAAACCAGTCCAGTATGTTGTGTTACATACCGTACATCATGTTCCTGTGATACAGGTCTTTCAGCTTTTAAGAAATTTAATAAAAATATTAGTGTTCATACGGAGTGCCCAACATTTCTGCTCTTGAGTGAAATATACTTTCCAGTTTAATGGTTATTTTTGCTGTATTCATGAAGCAAATAACAAGGGCTTCTGATGCAATGTCCAAATCAAGAAAATACAGGGAGTCTATGGAGTTAAAACTTCGAGTTAGTCTATTCATAATCTTCCTTCACTTCGATTCCTTGATGAAACATAATATCTCTGCAGTTCCTAGTAAGCAGCAGACATTTATTTGGGGTGGTTTCTTCTTCATTTCCTCTTTTGATTTTTTTCTCCTTTTCTTTAATGTTTTGATACGTTCTCATGTAACATAATTCTTTTTTTATTCCTCCATAGAAAATTCCCCCTTGTTGCCTGTGTGCAGGAAGAGGTCATCTACAAAACAGTTGCCCAGCACGTTTTTGTTTGAACTGCTGTTTGCCTGGCCACTATTTCAGGGAATGTCTTGAGAGAGCCTATTGGAATAAACACTGCAATCGCTGTGATATGAAGGGGCATTACGCTGATGTGAGTATAGCCCACGGCAAAGAACTCATTCATTATTGGTTTTGTATCTGTCAAAAATTGAATTTACAACAGCCACAATCTTTTCATGTTTTTTTTTTAATTTTATATAGTGCATATTTGTATAAGCATATGAAAATATTGTAGTTAGCTGTCACCTAACAGTATCATAGTTTTCTTGAAGAATGGTTCAAAGAAAACAAACTGGAGGGTTGTAAACACTCAGTCATTAGTTTAGTTTTGTCCAGTTTAGTTAGGGTGGTGAAAAACGTCCTGATTTCTTTTGAATGGAAGGTGTATGGAGGTTGAAATTAGGAGACATGGTATGCCAGCAAGAGATAAAGAATAGCTCTGATGCTCCAAGAGTTCCAGATCCATGTTTTTTTCACTATGATCACATGTTCATCAATGAAAATATTATTACAAGTTTAAACTAATGTCTAAATGGGTTTTGGAGGCATTTAGAACTGTGCTATATTTTACATTGCAAATGTACTTCACGAACAAAATGGAAATGCTACACTTTATATCTTATGCAAGCATAGGTGAATAAAAATTTTATTGGATATTAGCTGATAAGGAAGCAGATCTACAACCATATTCATATGCCTTAGCTTAGTTTCTGCCTGCTTTTCAGTAGAGTCCTCTCTTATTTGTGAACATGCAAAAAGAAAGATAATGATGAAATTAATTGTCTCTCTACTTCCGTATCACTATGGACAGGCCTATCACATATATACTGTAAGAGAATTTGCAAAGTAGTGGAACAGTTGCAAAATTGTGTACTCTACTATTGAGTGAAAAATGTTGATAGAAACATTTAATGTCTGGAACCTACTGATGTTTTGTCTTAATCCCATGAGAACCACACTGATGTCATCCATCTTCACTACTGTCATTCCAAAACCAACTTGTTGTACTTAGACCAGCGTAGCTCATACGGATTGGGTGGACACTCTGGTCCTGTTGTCGGTCACTCGCATTCCTCATTCCTCGTTCATATTATGTTACGCTGCCTTTATGTCACAAGCACCTGAGAGAAAAAAGTACTTAGTACAAATAATACTCTCCATACCATACCTAACAAAACAACATTTCAGAGGTGCTAGCAAGCTTGCATCTGTATTCACAGTATGAATGGTTCTGTCAAGTGGGACTATGGAATCGCTCCTTTCATCTTGCTAAAAGATTGGATGTTCAGTTTATTTCCCACATGCTTGGCTGCTTGTTTCAGGTTGAGCAGCAAAATGGGAGAAGGGTTTCCATTTATTTTACAGGGAGATGGAGGCCCCATAAAACACATGCATTCTGTTATATTTTACTGAGTGTTCAGAGTTGTCTTGGATAAATGAATGAGTAACTTTGGCATGAAAACAGGTATGGAAATATTAAAAATGTTCAAGTACTGTAAGGATACTGAAGTATGTTAAAGCTTATCCAGATGCAGTGTGTTCTCCGCACTGAAGACTACGTGGGAGGTAAGGTCATGTGCCTTCATTTGGCTGAGACTTTTTTCTCAAAATTTTTATCATTGAAACGGTACCATTACAGAAACACACTTTTCAGTGCATGATCTCCATTCTTAAAAATATTTCTTCAATTCTTCTGAATGCATTTTGAAACAAGTAGAAACTGTTCTGCTCTTGACAGTCTGCCCAAAGCTGTTATCACGGCTAGTGAAAGTTAGTAGATATAAGATGGAGAGAGGCTTTTTACCAGCGCCTGCAGTGGTAGGGCAAGGGGCAACGGTTTTAAACTAAAAGAGGGTAGATTTAGATTAGATACAAAGAAGAAATGTTTTACAATGAGGATGGTGAGACACTGTGACAGTTGCCTAGAGAATTTATGGATGCCCCATCACTGGAAGCATTCAAGGTCAGACTGGACGGGACTCTGAGCAACCTGATCTAGTGAAAGGTGTCCCTGCCCATGGCAGGGGTGTTGGAAATAAATGATCTTTAGAGGTCCCTTCCAACTCAAGCTGTTCTGTGATTTTATGATAATGCACAGTAGGTTAGGTCAGTTCTGTACTAATTGCCAGGAATCATACATCACTAAGGTTGGAAAAGACCTCTAAGGTCATCGAGTCCAACCATCAACCCAACCCCCCCATGCCCACTAAACCATGTCCCCAAGCGCCTCATCTACACGTCTTTTAAATCCCTCCAGGGATGGGGACTCCACCACTGCCCTGGGCAGCCTGTGCCAAGGCCTGACCACTCTTTCAGGAAAGAAATTTCTCCTCATGTCCAACCTAAACCTCCCCTGGCACAACTTGAGGCCGTTTCCTCTCGTCCTATCGCTGTTACTTGGGAGAAGAGACCGACCCCCCCTCGCTCCAACCTCCCTTCAGGCAGTTGCAGAGCGCGATGAGGTCTCCCCTCAGCCTCCTCTTCTCCAGGCTGAACACCCCCAGTTCCCTCAGCCGCTCCCCATCAGACTTGTGCTCCAGGCCCTTCCCCAGCTCCGTTGCCCTTCTCTGGACACGCTCCAGCCCCTCAATGTCCTTCTTGTCGTGAGGGGCCCAAAACTGAACCCAGGATTCGAGGTGCGGCCTCCCCAGTGCCCAGTGCAGGGGCACGATCCCCTCCCTGCTCCTGCTGGCCACACCAGTGCTGATACAGGCCAGGATGCCGTTGGCCTTCTTGGCCACCTGGGCACGCTGCCGGCTCGTGTTCAGCCGGTTGTTGACCAGCTTCTAGCTGTACTTTTGCTTATAGCTAATGTGCACACAGTACCATTACTTTAAAGAACGTGAACAGCATAATCCTGCATCCCTTTTCTGGTAAGCAGTTAGACAGAACTGTAATCTTAAGTATCTTTTCTTTGCGTCTCTTGCCACCTTTTCTATTTTACACATTTTATTAAGCCAGTTCTAATAAAGTAATTTTCTCTTCTGTAAAGAATTATGAGTCCTCTATCATCCCAAAATTTAAATCCTACCTAAGTTGTGTAGATTATTGGGAACATCACAGCGTGTATTTTTTCTGCTCACTTAAGTCCACTTTAAGTCAGAAACGTTTGTCTTTGAAACTTTGGGGCAGTTCTCTTGCGCTTCTGCACGACAGGCATGAGGCCACCTGCACAGTGAATGCCAGACTGTAAGAGCAGGGTCTCATCTGCCCCATCGTTGGAAAAAAAGATGGCACAGCAGGGCTGCAGAGTTCAAAAGGAAGGCTGTGAAGCTACGCAGCAGGGTCAGAGAGGTTACGGAAAGCAAGAAGGTATCCTTTGAAAGCCTGATGTCTGTATGCGAATGAAGAAAATGGAAGGGATCATAAACTCTGGCAGATTAAATGCAAAAGTACAGAATTGAGGATAAAAAAGAGTATAAGGGGCACTTTGCAAAGGAATCAAAAACAACAGTAAATCTTTCTTCACATCAGAGCAAGAAGCCTGTACGGCCAACAGATGATCAAGACATGAAAGAAATGCTCAGCCAAGATAAGGCCATTGTTAAAAACCTAAAAATACTTTTTTGGCATCTAGTGTTCATAGTGGAAGAAACAGGCGACATTCCCACACTGAAATCCTGCTTTGTGAAGGGAATAATCAGAGAATCTCTCTGAAACTGAAGCGAATGTTAGAGTTACTACTAACCTATGAATGCTAACACTTTACCAGAACTAGATAACGATTACCCAAAAGCTGTAGGGGAGGTGGGAGGTGAAACAGCCAGATTAGTGACGGTGGTGTGTAACCTTTTGCTTTGTGTCTGATTGGTAACTGAGTGGCAAATACAATGACAATTTTTAAGATGGGTCCCAGAGAGAGCTGGGCAACCAGGCCTGCCAGCCTGATGTGTACACCCAGGAAATTACCAGAAAGTGCAATAGCAGCGGTGTGTTGGAATGGATGTATAAATATGATATACGTGTGAGGATTCAAGATTGCCTTTGTAAAGGACATCCTACTTCTCAGAAATCTCTGGGGTTCTTCAAAGGAGAAGGTCAACAAGCATGTGTGTAAACATGATCCAGCTGACATAGTCTACAATTTCCAGAAGACATTTGACACAGTTCCTGACCAAAAGCTTTTAAGGAAACTAAACAGTCATGGAATAAGAGGGTAAAGGTAGGATATGCTAGTGTGACATGGAAAAGGGTGAACAATAGGGCAACAAGATTTACTGAGAAGACTGAATTATTTAGAGTGTCAGTGCTGTGAGCTAACTGAAGAACTGCCCAAGGACTCTAAGCAATGGAGGGAGAGCGAAATAGAATGGTGGATGAACTTGAATGGCAATACGTGTAAACTAAAATGCCCAGGGGAAAATAATCCCATCTTTGCATATTGAGTGATGGACTCTGAGCTTACCATTATCATTCAGGACTCAAATTTTAAAGTTATGAGATATGATCCTAAAAAAATGAGTTTAGAGTTCAAAAACTGTGAAAAAAAGCCAGTGAAACGTTAGGAATCACCAGGAAAGCAGTGGACACCTAGGTGCAACTTTGGTCCCTCTCTTCTGCATCCTTCAGCACAGCTACAACTCTTCAGCCTGGAAGAGAGATGACAGAGGGCAGGATCTGTAAAGAGCTTCAAAATCATCCGTGACGGGAGACAGTGGTTAGGGATCAACTGTTCATTGTTTCTTTCAGTGCAAGAATTAGGGGATACCTGACGAAGGCAGTAGGTTGAGAAGAGACAGAAGGAGATGACTTCATGCAATAGATAGCAAACCTGTGAGACTCCTTACCAAGCGACACAGTAGATGCAGAAAGTCTGCTCTGGTCCCAGAGGAGATGGGAGCAGTTCATGGAAAAGAAATCCATGGAAGGTTATTGAACATGTAGAAATTTCATCCAGCTTGCAAAGTCATTGAGCTTAAAAGAGTTGAGTGTGGAAGACTGTTAGGGAAAGGATGTGTGCTTGCCCTGTTTTTAAGCTCCATGAGGAATCGGCTTATGGCCACAGTGAGAGACCAGGGGCGGGTGGTGGTCGACGCAGCGTAGTCATTATTGTTTTCAGGCTATGTAAGCTGAGCGTAGTAACAGGTCCCTATGTCTGTGCCTCTGTTAATTACTTTCTCTAAAGAATTACGAGTCCTCCACGGGGCATTGTATCAAAAACCTGAAAGTGTTTTACCAAACCCCGTTACTACAGCTGTTCTGTACAGTCTCCCTGTTGGGACGTTTCTGCTGTCCGTCGGAGCTGGAAGCAGACCGCAGGTTTTACTCTGAGCCTGGGGCTAAATGAGTCCAACGTTCCCCAGCGTTCTCCAAAATACTCTGAAAACTCTACTGCAGCCTTTATAGAGCAGATCTTAATACAGCATTGGGAAAAAGACTGATATATTCCCTAACTTTTTTTTGAATTGTTATCAAATACCTTGGATGTTCCGAAAAAGTTTTAGTTTGTCTTTTCCAGAAAGTTCACTTGCTATTACTGTGACACAAAGGATGCAGAACAGGCTCCTGTGCACAGTCTGTTTCAGAGTGACTCTCCACAGTCACGCTTTTGTCCAGAAATGAACCTGAGGCAGCTGAAGGTACTTCACCTAGTTTGATTTGAAAATGTTCAAAGTTATTTAAAACATTTTCAGGGTAATATATTTATTGTCTGTTAGGACAGTCACTTCCCTGAGACAGCCCTGAGAATGTATGGAGTCATCCTAGATGGAGAAGTGTTAGAAGCAACTCAACCTCGCGTGCTTTCCTCAGGAAGATCATCAGAGGAGACGTAGCAGAGTTGTTCAAAAGTTTCAAGTGTGTCTCTGTTTGACTGTCTGCTGCTCCCCCTAGGACAGACCACATCTATCTCATGCAACATTGTGTGCACATATAGATGTGTATCTATATATACCTGTGTGTACACATATATACTTATGCTTATGTATGTATAAGCTGAAAACCCCATGCTGTGAACATTCTGTGTTTTGCAGGTTAGGTGGCAGTTGGGTGGATGTCATGAGGCTTGTGGTCTACAGTCTCACCTGCCAGCTGCAAGGGTAGGAAAAGAACTTCATAAAGAGGGTGATGTGGCAGGGAGGAGGCGAATGTGGCAGGCAGGACAGTGTCTCCTTGTATACTTAGGAAAAAACAGTGTGTAGGTGCTCGGTGAGCTGCCTGAGCTCGTCCAGGAGCTGGCAGCCAGCAGTGCCTGGGTCCCTGGTGCTCCTCAGCCGTGCTCTGCCTGCTGGCCCCGTTCGTGTAAAGACACCTGTGTATCTGCACGCCCCAAACACCCTGCAAGCAGCACTTCTTCCCGGGAACCAGCCGGGTACCTCAGCTGGCATCTCCTCCATGTGTCTTGACACCTTTTCTGGCTGTGTAAACCACCGTTAGCCTCTTCTCTCCCAGGAGACTTCCTTCTGCCTTTGTCGTTTTTGGAAACCATGCCGGTGCTTGCCGCGGAGACGTGGCCGCAGACACAGGGACAAGCCCGCAGGGCTGCGCTGGTGGCCTCGCGGCCGAAGGGCCTGTTCCCACCAGCAGCGCCGCAGAAAGCAAGGGGTTTGCCCTTCTCCCCTCGTCACCCAGCCGCGTCCCCCGTTCCTCACGCCTGCGGCAAGTCCATGCCCGCCTAATGGTAAGCGTAAGTGAACATTACCGGGAGCCTGCTCGATGCCGGCGGTTAACCAGCTCGGCCCGCTCCACACCGGCGCCGGCGGCGCGGGGAGAGGTCTCGACATCTGCTCCTGCAGCAGCGGTTTTGAAGGGAAGCATTGTGTGTTTTCCGCGGCAGTTCCCATGCGGAGGTGATGAAAAGTGTGTGTTTTGGCAAATCTTTTGTTTTATTGTGGTGGCTTGCGGCAGGGCAGCTCCTAGCAGCCGCCGCTTTGACAAAGCACCAGAGGATTCTGTTAAAAAGTTGTGTTTAGTAATTGTAGTCGTCGTGTCAGACCATAACTGACTTGGAGCTGAAGGATTTTTGCGAGATGAGTAGCTGTGCCAGCAGGGACCCAAGTCTCCTGGGCCAGCCGCGCTCTCATTAAGATTTGCCGCTAGCCGTGGCGGTGTTCGGCAAGTATGTGACGTGCATGCTGTTATTGTATGCTTGGCTTGTCAGCCTGCAGCTTTCTGACACTCACTTATGTCACTCTTTATTCAGAGAGGAAGAAGCTTTTGATAATTTGACAAGACAAGCTCTTAAACGATCTAGGTCATGGCCTTCACTGTCTGTGATTGTGAACATATTTCCTGAAAGCCCTGTCACTCATCACAGCTACATTTTCTCCCGGGGAGCCGCAGGCCCATCCCGGTCTCCTGTCAGCGCGTGCATTTTGGTTATTCATACGCCAAATACAGTAGCGGGGTTTTTCCTTGCCTTTTGCAAATGCTGGCGTGTTAGCGAGGCTAATCCTCGCCCCCGCGCCGCGTCCCAGCAGGGCCGCCGTCGAGGGCCCTTCGGCGCAAGGCAGACGACCGGCCAAGGGGAGCGGAAAGGAGGAAAGGCCGCTTAGTGCCGTTTTTGTGTTTGCTCATTGTTGTGGAAATATGAGAACTGGTGGCAAGGGCCTTGTCTATTGAGCACTCGAGTCCTGGTCTGCTGTCAGGGGCTGTTTGAGATTGAGTGTTTTATTTTCTTTGATGTTCACGTTTGAGAATAGGGAAGTGGGAATTAAACAACAGATGCATTAAGCCGTTGTTCTGGTAAAACAATAATTAGCACCTGATAAAATTCAATACGGGTCAAAATGTGCAGTATCCAGCCTTGATTCATCTGGCAACCTTAGCCGGATCAGGCTCAGATACGAGTAATCGTCCTTCCAAACTAACAGAATGTGGGCTGCAGCAAAAACAGCACAGATTTGGGAAAATTAATTGCCCAGCACTTGTGCAGCAAAAGGCAGGCGGGCGTAGCTGAAGGTGCGGGGAAGCGCACCTCAGCGGCGCTTGCTGCAGCTGTGCCGCGGTGGCACCGCTTCTGAGAGTAGGCACCTTTTGTGCTGGAACATCTAAATGCTGGTAAGGTCAGACCACTGGGGCAGGAAATAAATGCAATTTTATTTTAATGTAGTTCATCACACTGCCATCGTGCTTGTATACCACAAGGGCTTTTCTTTAAATGAGGGCCATTCATGGTTAAGTACTTTTAAATAAATAAGAAAAATCACAGGTTCGGTGGGTGTTGTATTTGGTTATGCTCTCTTCCATATTCCCTAGCAAACCTCTTTGCTTCATTTGAGAAGCCAGTATTCAGTATTATTCAGAATTATATATATAATATATATATATTATTCACTATAATTGTTAATTATATTTTTTGTCATTCCATGATAGAAGATACAGACAATAACTCTGAACTGATGCAAGGTAATAGGACTCCTACTTAAAAGTATCGTTTCTAAAAAGCTGTTGTTTAGCCAGGCATCCGTTTTCAACTATTGTATTCAACTTCTGAAGTTCGTAAGTGATCATTGTGATGATGAAAAGTATTACACTGAATCACAATCTGAATGAAGAAATATGCTTGGCCAATTTTCCCTTACCACCTTCTTCCTACATTCCTTAAGTTTTCCCACCGTATTAAAAAATCCTTAAAGATGATGATGATAAAACCTACCTCTTGATAGCACTGCTGAGGGATTGGGACTGTGCCTCTTCCAGTGTTTTGGTAAGAGCTGTGCCAACTGTAGTTTCCTTCTCTGAGTTACAGATTTTCACGATAAGTGGTGTCTTTGTGTACAGAGCAAAGAAAAACCCAACCAAACTATTATTCAAAAATAATTTTTTTTATTATTATTAAATAGCTGCTCTGTGAGTAAAGGTCATATCACAGAGTGGCATTTTGCCAGTATGTGACAACTCATTGATTGCGATTTTTCAACCATATTAGTCTGGGGACACTGTGGTAATCAAAAACTATCCAGAACTAATGTATAAATAACTGCTTGCTACCCCTGTGCTAAACCAGCAAAAGTCTCATGTACAGTTGAAGCCTTTTACAGGTTTGAGAGAGAAGGCAAGGTCTTTGATACAACATTTTTGTACACTCAAGAGTGTTTATATATTGCGCCTCCAAATCCTGTGTAAGTTAGTGAAGGAGGAAAATCTTTTTTTTTGCACTTGAAGATGGCTCGAGTCTGTTCAAACTGTCAAATGTTGTAGTCTGTTCCTCTGTTAGAAATGTGATATACTTCACACATTTTCTTTATAGAAATATTAATATAAAACTCAAATATTTACATGCAGTGTTTGAGTAAGAGGAGAAATGTCGAACCATTACACAGAACAGATTGTAGATTTTTCTCCAGAAAATTGTGTTACTGACGGAATGAATAATAAATAGTATAATTTCCATCACATCCGGGAAAAACATACCGTATATGCCATAGGGTGACTGTCAAAAACTTGGATTATTTTTTGAGAGATTCAGTTGCTAATATTGGTTGTTAGGTGGGGTTTTTTTTTTAATTAACATGCTCTGTCAGAATAAAAGAAGGCAAGAATTTAGGCATGAGCGAAAAATTTATTCGAAATCTAAAGAAATGTTAATAGTACTCATTTGCAAGTAGTCACGAGGCTTTAATGTTTGAAATTGGAGCTACAGCGTATTATGTAGAAGCCATGGAATAACTAATATTTCTTCTTAAAATACTGAAAATTGAGATTGGCAAACCAAATTGCTAATTATTCAAATGATTAAGAAGCTATTTTAATAAAAGGGTGAACGTTCTAAACAAAAGTGAAAGACCTCCATCGAAGTCACGGTGTGCACACTCTCTTAAACACTAAAATGGCTAACAGACAACTGTCACTATTTCTGTGTCAGTTTATGGCTTGGGGGTCACAGGAGAAGACAGAAATACTGTAGATTTTGTAAAAATATTAAGAACCCTTGAGAAAGTCATCTCTGTCTCATTGATCATTAACACATTCTGATTTTGTTTAAAGAAGAATCTATCCTGTCTCTTCTGTATTCCTCAGTTCTATTGTGTTATTGCTGTGACTCAAAAATCTGCTGTGTAAAATTTTTTACAATGGGCTGCACTTACAAGTTTGTGTGCGAGTCTGGCAAGTTTGAAAAAAAATTTAAAAAAATCAAGCAAACCATTGTAAAAATAGAAACATTAAAGCAATCTGTTATGCTTCTTGTTTACAACTCATCTGACATTAGGCTACTGAGGATTATTACATGTAACAATTATATTTTGATTAGGATAGAGATATGTACAAAAATACTAAAATATTTCTATTTCTACATGAAAGGAAGGTACTTTGTGATTTAATTTCCAAAACATTATGTAAATTTAAAATGTCAGAAAATGTAGAATTAAAATTCATTTCTGTTTGTTTTGCAGTATTAATACTTATTACAGTTAAGAACACGTTACCCTCCCAAACTTCTAACCTTCAGATAAGAAGGGGAGAGAGAAAACTGTTACTGGCTTTCTGACAATGGCAGGGAGTGTGTTAAACCAGTGTAAAATTCAATTAAACTGTCTAGCCAGGTTTTTGAAGCTGAAATGCAGACCCTTTCAGTTAAGCTTCTTATTTTCCTGTGACCGACACCGGTGGATACTGTGTTATGCCAAAACCAACAGGCTGTAAAGCACCTTGTTTCATGCTCCTAGCTGATCAATATTTTTATTTTCCAGGCTTGCCCAGAAATATGGAGGCAGTATCACCTAACAGTAAGTAGAAACACCTTTTTTATTTTCTTCTACACCCAACCTATTTACTCTTCTGTGAACTGCTGACCATAAAATATAGACAAGCATCTTCTGTGAGAAGATAATAAACATCTGAAGAGTTTTTGAACTGAAGAATGCAATGGAACACTGTCACTATTTTTTAAACATCTTTAGAACTTATGATTTCGGTTTAATACTGTTATCATTAAACGAGTGCCTTGCAGCACTCTCCTCTCAGTGACTACATTTACACACATGAAGAGGGTTAAATTTTAAGTTGAGATGCATAGCAGAAGCAATAATCCCATCTCAGATATCCCAGATGCTGGTAATTAATCACTGTGTGTGACAAAGCTTTCTTTTTAAATGAGTGAAATACATCTCAGCTAGAGTGGAGATGTTAATTTGAGCAAATACACTTTATAAACTTTTGCAGATAATTTCTAATTGGTAAGGATATAGCTATAACTTCTTCTTTGGCCTGCATTAGTTGATCTTTAGTCATTGAAACAAGAAAATAAAACTTTGTGAACTGTACTTGAGGTTTATTACCTTACCACACTTAAGGTGTATTACTTAACGTTTTTCCTCATATGTAAAAAAGAGATAAAAATAAAACAATATGTGTATAAATTTGGCTAATACTGAAACCTGGAACAATATTTAACTGGTTAAGACAATATTCAATGGATTGGTATCACAAATCTTGAATATATTCATTTATAAAATTATTATATGTAAAAACACCTTTAAAGATTAGAATTTTTGCTGTTCATCTGAATCTTTGCTGTCATTGCTATCCAGATCAACCTCATATGTATTTAGCTGTTACAGATAATTAATCACTGCTGTCCATTCAAAACAAAGTAGAAAAGTTTGTCCATTGCTTTTCTTTATGGGTCTTTGGTGTGGGCTTTGTCTTTTGAGCAATAAATGGGATGTGCTTTATAATTTGTTGCCTCTACCTCTTCATGGTAGTGGTATGCTCTTTTTTCTGGCTTTGCTTCTAAATTTAGTGAATAGGAGAAATTTGTGCTTAAAACCTCTTGCTTGTGTTTTCTGCATAATGATTTTACAACAAAGTTCTGCTTTGGATCTTCCACCCTTTCTGAGCATTTACTTTTATTTTAAACAAAATTGGTATAGACTTTTAAAAAACCCATTATGAGCAAAAGGTGCATTCACTGAGTATTTTTGTTTGCTTTTTTAAAATTGCATAAAGGAAAAAGGTAAATACTGTCTTTCATTATAATCCCTAAGGGTGCATGTAAAAATGATTTCTGAAATGTTTATGATATTTGGAATCTAATAATCAGATAGGTATATTAGATGCAGTAGTATGTTGGGTTCTGTTCTTTACTGAGATATAGGATTTAATTTAATTTTAGTCTTGCTTGCCATTGAAAATTCCTCAAAAAGTGAGTTGCAATCAACACTTAGAAAATACTTATTTTTGTAAAAAAACGTGGGGGAGCTTAAACCTGACCAAGTGGTTACTGGGGCAGAAACTGAGGTATCTGAGGTAAAAAAATTTATCTGTGAATTTTGTAGAAAGTGATCGGAGTTTACACTTTGCTTAGTATAAAGCTAACAACATGTGTCAAAACAAGGTTTTGTTAGAAGATGTAGTAGTAACGAATATGAATGTATTATTAAAAGTACCCATTTGGAAATTCTTAGTGCATTTTAGGGGCATTTTGAAATGTGGTCAAATATGGGCATGCAAAGATAAATTGACATTGAGTCAGACCTTGGCTACTGATAAATAATTTTTTATTTTGCAGTGAACTGCAAATTATCTGCAAATAATCCACATTTCTGGTATGTGGGAAATGCTTTGCACGTCTCCATTTTTTGCATGGGAAGACTCACTTTGACGTAAAGTTACATTAGTAGTCAGATTAAGCCTGGAATTTAAAAAATTGTGTTGTAAAAGACATGCTTGATATTTAAAATAAGTTGTACCTTAAGAAACTGCATTATCTGAATTGTTTAAATGTATGAGTTCCAGCTTTTATTATTCCAGTTAAATATTCTCTTTTGCACCCAAAGCAGAACAGAAGTAAATAGTATTCTCGCAAGAATCAAAACTTCTATGTTAGAATAATGTATATTATATATATATTTACAGAGCTGTAACTAAAAAGTCAAGATCTTTTACTGTCTTATCAGCATAGTAGTATTTCACTGTAGAAATTAGTTTATAATTTTCCTAGTTTAGAATAAATATTTCTGAACAAACAGGATAACTGTTTAAAGAAAAATAATAGATGTTTTTTAAAAAGTACTATTGTGGTTGCTGCTGTGCTGCAGAGGCTGCCTGATTATTAGCAAACAGACTAAGGCTACAGTGAGTCTTTCCTGTGCTTTAGCTACGGATACAACCGCTAGATTTAAATTGATTTTGGTAAATTGATCACGAGTGTCACACATGCAGGTACTTATAACCGCAAATAAAACAAGGCATTCAGGTTTGCAATAAAAGACTGTTTTTATAATGTTGTGTACAGCCAGCCAGTACAAAGTTTGTCTAAATGTTTTGCATTATATAAAGTATTCTTAGTTAATTACTGTGAATGCTTGTGTAAAACCATACAGCCTTCCACCTTTCTCTTTTGTGAGGCTTTTGGTGATTTTATTCATTAACTGGCTCTTTCCTAAGAGATGGACTGCCATCTATTGACTTCTTGTAGCCCCTGCACAGAAATGTGGATTGACTAGAACAATGACTAAATAATAAATCCATTCTGATGTTATGGATGGTGGTAGGTTTTTGTTTACATTAGCTAAATCCATTCTGATGTTATGGATGGTGGTAGGTTTTTGTTTACATTAGCTGTGGTGACAAATTTTGGCACATTACAAATAATTTGTTGTATGGGCAGAAATGTCTTATTCCAACCAAAATAGACTGCCAGTGCAGGAAATCTTATGAGCAGTTGAAATGGCAAAAAGGATTATAAGCGGAATGTTTTAATTTGCCTTTTGATAGAAGAAAGATTATCATATTGTATTCAATGAAGCTTAAATTTAAAGGCTCTATGATAATCAAAGCTTTATAGCTGGATGAAGTTAGTTTCTTTAAACTTGTTCTTTCAACTCTGTTAACTAAAATCATTCTGCAAAAAAACAATCAAAGTCAGCAGAACAATCCAATTCCCACTGTAGTTTAAAATAATATTTAATAACCTCTTTAAGATGGTGATTTAAAATTTTTACAAATCATTTTCATTGTGCCTGCTCTCTATGTATTTCTCCTATATCAGAAAAGGGAAATCATGTTTGTGAAAACATATTTTAGGTTTTTCTTCATATAGGTATCTATTTGCAACAAATAAGTCAGTTTGATACCTGCTTACATTTATCAAAGGGGTTATTATCAATTCAAATGATAACACAAGGACTTCATTGGCAGATCCAGGATAAACAGTTCTGATCATAGCTTACTGCAGGGTAAATAATAGTACGTGTAATTTTTTCACAGACAAGGCATTTGAAGGTCTTGTAAAACTCTTTATTCTAGATTATTAGGAAGCTCAGATTACAACTTTGTCTTTCTAAATGCCAGATGCTCCACAAACCCAGAGAAATACGGTCTTTGCTCCAAAGGACATGCCATCACATCCCCTTTTCCCACATCTTAAAGATATCGGGGGTGCTCATAGCAGGGTTTTTTCGTCCTCAGAATGCTTGGCTCTTTTTCATTCCTTCTCTCTTGTCGTTTCGTATTTCAGCTATAAAGGTAGAGGCATTTATTAAGTGTTTTGTACTCAAGTGGAGGCCAGTTTATAGCCCTCTATTTACAACAAAAAAGTCAGTGGAAAAACTTGTGAGATTAAGGCACCCTACGAGTTTCATTCATTTGGTTCAGTTTTGCAGTTTATTCTTAAAAAAACCACAGTAGCGTCCCTCTGAGTTTGATCCGCCACCTGATTGCCTAACTGCATGTCTAATGGCAGCTCCCAGTTTAAGCGGGTCTGTGTGCTGGAGGAGAACAACAGTCCCGTCGCGCCCCAGGCGTGGAGGTTCGGGGTCCGCGGCGGCGTGTTCCGGGGGGGACAGCCCTTCTTCCTAAGTGCGGGAAGTGCGGAAAACCTTCCCAGCTCGGGGCTGGGGGTGGGCGGCAGGGTCGGAGCTGGCCTCCCGCGGGGGCACCGCGCCATGGAGGGCAGCTTCTGCATTCTGTGCCCGGACCAGCGATGGGACCCACGGCCCAGACCTGTTCCTGTCCCGTGGGTCATCCGTGGCTGGAGTGACCCGATGAAGCTGAGGGTAGATATTGTGCTGCTGTGAGCAGTCACATTTCCACCTAACAGATGACATCACAGGAGAATACAGAGGAAATTATTTTCAGCGCGTAGTGACCCATGTTTTGCTTCAAGCGTGAAGCTGCTCTTCTTCCATGTGAGTCCCTCCGAAGTGTAACTCAACCCCTTTCTGCGCACTGGTACTGGTGGGGTACCCAGCAGATGTGCAAATGGCCATCTCGGTATTTTGATATAAAATGGAGTATGTGCGGGCTTCGTAGATCTCCCCGTGTATGCTGCACCGCTTCATTGTTCAGAGGGACTCGTGGTGTAGAAAAACGAACGTAGCCAGTCCGGCTCTGGAGCAAGATACCATACAACAATCAAATAGGAATTAATGTTGCAAGTATTAGTATCTTCTTCAGTAAATATCTACAGAGTAGTGAAATTCCATCCCTAAAATGGGCAGAGCACGGTTTTTATTTTTCTAATTTGTTTCTCACTCTAGATGCATATGTTAAAAAACAAAACCTGCTCGGATTAGGTGTTTTCTTTCTGTAGCGATTGCTCGTTTTTAATAACCTCTTCCTCCCCCTGTACTGCTCTGGCTGTAAGGACTCCTTCTGCTATCCCCTGCCTTCACCAGTCTCATTTATATTAAAGCTCCTAGGCCAAGATGGCCACCAACAGAGTTTTAGAACCATCAGAATTTTTAACTAGCAGAAGCTATCATTTAACATGCTTTTTGACAGTTTGTTAATCTTACTTTTAATCCACTTACATAAAAGAAGGTGAACCAGGAATTGGCTGTTTTGGCCTCTGTGCATAAAAGACATGAAGGGACAATGCATCTTTTGTGTTTAAATTTTGCGCTCGGATTTCTTTGTGTGCATTATTAAAATTCCTCATGGCCTGCCACTTTTTTTCTGAAATGAAAATGTAAGCAGTGTTGCTTAAAGTCAATTTGTATCCTTTAAAATGTGACTTTTGGAAAGAGATAATTTAAAATACAACTGGCAAAAAATATTTAAGCTTGAGAGAGCCAGCGTTTGGTTTCCAGAGAAGCTTTGTAGGTTTTGTGCGGTGAGGGAGAGGATGGGTTTAGAAGTATTTTCAGGAGGAGGTTAAGCCTGAGTTCCCTATGCGCAGGGATGAGGCTGCTGCAGTGGCTCTGGACGTGGCTGCAGCGTCAGCTCCTCTGGTCTTTGCGTGACGGAAGGCTGCAGACCACGAGATTGTCACATGTTAAATATTTCAGCACTTGACCAGTTTCTCTCCGGGTGTTTTAAGGTTATTTTTATTAACTCTAGTAAAAATACCACTTCGTTTATGCTATAGACAGTGTATTTTTTCATACTTTGAATCACAGAGCAGGCCATTGTGTGTCAACACTTCATTAGCCATTCATCAGGATATTTCACAGGGATGGCAACCCAAAATTTCTGGGGATATAAATGTAGGGTAAGGATGGGTCTTCCTCCTGTGGACTGTGGGGAAACACAAACACCTGGAAGTGTGACAGTGTCCCCAAGCTTGCCCTTGAGGGAAAGGTGCCTTTTTGGTGCTTGGGGTCGTGAAGATTTCATATTGTCTGAAAAGGCATGCTGGCCTCTTTAGCCAGGGGAGGAGGTAGGGCAGATCTTGGACAACAATTGGCAGATATTTTGCTTTTAAATTACCTACTTGCATCGCTCACACCCAAGCCCTAGCACTTTTGCAAGTGCCATTCTGTGACAGAGATGGTTCTGAAATGTCTGCCTGCCCTGCACAGTTGTTCGGGTGAAAATGTTAGAGGTGGTTTGTGTGCTGTCTAGAGGGTCTCTTGGATTTTATTTTACATCCTGTTTATTTTCCCCTACTAATTATAATTTGTCCCGCATTATCGTTCTCTTTCAAGTTGCAAGTACTTTTGAGGCTATCAGAAACCTGAACCCCCAAATTTGCTTCTATTGGAAAGAAACTGAATTTCACAAAAGACAGTATTCTTTCTGATTTTTTTTTTTACAGAAAGCAGAATTTCAGATCCTGAAGAAAGTGTAAGTTATGAGTACAAGACATATGCTACAGCTCTCAGTAAGAAAGCGCACTAGACAGAGTTCTTTCTCAATTTTTTAAAACTGTATTTAAAATATTACAGGAAAAAGTAGCTTCAATTAACTTTATATAAGTATGTAACATACAAAAAATACCGTTTAGAGTTTGCTTTTTCATGTTGGGTTTTAACTAATACTCCTGGCCAGTTTTGAGTACCAAATAATTAGAGAGTTTTTGTGTGTCAGTTAAGTTAAAACGGAAAGTTCAAACCGGTTGTCTGCCAACATGTCTTTGCTCTTGTACTTTCTTTGCTGGGAAGGAGTGAGGGTGTCTTGGTATCTCTTCACTGCAGAGGACAGATCCCTCGTTGATGCCTGGTTTTACACCCTGGGGTTGTGGTCGTTACCGCCGGTCAGCCCCAGGTCGTTAGCCCCTGGCTCTTGCCAGGCTGGAGCAGAAAGCTGCAGACTCCTGCGTGGACCTCAGCGGCCGTTTTGGGTGGGCTATGTAACCTTCCAGCAGCACAGTCATCAGCTGCCACTTACCTTAATCATCTAAGCATGGTGGAAAGCATGCCTGCTTTCTCCGACATTTGTCTGTCTCATGCTTTTCCCCATCTGCCTTTCCAGAAAATAAAATAAAAGGTGCTTTTAAATTGAGGGTTAAAGACTGATTACATCTTGACCAGAAGTTGCATTTTGATATATTTCTGGAAGCAGTCTGGGACTGGGAAGAAATAGAAAGCTTGGCTGACTGAACCAAGTAGTTTCCATTTCTCTGATTTTGGGTTTCCAAATAACCTCCTCAAAGTGTTTGTCTTTGAGAAGTGGCATCCTTCAGAGAATCCTTGACTTCAATATGCACATTAACTGTTATTTAAGGAACTCTCTGTTTTCTGCAAAAGCAATACCTTTTGCCCCTGCCTTTAAATGGCAAAAGGAGAAGAGCAGCAGTGGATGGAAACTAAAAGGGGGTGAAAATTAATATATTTTATTATTTTGAATGTTTAAATCTTAAAGCTAACCCGTGCATGCCCAGGAAGCTATTTGTGCGGTATGTGACATTTTTCAAGCGCTGTGCCAGCAATCCCAGTGGCAAGATGTGCTCACGACTGGAGAAAGACTGGGGAGAGCTGCTCCCTCCCACACAAACCTCTGGGCAGGAATTGCTCTGTTCTCAACATACAAATTGCCACGTGCCTTTGCCCAACATACACCAAAACTGTTGTGATACGTATTTTTGTGATACACCAAAACTGTTGGATAAGTGGTTAATTAAACAGAAAACAGGATAATCATGGTAAAATTCATTGCTGAAATGTCTCCCCCTCGTATGCATAACTGCATTTCTTTTAAGCGAAAGGATTAAGATGATCTCTTCTTTAATGCTTACAGATTTGATAAAAATTTTCACTTCTCTTTTCTTTAGTTTGAAGAGCTGAACCTATACCATCATTTAAATAATTTTTACTATTTCAAGTGTTAACCATCTAAATAAGGAAAATAGAATTTTCAAGATAGAATGAGATTTCCCCTGCATTTTAAAAACAAGCTTCTATTTGGAAAAAAAAAAAAAATTCTGTGCCCTTGTTTTGCAGTAATTCTCTGTATGAACATTCATATTAGAGTTCCTGTATTCCTGAAAGTTATTCCTCTGATCTTGATATGAAGGTGTTTTTCTCAGTTTTGTTAGAACTTAAGAGTCGGCTTCAAAATTCCATAGGAAAGAAAAAATTATCTGTGATCTAGAGGACATTTTAAAACACATGAAAATTACACTTTCAAGTAGGTAACATAAAATGTGTTTTGGTGCATTTTTGTATTGCAGAGTGGAAAAAATGTAAAATGTCAGTAGAGAGGAAATCTCCATGAACTGTTTGCACTTATATCCTAACTAGGAACGGCATTTTGTTTCTCAAATGTCCACTCAGTAGCTGCTTGTGAATTATGTGCTTTAGTAGTACTGAAACTCTTGCATTTTGTCATACAAATAAATATCACAGGTATTTAGCAATGGCAGTGTATGGAGCTCTGCGCTGGCAGCAGCGTATGTGATCGTCCATGTCACTGCCAGAGCTGTTAGTTCATCTTGTCAATGATCTGTGTATTAGGAGCAGCCAGGAGCTCCAACCAGTTAGATGGTACCTTTCTCAAGTTATGCTTGATCATGTTAATAATCTACAGATTAGGATTCCCTAAAAGTATTCACTGATTTAATTCTGAGAGGGTCTATCATGTCAATAATATTGTTATCTTGTTAGGTCCTGTCATGTGAGTAGAAAAGTTACTATCCCTGTGACAGAATTATCCTGGTTTTGATTTCATATTTTGGAAAATCAGGCATAAAGGGAATTAAAAGGAACCAAAGGCCCATATAAAGTGGTGAGTAGTGTAGAGCCGTATGGCGTAAGTGGGCACTGTTGTACTGCAATACGGAGGAGTCTCAGAGCAGTGGGTGATTGCCATGATACGTGCACATACGCTATGGTACCCACGTACGGCAAAGGAAGAAGTCATCCCTCAGAACTTTTGGCTTCAGGGGCGTGAAGTTAGGCCTTCAGTTTCAACTTATTTTTGAACATTAATTTTGGATTAAATTAACATTTGACAAATACACTCCAACGGCCATAAGTTGAAATGGGCACAAACAGCCACCCCCATATTTCACTGGTCCTGGCAGCATCTCGCATCGAAACAGACTGTGACATCGCTGCCTTGGCTGGTCTCCACACCTCTGCCAGAAGTTGCTAAACTTCTACTTGCTGCTTTTTTTGGTGTTTTACTCGGTAGCGTGACCCCCCTCTGGCCTGACGAGCCCCCTTTCGCGGGCCCTTCCTCACCGCCCCCGCAGCCGGCGCTGCGTGGCACCGCGGTGCTGCGGGCACGGGCACGGCAGAGGCTTTGACTCTCCAGGGGTGGGGGGCAACACTTGCAGGAAGAGGTGCTATTTTTACAGTAGATCAGGTGATGTATTTGCAAGAAATGGACGGCCACTGCCTGGCTTCAAAGTTTCTCAGAGTCAGCATCGAGTCCTAAAGCTGCTTGATTTTTTTTTTTTCCTTCTTTTTTTTTTCCCTTCCCTCAAACTTACAGTTTCTCTGCCTGTAGTAAGTACTCCTTTTGTAGCTAATAGAGAATACTTTCATGTTGTTTCTGGACCATGCAGTTAATTCTGTTTCTAAGGTGTATTTGTAACTTCCTTCGGCACTTAAAAAATTGAGTGGTGACTGCCTGTGCACAAGCATACACAAACACTGAAGGATTTCTGTGGACTGTGTGATAAGCCTTTTGCTTTAAAATTAAAGGCACCAGATTTGCACGTGATATCCAGTTTCTGTCTGACTTATTTTCATGGCAGATGAGACCCTGGTTAAATTAATTCTGCTTTTCTCATGATGGTGTGAGGAGGGAAAGAGCACTAAAAAAAGTTGGAGAAAACAGTTTTGATCAATGTTGTATTTACATGATGTGAGAGAGGAGAAATCTGAAATCTTTTGATCCGTTTTTAGGTGCTGTCGACTATTTAGAAAGTCCCAAGTCATATTAAAGTAAAAACTTTATGGAATTGAGACTCATTTTAAAAAATAGATGTGCAAGAAGGACATGGAAAAGCTTTTGTGTGTTAATAGTTGTATATAGGCTGTCAGACATTTTTTCAAGGACATATTCTGGATGAATATCACGCGTTATAAAGCTAGGTAAAAATAATTATGGTGTTACTGAATATATTTTATGGTCTTAAATGGTGAATACATGAAAAAATTATGAGGAAATTGATAAATATCAACATGCACAGTTAACGTGTTGGTAATGTAAGGAAAATGTTTCTATAAAGTTGCCTACAGATGCTACAGATTGAGGTTTAGCTGCTAGCAAGTTTAAAGAAAAAAGCTTGATTTAATGTTTGTTTAGAATATATGCTAGCAAAAACTCACTTTTAACAAACTGGTGCACCACTTTCTTGGCATCTCGTATCCTTCACCATCACTGTATTTTTTATGTGTTTACTTCAATTTTAGCTGTGATCAGAAATCACCTCGAAGTAAATATCTATTAGGAATGCTTCTCTAAGAAAGTTATTTCAAATGTGGTACTTCCTCCTTTTGCATCTGATGGTGAAAGGTGATTAGTAGATGACATAAAGGTTAAAGAGAGAGAGAAAGAGAGAGAAAGGAAGCTGTAAATCATCTAGAATGACAGAAAAAATTAAAACCTTGGGGTTTGTTGGGCTCCCCAGTGTATCAGCTAATAAATATAACCATGCTTTAGTTCTGTTCATCTTCTGATTTTACAGGCTTTGCAAATGTTTGTGTTCAGATTAATGTATAAATGTATGTGTAAGTATGCATATGCTTAGTGCCGTGAGTGTGCATGCGTATAGTGCCTGCCCGCGTGCGCTCTCTGTGCGCATATGCCTGGGCGCGTATAGAACAACATTTGGCAAGTCTCCTAATAAACATTCAAATGAAATATACGTGTCCCCAAGCACGAGTCTCCTCCTCCTCCTCCTTCCCTGCCTCTTCCCCGCGCGCCCACCTCCCCCACCCCACTTCAAAGCTTGTGGTCCTTTTTCCATCCTTGTCCTAAAAGGTTTCTTTGTAAGCCAGGCCATTTGTCCATCATTGTTTGGGGTCCAAACAGTGGTAAAATACCCTGTCACCGATCCAGAGTGCTGTGAATGGCAGCTTCTCTCCGGACAATTGGCGGTGGTGCCGAGAAATATTCCTGAGAGGATTATTTAACCTTTCAATTTAGGGGGCACAAAGCCTGGCTGATTAATGAACTTTCTGATGGGCGCTGATAAGCGGATCTATTTCTTTATTTCCTCTAAAAGTGATTCCTTCTCCTGTCCCATATTACTATAATCTTAAACATAAAATGTGGCAAATAGATTAAAAAACAGCACTAAAGAGTTTATCTGGCTGGCAAACTGAAGGAGCTAAATTAAAATTGGTAATGAAAGCAGTGGCTGAGCCCTGTATGTGGTTTTTAAATGCGCTGTGTATTTTGAAGAGACTTATTCTCCAGCTTGCCTGGTAATGACTGCTTTTGGTGCACAGTCCGGGGCTGGCTTCTGTTATCCCCCCAAAAAAATGAGTTGTGTTATCTGGATGACTGCAGACACATATGCATCCCCCTTTCTCACTGCATGGGCAGACAAGGTCGATAGCATTACAAGGTATTTGTGGCAGTGCTTGTTTCAGTTTTCAGAGCTGCCAGTTTCCAGCCAGATTTGAATTACAAAAGAAGAAGCTGGCATGAAAATTGAAAGGGTTTATCGGCTAGTCTGAAGCCTCATAGCACATTGCTTATTTATGCAGTCCATTTGCACCAGGAAATGTAAAAAGGAAATACATTTTAAAAATAAGGTCATAAAGACCCAGATATGTTTAAGATGGCAAATAAAATATAGATACCTATAATATCTTTCCAGGAAATGATTTCACTTAATGTTGCACATTACTTCGGAGGAGCATTTATGTTACTGTCATAAATTTGTGCATTTGTGTCACTGTATAGATAGTCTCTGGGGATTAAGAAGGAAGTGTTTGCTAACTTACTTTAAAATTAAAATAGAAGAAAGATAGGCTTGTAGTTTGAGAGCTACATCAGAAATAGTTGAAGTTTAATGCACCATTGTATTTAAATAACGTTTTGCATTCCATGTAAAATTAGCCATGGACGACTGGATAGATGCCACCACCTTTGGAGAAAATTGGGATGCCTTTTAAACCATGAAGATTGTGAGGCATTCAGGGATTGTATTGTTGTTATCCTTACTATCTTGCATATATTCATTTTCTCTATGAACTTGAGATTTTTTTGTCCATTTTCAGAAAAGACTTTTTGAATTTATATTTTAGTATTTTTTTCCTCTGCTTGTAGGACTATCAAAAGATTATATGCATTTCTTTTAAGTATATAATAATGTACTTTTTGTCTCTTCCTTTAACATCTTCACGCAGTTAATTGTAGATGCTATTTGCATCTATTTAAAATGCATTATATAAATGTCTTATTTCTGTAGAAAACGACCACTTCACAGTGCTTGTACTGCAGATCAAACAAGTTAAATTCCTTCTTCTGGGGAACGCTTTGGTTTTCCAGAATGTGCAATCAAAAAATAAAATTTTATCCATTGATTTGTAATTTAATGTGTATCATGTACTTAAAAAAAAAGAAACAAAAAGTTTAGTTAGTTCACTGTTTTCTTGGTTATTTTGCTGTTTTGTTGCTACCCAAAAGGGTAGAAAGGATTTTATACACACATTTAGTGAACCCAATTACAAAGTGTAATTTGTGGAAAGATACTCAGATGCGACCTCCGCAACTCCTGCTGGAAGAGCGAGTTTTTTTAGATGGCTGAAAAAATGAAGAAATAAAATATGGTAAAGAAATTATTCTATTTATAATTGTTTGGAGCTTGGGGGGTTTAAAAGTCAGAATACTAAATTTGTATGTTTCTCATTTATTAGCATGCATCAAGCTCAGTGTGCTTCTGTCATGAATTTTCATAAGGATTTTTACTACGTAGCATGTGTGGCTTAATGATGCAATCACCTGATAGACTAGGAAGACTCCAAAGGAGACGTTCCGGTCTGTTGTGTACATAATTCTTGTTTCAAAAATCTGCCTAATTAAGGAATTACCCAATGGAATGCAAGTCTGTTGGGTGCATGACATGGTTAAAGAAAATAACAACAACAAAAACCCTTAGTATAATTACGATATTACATGATATCTTATATTGGCAATTTTGAATATAAGGGAACGATGCTAACGTGCCATTGTTTCAGCTGGTATACAAGTAGGTTTTGATAATTTGTAAAGGGAAAATAAATGTGTATTTTTCAGTGATAGAGTTGTTCTGACCGTTACCCTGTCCAGCTCCAGACACAACCCACAGTATGTAATGATTCACTTGATGATCATCTTTCAGTAGCTCAAGAAATTGGTGAAACATCACTGCTAATGAGTTTTACTCCCAGCCTTATGTCTTGTTTGTCTCAGTGAGTTGCACAAAAACAGACTGTGCAGTATACAGAACTCGTGCATTGGTTGTGATGGGCACTTTGTTGGAAGGATTGCCCAGGATCTGCTGTTTGGGTTGTGTAGGTGTCCTCCCTCCGCGCTTCTTTCTTTAATCCACCGTTTAATTACTTATCTTTAGAGTGCAACAAGAAATAACAGTAAAAATTATCTGGTAGATTAAGTATGAGCATAGCAGTTGATAGAATGGATCAGAAGAAATAACTGTCTCTTCCTGGCACGTGAGAACGGTGCTGGGTGATTTGGAGGTGGTGTAAATAGCCATAGCTAGCCAGCCCTGAGTGTGCTTGGTGAAGGATTTACAAAATTATTCCCTCACATGCTAAAACAGAGTTCCCCAAACTGGTGTTGGACATAACAAAACAAAACCTCAGTGCAAGCCTTAGGCAGAGGCAGCGTGGCAGTTGATGGATGCTGATGGATCAATGGAGGGCATGACCTTTGTTTCATCTGATCACGAGACTGTGGATGGCACGGGGAACTTTTCTGAGTTTCACTTAGTTAGAGTGGTTTCAGTGGCACACAAGGTAGGGTGGAAAGTTCTTCTTTTGGCAGGTACTTTATCAGTTTGGGTCCGGTGCGCCTTTGTGAATTGCAAGAGATGGCTCTGCTCAGGTCGGGCTGAAGCTGCCCTTGGTTGTCAGTGAAGCTGGGAGTGTGTCATCGCACCGGTCTGGGTAACAAAGCGTTATTGTGCTTGTTGAGCGTTACGCTGTACTGTAGAAGTCAATCGGCACGCCTAGCTGTGAGATGCATTTGTCCAACGCAGGCAGTTTGAGTTGCACAAAAGGGTCTCGCCTCTGGTCCTCTGCACCGTTGAGGTCTATGCACCGCATAATAGAGGAGCAAAGAAATACACAAAAATGGAGGTCAGAAAATTTTCCTTAATTAGTGAGATTTAGCCAGATTGCAGATCCTAAGTAGTAATGAGCTTCATAAAAGCGAGCCCTCGTTGGATCAAAGTCGGTGCAGATAAGGGGAGCTCAAGGTCACAGAGGGAGCTGCCCAGCAGGTCCATTTGCATAAAAAATTACTGTCAGAAATAGGCCAGAGAGGCAGCCCTGGCATTTTGATCTCTTGGCCTTTGTCATGGAGATTCCTAGTTGAGAAGGGAGGAAGGCCAGTGTCCCAGATAATGATTAACTGTTTTAATGGCATTCATTCATTCATTCCACACTAACTACTCATGCAGAAAAAAGGGTTATGTAAAATGACATTAGAAGAAAAATCATTTGTAATCGTTGCATCAGGCTGCACTTTGAGGAGACATTAAGAGTAAATCCATGGCGTGGTAGGCTTATGCTTTATCTTCTGATATTTACTGAGTTTACTGGTGCATGAAAAGCTTTCAGCAAGAATAGCAGATGGGATGGACCTTTCATAGGTAATGCTATCTACCAGGTTATTACTTCTATATATTGATAGTGAAGTAATCTCCAAGATATCACCCTACAAATATAGATTATTTAAATGTTTGTAACAAAAAAACCTATAACATAAAGAAGCTACGTTCATGAATAGTTTATTTAGTACCCATGTGGCTGGAATCTTTAGATGCTTTTTTAAGCCTTAAATAATAAGAAAACAGAGGGTTTATAACATGCAGGTTTCCTTTTTGTTTGGCTTTGGAAAGGAGTAAAGTTATGTGGAGTTGTAAGCTGACCTGCAAGTATCCAGTTTAATTTTTTTCCTTAAATGTGACCTTTTCTATTAACTAAACAAAAGGAAAGAGGGCAGGGGGAGCTGGCTGGGCAGGGGGTGCAGGGGGGAGGTCGGGNNNNGGGAGGTCGGGGTCACAGGGGGTGTGTGGCCGATCAATGGGGGAGTCTGAAGCACTGCAGGAGAGGAGGGCCCCGGCCCGTCTGTGCCCGGTTTTCGGATGCCGCTGTCCCCAGCCAGGCAGTGCCGCTCCGCGGGCGCTCCTCTCCCGCTGGCGACGCGAGGACGGTGGCGCGGCCGCCGCGAGGCGCAGCCGTTGCCTTCCCGCTGGGTCTGCTAGCCACTGAGAACTGCAGGTGTTGGGCGGTGGGAGGCACACCGGCGAGCCAATGCCCAGCGTAATTGATGAGTCAGGTGAGTTCTTCGCATCTCCTGCTGCGTGTTTAACTTTTGGATTACGCTGAGGCACCAATCGAAGGAGTGTGTAAAGGCTCTTCACTGACTAATTTAGCCCTATAAATCACTACAGCACGCTGGCGAGCGTGCTCCATTTCTTGTCAACATCCACACAGCTCGCATTTATTTTCAGAAGCCCAATTCAAAACAGTGCAAGATCTTACTTATCTTTTTGGTAAAAAGTAATATTGTTTTGAACTCAACTTTATTAGAGTTGCAGTGTAAGAACATTAACGATGACCAAAATCATAATTATTTACGTAGGAGGATGACCATTCAGCAGATGAAGGTGTCAGACTCTTCAGCAGGCGTTCTAGCAAACAACATCTTGGAATGATTGTGCCTCTGGAATAATACATGTTTTTTGTAACTCTGTGTTATTGTTACACTGCACCTTGCAAAGACCAAATAGTATAATCATGTCATTTTCAGACTGACTTACGGTTCATTTTAATGCCTAGCTGGCAGAAAGCCGAAGAGTAACATAATGATCTTGATTTTATTTTTGACAGCTGTACAGTACTAGTATTCTGGTCACAGAGCTCTCTAGCAGGCAGGGACTGAGTGAAGGAACCTGTTGGGGTTTTGTGGCAGCATCCCAGTGTTGGCTTCAATGGACATCAGCTTTGAAAACAGATTTAATATGGGTAATATTCTTCATTGTGGGAAGGCAGAGGAAGGTGTCACTCGTAGGATTTATTTCCAGTTTTTAGGAGCCCTGTCCAAAGTGGAGGTGATTTCTGGGGCCACCCCTCATGCTGAAAACTAACTAGAATACAGGTGACTGATCCAGTAAATTAAACCCACAGATTTTTCCTCAAGAGGATTATACAAATGTTTGTGTTTGGTGGGTTTTTTTTTCCTTGCCTATTCTATGTATTTATGATAAAAGAATACCTGAAAAACTAAGCCGGCTTAGTAAGTCACTTATACACTACTGTTAGCTGGAGAGCTCTTGCTGTAAGACATGGATGAGAAATATACAAATTACTTTATAGGTAGTGGGTTTTTTCCTTTCCCTGTTTCCCCGCCTTTTGTCACAAATCACTGTTGGATGTGTCACTCTTCTTAGTCTTTCTTTCGCCTCCTTCTGGTGAGTGAATATGAACTGAGGAACATGAATCTGAAACACACATTTAAACCCAAGGCTGAAGAGGTTCAAAATAAAGTGACTTTGCAAGTGTGATCAGATTCATAAAAAATGGCACTGGAAGATTTCTCTTGTTTCTGCCTGTTTCACAAGCAGTGCTGTCATTCTTCTGGAGGCTATGCAAGAGAACACGGTGTCTCTTAATAGTAGAAGGGCGTGGTGATTTAGATTTAAAGAAAAAAGCAATTCCTGTAATGGGCTTTACCAAGTAGTACTAATTTCTTAGAAATCTAGGCCACTCTTCTGTGCTCCCTTAGTGCCAGAGAGAAGGAAATGCATGCAATGCTGAAAGCAGTAAGGTTGCTCCTTTGCCCTGCTGCTTTTTAGCCAGAATTCATGCAGCCCTTGTTTATACTTGTGGCAGCTCTTGCTAGGCAGGGGCTTTATGGCAGGTACTTCTCCAGGGGATGAAGGCGCTTGCATGTGTGAGAAGTAAAGGAATAAACAATATGTTCAGCTATTCCACTTAGTGGTGCCAAATGGGGAAAAGAAAAAGAACTGGCTGTTCCCCTGAATTCGATGGAGCGTGCTAAATGTTCCTTTGCCCTGCGTAAGCCCCAAGAGCAGCTACGGACCGTAGCATCATGTCTCCTTTGCTGGGAGCAGAACCAGTCCCCCGTTCTCCGGGAAGGACTGGCAGGTTCTCCTGCAGTGCGTCTGCTTCTGGGCGCTGCTGTTGGACGTAGGTGTAGACTTGGGAACGCGGTGGGCGAAGGCCCCATACCTCCGTCAGATCTTCGCTGTATTGCTTTAAGCAAGGCTAGTTCAGCAGTGCACAAATGTGCCTACCCAGCTGGTGGATGCAATATCTGATGGCCCTGTCCGTCCCGGGGGATGGCGGGGCATCTGTGAGAGGGGGAGGGGGCTGGGAGACAAGGAGGAGGGGAGAGAGATAAATCAGGAGCCTATTTTCTTGTATTCAGAGCTGAAATAACATGACCAGGTGGAATAGATACTGCGGATGCCTCTTCTCACCTCATTTGTGATGCTCCGGCTGAACCTTGCTCTGCAAAATTACAGTAATATGAGCCACTTGCTGCTTTTTCAAACTTAATATTCCAACAGCAAGCAGGAATATATTGATTTAAGCATAATAAAATTATATTTATGTAATTTTAATTTATTTTTAATTCAGCATTCAGAATATTGGCAGACCTAATTCTTGCCTATTTCCATCTTTCAGACAAAGCCAGGACCAATCAAGGCGGCCGGTTCTCACTCTGAGCGCTCTGCTTTAGCGTACTGCTACAACTGTTCCCGGAGAGGACATTTTGGATATGTAAGTCTCAGCAGTCTCTGCCTCAGTGTTGAGTGTATCCCTGGGGCAGAAATTCGTCTCTGCCATGGTGTGTGTTGGAGAAGAGACCTGGAAGAGTCAGGCTAATGCTATACGAAGGGCCGCTCTAATGAAATGTTTGTGACTTTGCAGTGCTGCTGCAATCAGTGGAGGTTAAGGTATAAAGTGATCTCACCCATCTAACATAAAGATACAGAGGAAAAGAAAAGTTACTATCTCTTCTTGGCAGGTTTATTGATTTGTTTTTTAAATCTTAAATCAAAATGAGACTGCCTGGAATGTTCATTGGAAAACAGACAGTTGCTGAACAAGAGCTTTTTTTTTCCTTTCTTTCTTTCTTTTTTTTCCCATGGCTCATGGGATGAAATATTAGTGCCTTACTGCCATGTTCAACATCATGTAAGGTTTTTCACCACAATCAGCCCAACAAGTTGAATGCCCGTTTTATGAATTTTCCATTTCTGCCTGCTTTTGATGATCCTTATTCATAGTTTCTTAGTATAGTTCAACATCTGAATTAAGTTTGACATCATCCTTCTGTAGGGTGCACAAATGGTGAAGGAGGACATTGGGAGCCTTAAGGGGCTTCAGTAAAAACTGGAGAGGTGTGCTGCATCTTCTAGGATTGCTTGCTGATGTTTATCACCTTTTTCAGCCCCCTGTCATGACAAGTGCAGCTGTCTACCTGCAAATATCAACACCAAACAAATGTTAGTTTTTTTCTTTTATGGAATAAGTGCAGAAGCCACAAGTATTCTAGAAAATGAATGGTATTCATGCCATTGGATGGGCTAAGTTTATCGTTTCCTATAGTTTAGAGATAGCAAATTCCCAGCAAATTCCTTCCTTCTCTCCTGTGTGCTGTGTGTCGACTCCTACAACTACTGAAGATGTATTGTTAAAAGCTTGCTGCTGCTTAACTAAATAGTTAATCCCTGTGGGGAAGAGTGGCACAGGTAGGGCAGGTTTGCTGGGATCTTCTCATGGCAGAGCTGAAAGATGAATGGAAGATTTTTAATGCCAAGCTGTCTTTGGAGACAAGTGAAGACTTTCCTCTTTGAGTGGTGTGTGGGGGCCATCGCGTACGTCCAGGACAGACTGCTGCGTGCACACGCGTGTCGGAAGGGACAGGAAATAAGCAGCTGTTGCAATCCAAGCTCAGTAAGAGACAAGCGTGTGCCAGCAGCCTGCTGTCACCCCTGGCACGGCAATACAGGCTCTGCCTTGGCTGTGGTACAGGAGCCCAAATCCTTGGCTTTACCTGCAAGACATCTGCTCAAGACACAGCCACTCATGCGGCAGCAGTGCGAGACCTCAGCGATACAGTCGTGAACTAGCTTGTTCCGCCTGCTGTTTGGGACCAGAGCTGATAAAACCTATGAAAGCAGCACTGAAACTGACCCTGCTAAACAAAACCAGAATAAAGCCCCTGCCAGTAATACAGACAGTAGAATGAGCGTATACAATAAGAAATGAAGTGACAGGATTGAAGAAGTGAGGCTGATTGCTGGCACTGGATAAGGAGCATTTTACTAAACCGTCAAAAAATGGTGTTCGAGGGAGGCAGCCATACATGGATACAAATAAAGCTGCTGTAAAAATAATTAGTAAGTAAGCGGGAGGAGCTGATAGTAATTACTTGGATGAAAAATGGTAGAAACTGTATGAAATCGGCCTCAAGTTGCGCCAAGGGAGGTTTAGGTTGGACATTAGGAGAAATTTCTTTCCTGACAGAGTGGCCAGGCCTTGGCACAGGCTGCCCAGGGCAGTGGTGGAGTCCCCATCCCTGGAGGGATTTAAAAGACGTGTAGATGAGGCGCTTGGGGACATGGTTTAGTGGCCATGGGGGGGTTGGGTTGACGGTTGGACTCGATGACCTTAGAGGTCTTTTCCAACCTTAGTGATTCTATGATTCTATGATTCTATGAAATCAGTAAGGGAATAAAGTGACTCAAGGACAACTTTATGGCTATTAAAGAAGATAGGATAGTATTTTTACTAGCGTACAACGAGCAGAAATAGCCTGAGCAATGACTGAATTAAAATGGAGAAGTCAGAAACAACACTGAAGGGCAGAAATACTCGCCAAATCTTTCTATATGTATACAGAAACGTCCAGGGCACACATTGGATTATGGAATGATAACTGAGTATTTGCCCTCAACTCGCTAAGCCTTTTGCCCAAGAATGGCTGAGGAAGCTGGACTGGTGGCCTGCATCTTCACAGCGACCCAGCTGGACAGGCAGTGCACCTGAGAGTCGTGGCTCTCACTGGCTAAGAAAACTGAGGTCCTAATCAGTGCCTGAGTTCATGCCATGAGCAGCTCTGTCAGAGCTTGAAAGATCTGCTTGTAATTTAAGGGGCAAAAAAAGGGGTTTTTTGTTGATGTTTATTTTTTAATGTAAATATTTTTAAGCAGGTAAAAATCACTTGTGATGACAAGCATCTCTTAACATTTTTCCCATTTTTATACCTCAGGAACCCTGCTCTATTGCCTTTTTTGAGCAGTTAAAGCAGAGGAATAACAAACTGACCAAGAAAAAAAGTCTCGGGTTAGTTTTGTATAGACGCACCATAATCAGTGCTTCCCACTGCAGTCCATTTCCTTTCATGTTACCATTTCATGTAGTTTAGGAACACCTGAAATTCCTTTTCTTTGCTAGAGGTCTAGGGAGACCTTTCCCAAAAATAGAGGCAAGAGCAAAAAACTTGCTAAATCCTGGAGTTAACTGTGCAGTTCCAGTAAGGAGGACATTGTGGATCACTTCTGGGTGTCTGTAGAAATGGAAATAGTTAAGACATAAACTGTCAGAGGTTTCAACACCTGGCAGTTATGTTTCCTGAATTTGCTGTATTGTTTATTAAGACAGTCATATTTTTATGTAAACTAAGAATTTAATAAGGACAAGAAATGTTATTTTCTTTAGTAGACTTCACATTATAGTTCATTTCATAGCAGTCCACGCATCCAAAACAATGTCTCTTAGAATCCATAACAAAGGTGTGCTCATTTTAAGGGGGCATCCCCATAGGAAAGTTAAGAGGGAGGGCAAGTTAATGAGGGACAGCCCACTGCATTATTCAGGCTGCAGCAAGTTCTAAAGACAGCAGCGATAAGGAACTGTACGGTGTCTGCAGATGTGCCTTCACATCCCGGTATTTTGACACTGTCTCCCCTGGCATTCTCCTAGAGAATCTGGTGGCTCATGGCCCAGACAGGTTCACTCCTCACTGGGTAAGAAACTGGCTGGACGGCCGAGCCCAGAGAGTTGTGGTCAACGGAGCTAAATCCAGTTGGCTGCCGGTCACGAGCGGTGTTCCCCAGGGCTCAGTGTTGGGGCCAGTGTTGTTCAATATCTTTATCAACGATCTGGACGAGGGGATCGAGTGCCCCCTCAGTCAGTTTGCAGATGACACCAGGCTGGGCCGGAGTGTTGATCTGCTGGAGGGCAGGAGGCTCTGCAGAGGGACCTGGACAGGCTGGATCGATGGGCCGAGGCCAATGGAGGAGGTTCAACAAGGCCAAGTGCCGGGTCTTGCCCTTGGGCCACAACAACCCCAGGCACCGCTCCAGGCTTGGGGCAGAGCGGCTGGAAAGTNTTAGTGGGCATGGGGGGGTTGGGTTGACGGTTGGACTCAATGACCTTAGAGGTCTTTTCCAACCTTTGTGATTCTGTGATTCTGTGATGCTATGCCAATCACACAAGAAATTCCTCCTGCAGGTTGGTAGCAGGCTCTGCCTTCCATCCTCTGTATGATACCTCCAGCGCTGAAGACTGTCCTAAGAGTATTTAACAGTATATAGGGTATGGCAGCAGTGGCAGCTTACTTGAGAGGGAAGGATATAGCCAAGAGCATGTAGGACATTGCTGAGCTGATTTATCAATGCAGTGGAGACGAAGAGGAAAAGAGGAGCGCCAATTTGGGTGGCACGTGCATTTCATTCACTAAGGCTTCTCTGTCAGCATATTAACAAACGTGCCTGCAGAGCAAGCCCTATATTTGCTGTGGGATGTCAAGCAGTACATTTCACAGGTATCACAGAAAGATGAATCTGTCTTTGCATACGCCTGTGTAAAGCCAATCTATGTTGTTTTCAGTAACCTCTTTAGCAACGTTTAGGGATAATATTTTCTTGCATTTATTCCAGATAGGCAGGCAGCTTTGTGCCCTGCCTAAAGGCCACTCTTAGGTTTCACTCATGTGAAACACAGGTATTTGAAGTGTCACTTCTCTGTTATGCTCTTCTCTCCTCTTAAATCTGAGGGAGGTAGATGGAGGACCTGGCAAAGGTGAGAGAGGAGGTTTCTTTGTGGGGCGATAGCTGGCTGTTCAAGGTGTTCAATGTGAAATCCGGTCCATCTTCCAGGATATGCATATCTCAGATGAATAGCTACTGAGAGTAGCCTCAGGCGACTCGCGTGCCCCCTCTTAGGTCCCTTTCAGGCTGTTTTCGCAGTGAGGTAAGGCTGAGCCCTCAGACTTGGGTAGGCTCCAGCTACGAGCTGCCATTGCTCGTCCACGCTCTTCTGTGCGTGTGGAGATGAGCCACTTGTCACACAACCTAACAGTACCCTCTTGGAGGACACCACAGAGAATAACCTCATTCTTCATTTAATTTCAGCCAAGCAAAGACCAAATACAAGCTGAGAAATACTAAATACATCTGAAATGCATCTTTGATGTACTCCGCCTTTAAAAAAGAGAGGGAAGGAGGCAGGAGGACACACAGGGAAAGGGGGTGCTAGAGATGGCACTGAGTAGTAGAAATAGCAAACACAAGAAGAAAGCTGCTTCGCTTGTAGTGGAGACATCAAGGGGAGCGAAAGCGGACAGTTTCTTGAGAACGGCAAAGCCCAGATCTCATTAGATTTGGGCAGAAGTAGAAAGATGATGTTGCAAAGCACAACAATTAACAAGCAATTTACAAGTGGAAGACAGCATCAGTGTCATGGTTTAACCCCAGCCAGCAACTAAACACCATGCAGCCACTCGCTCAGCCCTATCTCCAGTAGGATGGGGGAGAGAATCGGGAGGGCACAAGTAGGGAAACTCACAGGCTGAGATAAAAACAGTGTAATAATTGAAATAAAACAAAGCAGAACAGTAATAATAATAATAACAACAATAACAATATACAAAGCAGGCGATGCACAATGCAACTGCTCACCACCTGCCAACTGACACCCAGCCCATCCCGAGAACCCCGTTTCCTGGACCATGCCTCCTAGTTTATATACCGAGCATGACGTCACATGGTATGGAATACCCCATTGGCCAGCTGGGTCAGCTGTCCCCGCTGTGCTCCCTCCCCCGCCCCCCCAAGCTTCCTGTGCACCTGGCAAAGCGTGGAAGACGAGAAGTCCCCAGTGCAAGCACCACCCAGCAACAACCAAAACATCAGTGGGCCATCAACGGTCCTCTCATACCAAATCCAAAACACAGCACCCCCCCGCCACCAGAAATCCCAGCCGGAACCGGGGCAATCAGTTAATATCACATGGTACTCTGAAAAAAAGACAGAATCATAGGAAGCATGCCAGTTAGGCTGGCTCGCAAGACATTGCTAAAACTTCGTGTACAGCGGTGAAAGAACTCACATTCCTGAATCAAGGGTTTGGGGAATAGGCTGACATGCACATGATGCAAGAGCCAGCCCCTTCCTCACCTCAGGCGACTGTTCGGGGCTCTCTTCCTCTTCCCTGCAATCTGCTGTGCGTACACAGCAGTATCCTGCAGGATTTGCTTTTCTTTTGTATCTGTGAGGAAAATGCATACGGTCAGACACATCGTTCTGGCTGCATATGGGCTGTGTGGGGAGGATGCTGCCCCTGGGTCCTCATCGCTGCTCGCTCCTTCCCTCAGCCCACCCTACCCTTTGAGTCTGCCACATTTCCGCATACTTTCACCCCAAATGATCCAGGTTAAAAGAGCTCCCCTGCAATTAGAAGTATTTGTCTTTTGAGGCGACCAGGCATGTGGTTGTTCTGGGAGACGGGAGGGGGCAGCGAGAACAGCAAAAGCAGGTGGCAGGGGCGCGTGGGCCGGCTGCAGGCAGGACAGCTCTGTTCCCCAGATCCAGCAGCTCCCTTTGCAGTTCACCCTGTATTTACCTCATGCTCACCCGCTTCTGTCAGTGCTACAGATGTATAGCACTTGCAGGAAGACATGGGATTCCTTCTGTTTGCTGCGAGAGCACTGCAGCTTGGCTTATGCAGTGCATGTTTTTCTGTGCGCACAAGAAGGATTACTGGATGGTAATAAACTTATCAGTGTTTAAAGAATTGCTGGCCACATCCTCCGGGGGTACAGAACAGCACCTGCAGAATCCAACCCATTTATCTTCCAGGAGAATTGCAACTCAGGCACCTCTAGTGACTTGAAATGTGTTTTGCAGGAGTGCTCAGAAAAGCGCATGCATGGGAGCATGTTCCCTACTTCTCCGTTCATCTACTACTACGATGATGAATACGATATCAAGAGAAGAGCAAACAGATTAAAAAGAAAGGTTGCAGGTACAGTATATTTTGGGAGAACCCTGCTACTTTTCAATTCTTTGAAATACTTTCTTCTGCGCTTGCTGCTTTTAGAAATATTGTGGGATTATTTTCATGTGTTGGGAAAAGCTATAGGGATTTGAACAGGTAGTCTAGCGGTAGTAAAAGATTTGTGACTTTATTCATCCATGTCTATCATGGAAATGTGTTGTGTCGAAGCCATTAGGTGGGCGTTGTCAGTTGTTTTAATTCTAAAAAATTCACTGACATTAAAAATTCTATAAACTAGCAGGAAGAGGATTAAACTATAATTTGTTAAGATTCTAGTCTGATGACAGAAAAATAACACTATGAAAAAATCTATCAGAGATAGATTTTGTATGACTAACTTCATACATATGGAAAGCTGTGGTGGCTCAGGCACTAGGTTTTAGGTTTTCTGTGTGGGTATCGAAATAAACTGCTCTGTTTTACAGAACTACAGGAAGCCGGCCTTCTGCCAGAACAGTCAGATACACCATGGCAGGAAGAAAAACGTGGGGGGCACAGCCATAAGAAAAAGAGCAAGCCTTGGAAAGAACATGGGAAACATCATAACAAAGATGGCGAGTATCACAAAAAGATGAAGATGTCCCGGGCAGAGAAGCCCAGAGAAGAGAAACACAGAAGTGATGTTGAAATTGGCCACAAGATAGAGGAGGACTTCCCTAGAGGGTGTAAAAGGCAGGCATGTAAGGGCAGCAAAATCTGTCACAAGTCCATTTTCCAGGCATTCTCAGGCAGCAAGACTGCATATGTGCAGGAGCCTCTGGAAGGTGCTAAAAGGAAGAAGAAATGGAAAAAGCAGAAAGACGCTAGTCCTGATATCAATGAGAATTTATTCCTCATAAAACAGAGGAGGAAGAAGTCCAAACAGAAATCCCGGTGATGGGGAAGTAGATAAGTAGTACCGGCATTTACTGGCTCCAGCTCTGCCTTCTGTTTATTTTTGTCCCTCTCTTAGCACACTGAATTTGAGTCCGTCCCTGAACCTGGGCGGGCATGCCCAGGCACCAGTCACGACTGTCGTCCGTCTCTGTTCCCTAAAGGGAGTGCTCTGCCTGTCCTGAACTGTCCCCTTGGCAGGCGGGACTCAGCGCTCGTGCCTGGAACGACTTTTCAGCAGTCCCAGAATAGGCTGTCAGTTTATTTTCCTTGCCTGGGGAGGGAGAGCGGCGGGGGTGAAGGAGCCACGCTGGGCTTGGTAGGTTTTCTTTCTTCACCGGTGAGATGTTGCTCTGCCTGTCGGAGCAGGACCTGCTGCTAGGGAGCAAGATGCCTTTGGAGCTGATGCTGGAGAGACTCTCACGTTAGGAGGAGCCGGGCTGGAGGCCAGGGACGCGGATGTAAAGCACCTTCCCCGCAGCCGCCCAGTCCTCTCCAGAGTGCAGCTGGGCACTTTTTCATCTCTGTCCCTCCTGGAAGGTGCTGCAAGGTTGTTGCCTTGCGCTTCGGGACGTGAGAGTCTCCTGCCGGTGCTCCAACACGGTGTTGTGGATCCATCACCCTCAGTGCCATGGCCTTCAGTGCCGAGCACGGGCGAGCCCATTCCCTGTCAGCACAGCAGGAGAAAGCAGCTGACAAATGGAACACAGTTTACGTCTTGAATTAAATATGTCCTTGTTCCCCTTGATGTGGAAGTTGTTTTTTGAGAAAAGATAGCGGAGTATGAAAAATGTATTTGATTCCAGACATACTGTGCTAAAATTTAGTAATTTTTTAAAAGACAGTTATTTTTGTACACTGGAATTAAACAACTGTGTTGTTAAAAGCTTTGTAAGAATAAAGGCTTCGTCAAAGGAACAACCCAAATAAAACTTTACATGAGGGATATAGAAAAATGTAGGTTTGTTCTACATTTTCTTGCATTACCAAGCATAATTAGAAACAGTGTCTGCTTCTTTTTCCTGAGCTGAAACTACATCACCTCTCACAAGAGATTTTCTGGTTTTGAAAAGGAAATTATTTATACTTTACTGATTCGTGACCTACTCTATATTATACAACTCCTTTTTCTAAGCAATTGATAGTAACTGACAGCACAATTCCCTAAAGATATGTGTCCTCTCTTAATTTTTACTAAGAAACAGGCCTTCGGCTACGGTTGTGTTTTAAAATTAAAGAAGTATTTGTAACCTTTGCTAATGCAGGGGTATATGAGGAGGGCAAATGGGTACACTAGAAAAAATTCAGAACTATTATTCTGCCAATAGTATTCCATGCCGATACTCCCTAAATTCATCAGTTTTGGGTTTTTTTTGGCAAGGTCACTAGTGAGAACACTGGTATTTTAGTGACCATATCACGTCATCTCAGAGGTGTTTGAAGTAGAGCTACGCCTACATAATACTTGGGAACCTAATGCCCTGTTTTGCTTAAGTGCGTCCTTGTTGGCAACTGAAATTCATTTTTGCTTACCTTCATTGATTACTTGATTGAAAAGTTCCTGATGATACTGAAAAAGTAAATCACTTTTTGCCTTAATAAAAAAAAAATAATTCCGCTCCTGAAAAGTTTTGCCCCTAACGTTGAAACTCGTGTTTTCCCCTGTGCTGTGTTTTACATCCCTTTTTGTTTATCAGTACCTGGTTCTATTTGAACAAAAGTCTCCAGCAGCCTTTAGCTGAACCAGCATGTAGACTGGTAGATAGAGAAGGAGGGTTGTTTAGATTAAGTATTGAGATCAACTCCAACTTTTCTGATTAATCGATTTGGTCATGTGGCCAGCTAAGTTTCCACAAGGTGAGAAAATCTTTTCTCCAGGAGCTGCATCCTTCTTTAAAGAGCCACCAAGAGCTCAGGAGACTGCGTTCTTGCTCTCGTGTACCCTAACACTTCCTTGGACATAAGTGTTACGATGAAGGGGATTCCCAAAGGGACGAGATTCTTCACCTGCAAGAGATGGGTGGCTCAGACATCAGCAGTTACCACTGGGGGTACGTGATGAGCCTGTACCTGCTGTACATGGACAGTGTGCAGGGATGGAAAATCCCTGCCCTCACAAAGGGTGCCTGTGCGACTGCTCGTGGAGGATTTCATCCCAGTGGCTGTTGGTGGTGTATTACATGCACAGAATCCTTTATTGTTACAGTGCTGGCAAATATATCCTCTCATAACAGGGCAGCCCTACCATCTCTCTCTCCATTGCCTCTCCTCTCTCACCCGATTCGTCTCCCTTATATACTAAGAAAGCCAGTCTCTCTTCCTTCCGGCAACGACCACATGTTTGCTCACAATTCCCTTCACCTGTTTTGGCTCTTGAATCAGCTGGTGCTCATTAGGCCACCTCTTCTGCTTCATTCAGTTCTTCTCCACAGCTGTTCTTCCTCCAGGGATAACTGGAAAGCACGTAAGTACAAAAATAGGGAATGGACAACACCCCTAACCTGTGGTTAGGCAGATTTTAGGGAATCTTGCCTCCCAGAACTGTTTCTCTGCTGTTTTTCAAGCTAATATTCAGTAAGGTTTGGGGTTTGAGCTAAAGATGCCTCGGTGAAATTGTGGCCTCACTATTCTCTGTAGCGTGGTGCAGTAAGGACTGGTCCATGCTCTGGAGAGTTTTCAGATCCACCATGCCTCTCATTTACTGAAGAACATGAAGAGCAAGTAGTTCTCTGTTTCACTGCCCCAAAACTGAAGCAGCTGTGTTTTGAACAATGTCCAAGAGACCGATGAGAAAACTGAACTGCAATAGCATCTAACAAGAGATCACTCTGAGCCATCAGTCTGTTCGTGAGGTGTTTTGGGTTTGTGGGTGCTGTGTGGTGTGCCATAGAAGAAGTAAGACACACGTTCTTATATGTGAAGGCCAGAAGACCATTATTCTGATGGCCACTGGGGTAGCATGTTCTGGAGAGGTTCCCCATGGAGACCTCCTCTGAGTCCCTAACTCTGACTGCCCTCATTCCACCAATCTCTTCCTCATTTTCAAAGGAACCTGCAAGGAGATAAAAAGTGCAATTTACTCCTCCCCCAGGCATTATACAATGGCTTTATATGATGATGCATTATTTAGCAGCCTAGCCAATGTGAGAGGCGACATTGTTAGGGGGAAAATGATATGCGCTGAAATCACTCAACACAAGAAAGTCTATCGATATTAGGATTGCTGTTAGTAGTGAGGCTGCTCTAAGAAAACTGATAGGCCAGCTTAGGGGCAGTGGTGTGGCCTTTATGTTGGCCATGTGCAATGTCAAATGGTGGTCAGATGTGGAGCGAGTCTGAGTATTTCCTAACTCCTCCTCTAAAGGCAAGGTGCCTGGCCACTGTGGCAGGAGTTAAGCCAGCCTGGAGTACCAAGTTGTTTCTCTGATGCTCAGTGGCTTCAGTCAACAATATTTCACCTTGGACCCTTTGTTGTGGATGGAGTGAGAGGGAGATGCATTTCACTCATAAGAGAGAAGCAGCAATATGTTTGTTGATGTAAGACAGTGAATTAAAGTTCAATGGTAAATGCAACAGCCGTTTAACAAGAGATGGCAAGGTACACTTGATTATTTACTGCATAGAGGACAGGGTCAGACAAAACTGTCAGGGAGACCCTCCAGTTTGAGTCATGCTTTCCAAACTCCTTCACTTAGAGGAATCTAGGTGCAGCTAGATCCAAACTTAGTCCCAGACTTGGTCAAGGTTTATGTCTAAAGGATTATATATATACACAATCCTTTATGTCACTTAGCTAAGATTTCAAAGTTTCAGCATGCTTATTCCCAATTAACTTACTGAGTATCTGGCACAATAAGGATCCTCTCAAGTTCAGGAAGCGTCCCCACTCAAAGGGAGATGGTGGCGTGCAGCCCGCTGCTCTGCAGGAGAGCTCAAAGGGCTTTTGGGCTGCCCGCTATTTAGGGGGGTAAGATGATTAACTCATAGTCATATTTACATGCCAACTGTAGATTTGTTTCTTCCAAATTTGGCTGGAGTCAGACATTGCCCAGCACTGGGTTAAGTGGACGCATTGCCTAGCGTGTTGTTATCTGTCTCCCCTGAATCCACTATGAGCTGGATGCGTCCATCATGGCCAGACACATCCATCTCGATTGCCAGGTGGTTACCGCTTGAGCAGGGAAGAAGTCAGGTCGGGGGTAGGGGGAGCACACTGTCTGTCTTCTATGGAATTTTTCAAAACCAGTTATGTGCTGGTGAGCAAAAGCCTGCCTTGTCTTGGGAAGCTAATAGTGGAAAGTCTAGGGAAGGTGTGTAACATAGAAGTGCTTGGGTGAAACCCACAGAAGCCTGGCTGTAGATTGCAGCTTCTGCCTGTCACTCGCAGTGACTGTTCCAAGCACCAGATCATACATTTGTGGTGGAAACGTCTCTGGCTTTCCCTCTGAGTACTGCAGCCACCCAGTCCTGCAGATACCTAACCTGGCTTTTGCTCTGATAGATGTCTGTTGCTTGTTGTTGCAAGACAGCCAGTAAAAGCGCAGAGAAAGTGGGGTGTTTGGGACCACGGGAAGAGAAAAAGATAAACCAGCAACATGTGGAAGCAGATGGCAGCTGGATGAAGGAGCTTCTTGCAGGTGAAGGCCAGGATCTGACTGAGTGGGGAGCAGTGTTGCAGTGCAGCTCCCAAGCTGAATGTGAGGCAGCAAAGCTGTGATAAACAAGATACTGCAGCATCATATACAAACTGGAGCATTAACCACAACTCCACTTAGGTCATGGCAGGTTAAGACATCAGCTCAAATACTGACTTATGTCAGGCTTAGCACAGCAAGGCAGAGCGGATCTGCTCTAGGGGGCCCACCTGAGGATTCAGAGAAGAATCAGAGGGTCCAGATAATGCAGCTAGCAAGGAAAGACTGACATGAATGAGGCTGGGGGTTTTTTAGAGAAAAGCAGCTGGGTAAATAAGGTGCAAAGGAAAATGGCTGTTCTTAATATGGGGGTGAGTAGAACAACAAAGCACACACTTGAAGAACAGTAGCTGAGACACCGAGAAAAAACACCTTAAATTGTTAAAGATGACACGGGACCGTAGCGGGTTGTCTGAGGAGGGCATGCCATCTCTTGCCGGTGGGTTTCAGGGAGGAGTTGAACAAACATCTGCCAGAGATGACAGAGGTGGTTGAGCGAGCCGGTGAATGGATGGACTGCTGAGGTCCCTTTCTTTAGTCGTCTCTCAGCAGACTGGTCCTGCCCTCCCTTCCATGTAAGCGGCACTGCCCTGGGCAGCTGTTGGGCAGAGTGAGGGCCAGCATGCCCGTGGCCAGGCACTGCTGGAGGGGAGAGCAGGAGAACCAAGACTCTTACATCCCACCAGCTGCATGGGGCCGCCCTGTCTTCAGCAATTGCTCCCCAGCCTGGGGTAGTGCTCAGGTGCATGAAACTGTGCCCCACGTCTCACAACCAGCCTACTCCACTCCAGCTTCAGAGCCTTCCCTCAGACCAGGTGCTGGAGCCTTCCTGCACCTGGGAGCACAGGGTGCAGCAAGACAGCACGGATTTGTCTCTTGCCAGCCAGCAGGGCTGTAGCAGCATCCTCATTTGCAGACACCTTTCCAGCCCCAGAGATGGAGTCCCATGGTATACACCCAGTCAGTCAACCTTTTCCCCCAAAATCATTAAATTCCACATGGATCAGCCAGGAAATCAGCTCCACTCACCTGCTGGAGAAGCAAAACCAAGTGTCTGGTCTGCTCTGTGTGCCCATGCGGTGGGCTCCACTCACGGGTCTCTTTCTTGGGCCACGTGAAACAAAACGGGTTGCGTCCGGCACCAGCAGGCTGTCACTGGTAGTCGGTGTCTCCCAGCACTACCAGTAAGGCTTCTGTCTAGCAGCTGATGAACTTTACAGAACTTAGTGCAAAAATAATACAGATGTTTTTTCATTAGATGAGAAGGACAGGATACGGAACATGGCAAAAAGGGTTGATGCATTTTCTACCAGCAAAAACACCACACATTAGGTACTAGTTAAAGGAAAGCACTCTATTAAAATCCTGTTCTGGACCAGGTGACTTGCAGACTGAGTTACTTTCATCAAGCTCCATTTTATTCTATTAAACCAAAATGTACTTCAGCCTGTCATTCCTCTCACCTGATTTTTTCCCCCATCCTTTGAAGAACTGTCAGTCTTTACTCCAGAGATGCCTGGGACTGAAAAACATGCTTATCCCAGGAGAGGATAGAGTCTCGAGGTCACAGTTGATGTGCAGTGGTGAAGCAGCATGAGGAAACCTACATTGCGTGAATAAATAAAGGGCCGTAGCTCAGCCCAGACTCTGTGGAGGAGACAAGATGGATGGAGCAAAAGGTCAGAGTCTTGTTTGATAATGGGGGCAGTTGTCCCAGGAGTGAAGAGGGGAGGAAAGAGTATTTGGTCTATTTGTTGCAGCTACTACACAGCAAGGTTGAAGAAGGAATATTGTGATTTGAGGTGTACATCTCCACAGCACACCAGTGTGCACTGGAAAGGAATTAAATGTGTCTTTGTAACACAGTGGAACAGAGGGCTGGTTCCTCCTTGAAGCTTTCTTTTCCCTAAAGTCCGCCTAAAAGTATCAATATATATGTCTCTCTGGGCACAAGCTATTGTAGAATCTGCTGGGAAAGTAATTTAACCAAGCGTGTCCGAGCTACGCGACCACGCTGTGCCGCGCCACTGGGAGCAGTGACCAGCGTTTCAAGACGCCAAGAGCCACCCCGCGCACCCTCGCAGAGCCGGTGACGCCTGGGGCACTGCGGTTGCATCCCGGCCGGGATCTGTGGATCGCTGCTGCCGAGATGTCAGTGGGTGCACTTTATAAAGCAATGTTGGAGCAGGAGGACTAACATCACCATGAAAGCCTGTCTCCAGCATTATGACTTCTTAATCACTAGGTCCTGCAAAAAAATCATTTTTATCTTGTCCTTCAGGGCTTAGGCAGAACATAAGCTCTAAGAACCCTGCTATATGGGAAATTCAGCACACGCTGAAGCAAAACTTTATCCTCCTCCTCCTCTTAGCTTGTGTGTTAAGAGATTTGTATTGAACTCCTGGTGGATTTTCTATGCAACATGGTTTTTCATTTTGTCTTATAATTTTTCCTTTAATGATTTACTTTCAACAAAAGAACAAAGTCAACACCAAGCTATAAAATAATATCTTTTTAAAAATACACACACTCACACATTCTGAGCTTTTTTTAACTTTTAAAATATATTAGCAAAACTGCATCAGTTAAAGGTAGGAAGCACTACCTAAAGTGGATGTTGTGCATAGATCACACTCCTCCTCATAGAATCATAGAATCCGAGAATAGTTTGGGTTGGAAGGGACCTTTAAAGCTCATCTAGACCAACCCCCTGCCATGGGCAGGGACATCTTCAACTAGATCAGGTTGCTCAGAGCCCCGTCCAACCTGACCTTGAACATTTCCAGGGTTGGGGCATCTACCACCTCTCTGGGCAACCTGTGCCAGGGTTTCACCACCCTGACTGAAAAAAGTTTCTTCCTTATATCTACTCTGAATCTCCCCTCTTTTAGTTTAAAACCATTCCACCTTGTCCTGTCGCAACAGGCCCTGCTAAAAAGTCTGTCCCCATCTTTCTTATGAGCCCCCTTTAAGTACTGACAGGCTGCAATAAGGTCTCCCCGGAGCCTTCTCTTCTCCAGGCTGAACAACCCCAACTCTCTCAGCCTTTCCTCACAGCAGAGCTGTTCCACCCCTCTGATCATTTTCGTGACCCTCCTCTGGCCCCGCTCCAGCAGGTCCATGTCTGTCCTGTGCTGAGGCCCCCCGAGCTGGAGGCAGCACTGCAGGGGGGTCTCACCAGAGCAGAGCAGAGGGGCAGAATCCCCCCCTCGACCTGCTGCCCACGCTGCCTGTATTGATACTGGGGATTGCCCCAACCCATGTGCAGGACCCTGCACTTGGCCTTGTTGAACCTCAGGATGTTCACCTTCAGTGCACTGATTTAGTACCTAAAGCCCTCTGCTTTTCAGTCTTCTGCACAGGTGAGAGAAATCCAAAGGAATTTAGACTGATGCCCAGCCTGTGTGTGCCCTGACGGGTAGAGTATCTCAGACAAGCACAGGGGCCTAAAGAGCTATTTCTTCTAATCCTGCTTCCGTTCTCAGTCTGGGCAGAAGTTTGAGGCGGCTCCGTGTCCCTTCTGCTCCCTGCTGTTGGCATGGATGAGGACATCCTGGAGAGGGAAAGAAAGCCTCATCACCTTGTTTTTCCAAGCCTTTTGGGGAACAGGAATTCACGCCAGCAGCTCTGCAGCCCCTGCTCACAGCACCCCGCAGCACAAACAGCCGCCCGGCCGTTGGCCGTGCTCCCAGCAGATGGTGGGAGAGCCGGACGCCGCAGGAGGGCAGCGGGGCGGCCGTGCCATGCCGGCAAGGACAAGCCACTGGCACCGCGGCAGGAGGCGGGAGCACTGCTGCAAGGATGGAAATCAAGGTGAGCCTGCAGCATCCATGGCACAAAAGAGCCCTGACTGTGGCAAAGCAGGGTCCGGCTCACGGGGCGCCCGGCACAGCCCCACCAGTCTCTGCCCAGCTCTGCTGGCAGAGGAGGGACCAGCTGAGCACTTGCAGCCCCATGTCACTGCTCTGCTCTCCAGACGGTGCAGGTTTTATCTCTGTGACCCTGAGTAACTCTTGACTGTCTTCACTGTGTCCACCAGTACTGATGCAGACTTTCAGGCAGTTACAACTGACTGTGGCACTGCATGGCACGGCAGCCAGTAATTGCACTTTTTTGCATTGCAAAATGATTATTAGCACCTCAGTTCATTATCAAAGCAAATTTAATTTTTCAATGTAAAGGAGCCAGTTGTATTTATAAAGGAAAGACTGTTGATATAGCCAGAAAAAATTAATTCATGACAAATGTAAGGAAAATTAAAAGTCTTTAACCAGGACAGTATTTGACTGTGTCTAATTGTGCTTTGCCAGTTAAAGTACACTATCTTTGAAAAGTCCTGACAGAGATTCTTGCATAAGCATTTTTCACTTCTTCTGATGAAACTGCATTTAAACGTTGGGGTTTTTAATTAACCTTGTACCAGTCTGGTCAAATCATATAAAAACTGTTGTGGAAACTCAGTATTCTCTCATGTATTTGTGCACTGGCAGAGGCGTTGTGTGCACTCAGGAAGGCCTTGTCTAATCCAAACCCGTTCAGGCATAAAAGAAAAGGGAGAGGAGAAAACACGAAGGGCAGAACAGCTGCAGAGAGCCCCTGAACCGTCGGTGTGGGCCCTTGCTGGAGGGATGGTGGCGTGGACACGCAGACACCAGCTGCGTTTGGCTGATGCCACGTCCGAGCCAGCATCTGCCTCTGCTTTCCTCTGCCTCCCTTCCCGCGCGGGCGGGAGCGCCCGCTTGCACGGCTGCAGGTGAGAAGCAGGAGCGGGAAGGGGAGCGGGGAGCTGGCACGGTGGGTGATTCTGCATTTCCCTTTGAAGGGGAAGCTGAAGAACCGGGCTTGGCCCCAGGGCCTGCTCACCACGGAGGGCTTGTCCCCGCTGCTGCAGATGGCCTCGGACGGCGGAGTGCCTGCGCCTTTCCAGGGGCTCCAGCTGGCCCCACGGGCTTTCCCTGTGGTGGAAAGACAGGGAGAGCACCACTGCGTCGTAACAAAAGCCCAAACGTTCCTCACTGGGCAGGTGCTCACGTTCACTCCGGGCAGGACAAGTCCCCAGGTGACTCCCACCGGGCAGGGTCTTCAGGCTGACCATGGCCCATGGAGCCTGCAGATAAGGGTGGCCACAGGGACCCCAAAAGCGGAAGGTTCAGCAGGTGTTGAGGGGGTTGGGGTGGGGTAAATCTTACAGAGACCCATAGGGATCTCTGGTTCTCCTTGGAAGCTTACCGGTGAGAATACGCTGACGCAGGTGATGTTTTGAATAATGGGCTGCTTGTGCATAGCAAGAACAGGTTCAGTGAAGAGGCACAAGCCTAGCCAAGGCTTAGGTGCCTCCTTGGGTCAGAGCGTCAGAGGGTCTGTTTCTGCTTGGTCCTCCGACGGTTTCCACATCCCGGCTGTGGCCCAGCCCCTCTACAGCACCAGCTGTCTCCATCCCTTGGATGCAACTGCAGCTATCCTGATCAACAGCAGCAGGAGAGCTGCATCCTTCGTGTGAAGCAATCCCCGGTGCAGACCCCCCAGGATGGGGTATGGGCTCGTTAACACCTTCCCCGTTACACTTGAGCGGAGGTCTCTCGAGCAGCTAGTTCCAGTGCCAATGCTCCCACTGCCTTCACGGGGGCTGTATAGGTACCATGGCCTTCTCCAGCACTCTTTCACCAAATGACATGTCAGACTCCTGCAGTTCCCAGTGGGTTGAGGGTGGCACATAATTCTGAGCCAGCTCTGGGTCAAAGTTGCATCTCCTCTCTTTTGCACCCGTGTTGCTTGCTGGCTGCAGCCTATGTCAGAGACAGGAGCAGGGTGGTGCTGGCTGGGGCTGCCTGCTGATGGATTGATGCTTCCTGCTCTCGGGGAAGATTCAAAGCTTGTCCAAGCTTTGCAAAGGCAAACTGGAGGGCCCCAGTGCATGAAAGCACCGGGTGGGCAGGATGGGCCCCCGCCGTGTTCCTGCTGGGGTGCGGGTGTTGCAGAGGGAACGTCTGCCCCCACAGTGTCCTTCCCCAGCCCTGCAGACGGTCCCAGCCTCTCGCCCTGCCACCAGGCTCAGCTCTCCTCAGGACAGCTTGGAAATGTGCCGTCTTCTCAACTCAGGCTGCCAACTTGAAGCCAATTTGCATTGGATAATTATTTTCAATTAAGTGATAACAATCCTGTTCTGAACAGAAATAATCTTGTCCAAAGGCCAAACAGTTTATCCTGTCTTGGAGACGAGGCTGCAGCTTTGTGCAGGCGCACGTCAGTGTCAGCGCCGTTATCGGCTCCCCGGTGCCGAAGGGTACGGCTCACGGCCAGGGAGGGCTGCACGCAGCCCCCTGTGCCACCTCTGCTTACAGCAGCCCACCCCAGCCACTGGTGCACCCTCCAGGTCCTCACCAGCTCCTGCTTCTCCTCTGCAGGCCCACCAGCACGCTGGGTCTCCCCTCCTGCTCCCGCAACGAGCTGGCGGTTTTATTCTGCTCCCCGTGTGGGAGCAGAGCTCATTTTCGTCTGCAAATCCCACTGTCCTACCGGCTGTCCTCCTCCTGCAGCACCGCATGGAGCAGGCACAGCAAGGTGCAGCCGGAACGAGGTGCACCCCGAAACAGCCCCAATCCCCCCAGCCGACGGAGGGGGCTCGAGCGTGTTTCTTACGAAGGTGGCACCTCTGCTCAGCATCCTCCCCACTAAGGGTGTCTGGCCTCCGCAGGAGGCAGCAGCAGGAGCCGTCCAGGTGGACCAGCCTCTCGGCGCTGGTTGTACGCAAGTGTCCTTTGCTCTCCAGAGCGGCACGAGCCACCAAGGATCCCTCAGGCACAGCGGGCGGCGAGAGTGGGCTGGTGACGTTCCCCCGAGGAGCTTTGCCTGTAGGCTGTCCATCTTTAACTCGGCTGTCACAAGAAAAGACAAGCGGGACTGCTGCCACCAAAGCACAGAGTCGGCTGGGCCCCTTCCTGCCCTTGGCGGGGCAAGGATCCGCCCTGACCAAACTGTCTGCCGATTTGACAGAAGTCACCGGAATTTGGTGCTGAAATTTGGAGGCTCTGGCCAGCGCCAGCACGGGAAGGGGGAAAGGCTGTGGCAGCACCAGAGGCAGTCGCCATCCCCAGCAGCTCCCGCAGACGCCCAGCATGGCTGTACCAGGCGAGCAGCGTCCGCGCTGGGGCTGGGGCCAGCCGGCTCGGCAGAGCTGCCTCCAGAGCTGTTACCTTCTGGCCATGGCCACGGCCACGGCCCATCCCGGGTGGCTGCCCCGGGGCTTCCTCCCCCTCATCCCTCCCCGGCCGGCACCGCCGCCAGCGAGGGGCAGGCACAGCCGTGGCCGCAGCAGAGGGCTGGCTGCCGTCGTCGCCGCTGTGCCTCGGAGCCAGCCAGGGAGCCAGGCTGGAGCGGCTGGGGCGGTGGCAGTTTCGTGCACGCAGATTTCTACACCGCTCTTTGCTGGATGGAAAGTGAGGGGGGGTTGTTGTTTTTTTTTTTAATCCACCAAAGCCCAGTCAGTTGGGAAGATTGGACTCTGGAGCTCCTGCAAGTGAAAAATAGCAAATCCAATATCTTTTTAGTGGTGTTTTTATATTCAAATTAGACATAATCTCCATGAATAAAATTACTGTTCCCAAAGGGATCATGCCCAATTTAAATGTATAAAATGTCATTAAAAGGGCGCTGGCTTGCTATTAAAATTTAACTTCAGCAAACCCCCAATGTCATTTGTATTATAGTTTTACAATTAAGCCAGAGATGTTGGAAATAATAGTTTTGATGTACAATCTGGTACCATACAGTAGGAGTGCATTGTTCCTAAGAAGACTGCAGCCGGACCCATCACTGGAAACACGGCCGCACTGGAGCGGCGATGCTGCTGGGGCCGGCCGCAGCTCCCGGGGAGGGGGTGCAGCCACAGCCCTGCCAAGGGGCGTCTGGTGGGGAACAGGCCTGGTGCTACACTGCGCCCGCGACCCCGCTCACGGAGTGGTCCCGCCCAAGACCAACAGCTGCGGCAAGGATGCGGCCAGCGCAAGCTGACATCCCACTGGAAGGACCCTGTGCATGGGGCTGGGACCCCCTCCCTTTCAGGGCCACGAACGCTGGCCGAGGACCTTGCCAGGCAAAGGATGCCGATCCCCTTCCTTGCAGTCTTGCTGTCTGAAAAGCGAAACACCAGGGGAAGGGTGCGAGGGCTGCAAAGCAGCTGCAGAGCTGGGGCTGCTGAGCTTGTGCAATGGCTGGCAGCCACCTGGATGGAGGGGGGCACTGCCAAGGAGGAGGCAATCGCAGCAGCAGCATTCTGAGGTCTGGGTCTCCACCGGAGGGGTGGGAGCACACGTATCGCCCCACACAGCTCCGCTCCTGAAGGTGTGGTGCCACTGAAAACGTCCTACAGTACCCAGCTCTGGCTGGGGTGAGGTAAATGCCCTCCTGCCCAGCCCCGGGCACCGGGGCTCACTTAGCTCCCAGAAGGGCAAGATGTTGGTGTGCACACGCTGGTTGCCCTGTCCACGCTGTGGAGACGGCTCGCTGCAGCCGCAGTGGCCCAAAACGGGGGTCAAGGCACAGTCAGTGCAGGGATCAGCTTGGCTTTGCTCCTGGTCTGCTGCAGCAATGCTGCGTGCCGTGGTCTGGCTGCAGGCGGCTGCATGGGGAGCTCGGTGCTGCTCTCGAGGGCAGGTAATCCCTAGCAAGGATCTTCCCTGGGCAGCTGGTGCGGCTCAGGAAGCGGCTGGAAGCGGCAGCTGGAGGGAGCGAGGCGGGAGGGAGGGTTCTGCCTGGCACAACGCCTGCGCCAGAGGGGCTGGGGAGGTGGTGCAACTGCTCACCTGCTTGTCCCCAGCAGAGCTGTATTATTTTGTCTTTAATGAGGCGCCAGTTCAGCCACCAGGAGCCGCTGGGTGTTTTCCCCCAACACAGGGGTAGGAGACCAGGGTCATGTCGCAGGAGACGACATCTGGGTGTACTTGAAAAAGGCGGGTGAGCTTTCAGACATACAGAGAGCCCCTCAGTTATCAAATTACCTAAGGAAAGGTGTTTTCACTCTCCCTAACAGATGGTGACTCTGCTGAGTCACTGCTGTCACGTACTACAGTCCAGAAGCAAACCCAGGTAATCCTGGGAGGTGATGGCAACCCTGGGAATGGCCTGTCCTGTCCAAATGCTGGTGGTCTTGCTCCCCTCACCCAGGCAGGCTTCAGCTTTTGTTGAACACCAGTCAGCATCGCCAGGGCAGCTCCTGACTCAGCACACCAGCTGAGTTTCCTACAAAATGCTTCCTACAAAATCCAATAACACAAAGTGACAACTAAGGTTAGGAGGAGTCACCCCTTTGCCAAGCTGGTCACAAAGTCTGGAGCCTACGCTGACCTTGTGCGTCTGAAACTGGGGCTCTTTGGCTGAGATCTGGAGGAGAAAAAGGAATCCAAGAGAGCTCTCCGGACCCTTCCCAGCTGGCACTCGCTGTCACACAAAGCGCACTCGGTCCCTGGGGGAGAAGAGCTGCCGCCCCGCGCGGCCACCGGCGCTGCTGTGCTGGCAAGGTTTCCATCACAGCGGGTCCCCCGGCAGGGCTGTGGGCTGAGGGCACACTGGGGCACCGCCACCAGCCCCTTCCCTTTCCTCTCACGCCCAAAGCCCGGTGCTTGGTAAGAGCCAGGGGCTTGCGCGGTGGGCGCCTGCCCCGGCACGGGGAGGACGGGGCGGCTGCTGCGGGCGGTGGGCAGGGGGAAGGCTGCTAGCAGGAGGCGCAAGCCCCCGGCGCCGTGTCCATGCCGGTAGCGTGCCGTGCGTGTCCCAGGGCCGCCATGAGCCGAGGCAGCACCCGGTCAGGAACCGTGACCGCAGCAGACCTGGCGCGGTTTACCTCCCCGAGCCAATGCGAGACTGCACACACTAACATCTGCTCCCTTAAAAGGGACTGCTCAGAAAGAGTCTTCGCTTTCTACCAAATAATTACTATGCATTAAAGGGTATAATGCATATTTAAATATGCATTTAACTGTCAGAGTAAGCAGGTGAGTGAATACGCATGTTATGAAAAAATACGTGTTTAACTAATATGCAATTAATAGGGCAAAACAGTCAAAACTATTTATTACTTCTGGGAACAGAACACCTTCCAAAGCATTTTAATTACTGCAGTAATATTCTGAAAACAAAGATCACATTCAATCTTTCTCACTCTCTCTTCTTTTTCCCCAGAGAATAGAAAAACTATGTTAAAACCCAGCAATCCTATGTGTAGCAGAGAACCGTTAAGCAAAACAGAGTAAGCGGACCTCTGGGAAGGTTGCACTCGAACAAATGGCCACAACAGGAGAAAAGCAAATACCCTGGTGTGGACTTTGCAAAAACCAACCTAGCTTCTGGCCTCCGTTCGGGCCAGGGGAAGCTGCAGCCCCCAGGGGACGCGCGGGCAGCGCCGCAGGGAGCAGTGCGAGGGCTCTGCCCAGCGCTGGCGCAGGGACATGGAGGTGCTGCAGCGCAGGCAGCCGCCGGGACTGCTGCCAAAGCCCACCCTGCCAGCCAGGCTGCTGGCCATCCCCGGGGACTGAGAGGTCCTCAGCAGCACCCGCAGCAGCCAGCATCAAGGTGTCCTCTGCCAGTCTCCTCTCTTGTCATCTGTCTGGCAGTTGCCTGAATTACTGTTGGAGATCATAAAGCACATGCAAACAGCCTGCAAAATGGGAAGCATTCATCTGAGACATGCAGCCCAAATGCCCTGCTCGTGCTGCAGACAGATCACTTAGCCTTGTCATTGTGTTTATGAGGGTGAGAGAATTTTTCACTGCCGCGGTATTTTCCCATTAGCCATTACAAGGAGATGCTGCTGGAGGGAACAAGGCAAAGGCTTCTCCTATGCATGACTGAGCTGCAAAGGCCAAATCAAAGGGACAGGTTGTGCCCTGGGTAATTCTTACCTTGATTTCCATGTTGAAACATGATAAGCCATGTAATAAAAACCTTGTTTCCTTCCCGCACTCTCGTGTCCTCACTACCAGACCGCTCCCCGAGCCCAGCCCCACGGCCACGAACACCACTGAAATTTCAGTGGTGTGCCTTCCCTCCTCTGGCTAGCTCTGTCTCTAGGCCCACAGCAGTGGATCTCAACGGGCAGGGGTCTCCTGGCTCACGCCAGAGCCACTGACGTGCCACTGCGGTCATGGCAAGCTGCAGAGCTGCAGCAAAGCCTTGACATGCAGCAGCACAGGGAAAAGGCAAGGCCTGTGGACCACTCTGCAGATCAGTGTGAGAGATGGCGAGCTGTGCCGTCAGCAGCCACCACTGCAACAGGCGGTGCCCATCCTCTCCTCTCCAGGCTCTCTGGCTGGGGTCTGCCCCACTCGTGGGTTCTGCTCCCACTGCCTGCAGTGCGCAGGCACAAAGGGTTGGCGGGAGGAGGCAGCCAGCAGTACCCCAGTGCTCCCCAGCCCTGACGGCTCCATGCAGGGGCCCACAGAGAGCAGCCTGCAGGTCCCCGGTGCTCCTGCGGGCTCTGCTGCCATGTGCCTCCCCGGGGGCCGGGCGACCAGCTGTGCGCAGCTGTCCCGTATACACTCCAGCCAGTGGAAAGCATCCCAGGGCGCTGCCGTGCCCGTCTGCCCTTGCTGCTCCTCCTCTCCCCAGGGGTACGCGTGGCCCTGCCAGCGGCCGCAGCAGGCAGAAACCCCCCGTGAGGACCAGCAGGAACCGACGTACAGGTAGTGGCAACTGCGGAACAAAGCCTGGGTCTCTGCAGGCTTCTCCTCGTGTGCAGAGCTGCACTGAACATCTTGCTCCTGCGTGCTCCCAGAGACCAAGAACCGCCAGCGTGCTCCACATCCTCCATTGTTCATGCTGCACAACCTCCCCAAGCACTTTCTGCACATCCTGCCTGAGGGAGGGAGTTTTGCTTTTATTGTCAGAGAGAAGCAGCAACTTAATGAAAAATACATTTCTTTTTTTTCTTTTAAAGGAAGTTTCCAAATTTATGCTAATGTCAGAATGCTTCTGAGTCATTAGGTGGTTGACAACACACCAGGTCATATTTTGCGTTAAAATACATGAATCCAAAATGAAAATATTGACAGATTTAGCAGTCCGGTGGGGAAATGCCCCCATCCGGGCATTTTCAACAATAGATTGCATGTAAAACAGTTCTGAGTTCGGTCCTGACCACTAATGCTCTGCACAATCATATGAAAAAAGTCCCTTCTAATTCTTAAAAGGAAACCAGTTTAATCATTGTAAGAAACTATACCTTCAGGGTATCATTTCAAAAATACAGGCAGAGATTAGAAGGGATTTGTGAGATTGTGTTTATTCCCAATTTAGGTGCTTTCCATAAATTAATTATAAAAGCAAGCCCAAACCAGTCAGAAGTACACTGGGAAATTCTCAGAGTGTTAGTCATTTTCATGCACTAATATTCATACCATCTGCCTGCCTTTTTTCTATTTTCTCTAAATGTTCCATTGTTATCCGTAGCCTGCTTTCTTTTGCTGCGTTTAGTCCCTCTCCCCCTCACGCTGCTGCAGGTAGTTACCCTGAGCACGCTGTTACATTTTTATTGAAAGAGCATTAAAGGGAGGAAGGCTGGTTTTGGTAATTGGCACTGGTGCACAGTAAACAGTGCCTCATCACGATGCAGACACGAGCTGTCGTTTTGTTCCTATTTAGAGGATTTGCTCCCGTCTGCGTGTTGTCGCCTTCCCAAGCTCCCTGCCAGGGTAGTTCACAAAGGACCACGGGCTGGAGGCCTCCTCCCAGTATCTCCAGCGGGATGGAGAGCACGAGATGGGGCTGCACTTGCCCTTGGCCCTTCCCGCAACACAGTGTGAGGACCTGGGAGAGCCCTGGAGCCGCACGTGTGGGCAACGCTGCCTCCGTCGGAGGGATGAAGCAGAGCAGGCTGCCCATTTATCCACCCACCGTATCCACATAACGCAGTCAAAGACTGACTTCTGGGTCAGCCTATAATGCAATGGTAAAGTGCAGGTGCCAAGCGTCCACCAGACGAGTTTCCTCCAGCAGCCCTTACATCTCTGGAAAGTGATGTCAGGAATGCAAATCCAGCAATGCTGCCCAGGATGGAAGCTCATCTGGTAAGACTGGGGGCCAACAGGTCACCTTGTGACAGGACGAGATCTGCCAAAAAACTGTCCCACTGCTGTCAGCACAGCGCCTGAAACAGCAGCACCCTGCATGTGGTGTCCTACATGCAAAACCCCTGGCTGCGCAAACTGCGCGAAGGAGGGGAGTCACCTCTGCTGCGGGCACAGCCAGGCAAGCGGGGGCGCGGGCACACGGGGAGGCGAGTGGGGCCACGGGGACGGCGAGGCGAGCGGGGACGTGGGCTGTGGGCACACAGCGAGGCAGGCGGGGGCACGGGCACACAGCGAGGCAAGCAGGGACACAGACACACAGTGAGGCAAGCGGGGACGCGGGCACAGCAAGGCAAGCAGGGACACAGGTGCACAGCCAGGCAAGTGGGGACACGGGCACAGCCAGGCAAGCGGGGACACGGGCACACAGTGAGACAAGTGGGGACACGGGCACAGCCAGGCAAGCGGGGACGTGGGCTGTGGGCACACAGCGAGGCAGGCGGGGACATGGGCACAGCGAGGCAAGCGGGGACATGGGCACAGGCAAGTGGGGACACGGGCACAGTGAGACAACTGGGGACACGGGCGCACATCGAGGCAAGTGGGGACACGGGCTGTGGGCACATCGAGGCAAGCGGGGACACGGGCTGTGGGCACATCGAGGCAAGCGGGGATGCGGGCTGTGGGCACACAGCCAGGCAAGCGGGAGTGGCAGCGGAAGGAAGCACAGGCTGGGACAGGAGGGGAAAAGCCGGGCTCCTGCTGGCCTCGGGCCCCAGCCAGGAGGGCAGGATGCTCCTGTGTGCAGCTCCGGGTCCCTCTGTCCACGGAGGGAGTCTTGGAGATCCAGTGGAGGTGAGGAGAGTGGGAAGTGGGTGCATTTGGAGGAGCGACCCCAAAGGGCTCCAGCAGTCCTGCCAAGAGGCAGTACAGAGCAGAACCTGGAGCCTGGGGAGAAGGAGAGATGAGCGCTGGTGCCTCAGGAGGGCCCATGGACCAAAATGTTCCCATCACCAGAGGTACTGGCAATGACAAGAAAAACGACTGACGGCGCAAAAAGCCCCTTCTCTCAGCACGCCCCTTTGGGTTCTTGCTTCTGTGCTGCCTCTTCGCTGCCCTTACAAGGGCTGTAACACCTTCAGGCAGCTTTGTCCAGCACCTGCAAACCAGCATTTATGGGATAAAGGGGCCAGAGGCGCTTGCTCAGCAAATTAACCTGTAGGCTTGTGAGTATCTGATCCTTTCCATGGTCCCACCTCCACAGCTGCCACATTGCATGACGGGACTCTGGTGACCCCCGTCGTCCTCAAAACTCCCAACGCACGTGTCTGTGACCCCAGGGTTGTCTACTGCTGGAGGAGACGCAGCCCCGGAGGCAGCAGTGTGACTGGCAGGGGCTGCAGGAGGCCACCAGCCCTGCTGATGGAGGACCATGCGGCACAGCAGTGGGCCTGTCCTGCAGCACTGGGGGGGCTTCCAGCCTCTTGGGGACATTGTTCGGCAATGAAAGTGCCTTGCACTAGGACAGTCATTGACACTGACAGTGACTGACACAGTGTGCAGTGATGAGACTGACTGACAAGGTCCTGCTCTGCTGGGGACACACTGTGGTGCTGCTGGGCTGGCTAGTTCTGGCTCAGGGTGGCCCCTTCCAGCAGAAGATTACCAGTTTTGTCAGGAACTGCCCTTCCCAGGAGCCAGTGACACTGCTGGTGCCCAGCTTTGTCCCGGAGACACACAGCACGTCATGAAATGGGAACGCAGCCATGCCCCACAGCAGAGTTATTAATTAACCAGCTGATTCCCAACAAAGAGGCTTTGCTCTCAGAAAAGACCAATGAATTTGGTGGGCGTACGTTTGGCTGGATTTGGTCCCACCACCAGCCCTCTGGCAAGCGCTTTTCTAGTCCAGGCTGACGTAAACCCCTGGGAAATCAGTTCTTACCCCTAGCACTCCCTGGAAAGCTGTGGCTCCTCCTCAAAACCCAGGATGCATGGGATGGGATGGGATGGGATGGGATGGGATGGGATGGGATGGGATGGGATGGGATGGGATGGGATGGGATGGGATGGACGGAGACCCAGCCGTTCTGCTGGCTTTTTGCAAGGAGCTGCTACACCTCCACACTCCTGTATCCTCTGGAGAGATGCAAGCTTTGCCAGGGCTCACTTGTGTTTCAAAGGACACCTTCACATAGTGAAAACCAGTGGGTTTTTTTGTCCTGCCCTGACGCGCACTCTTAAAATCCCATCAAAATCCTGCTGTACCCAAGAAGGTGACATTTTCACCTCCTCTGGTGGAGCACGCACGCCATGGTCACTGGCAGAGGCGGCTGCTCAGCTCACCGCAGCTCCGTGGCTCCGCTGGCAGTGGCCCATGGCTTGCAGAGGCTGGGCAAAGCTCGGACATATCTCCTGCAGCTGCCTCCTGACTCAGACGGCCAGCTGGCTCTCTTTGTGCCGAGCCCACTCGCAGAAAAAAATAAAAGCAAACCGTTGGGAATCAAATAGCCTTGCGGAGGGGAAATGTGAAAACAGTGTGCGGGGAGGCTATTCCCATGGCAAGGCTTTTCCATACGTGACAGCATCGATGTGCTAGCTGCTACGGCAAATCCCTGCAAGTTTGCACAGGAGTAAAGAAAAACTGGCGCCGGACCTGACTGGGACGTACGCAGCATCCTTGCTAGTCCGGCGGCAGCAGCCCGACTACCTGCCAGCAAGCGGAGGAAGACATGGCATCCATCCATCTCTCTTATTTCAGCTTTCAGAAAGGTTTTGCAGAGCTTTGCAGAGTTTTCCAGGGGTGAAATGGTCTGCAGGTCTGCCTGAAACAAACCAGATGATGGTAAAACCAGAACTTACTGCTCAGTTTTCACCAGGGTGTCCAGATAACAGGAAAGATGCCAGGTCACGGATGAGAGACCTATTAATTACTTTAACGATCTGAAATGCCAGGGTGAAGCAAAGCATGGTAGAGTAAGGAAAGGCTACAAGGCGTCCCCAGGTCAGGCAGACCAACGGACACTGTGCTGCCTTTTGGAAGGAGCCAGCAAAGGCAGGTCGAAGCGGCGGTGGTGGAGGACAGTGGCAGGTGCGAAGCCGCGAGGAGCAGGCAGAGGCAGCGGGACGGCTGTGCTGGCCTCCCCACAGCCACTCGTGTAGTGGCCTGCTCTGGCCCGGGAGGCAAGGGCTCAAACACAGCAGGAAAATGATTCAGAAGGAAAAGATGGGATGGAAATACTGTGAAGGCTAAAGATGCCATGGCTAAGCCTGATGTATTCACCTTCATGGCGTGCACAAAGGAGCAGAGACTCGGCCAGGGGGTGCTGCGGAGAGGCAGCACTGGCTGGCATTTCACTAAAAGAAAGGAATTAGAGGAAATACAGAAAATATTAAATGTAAATTACACATTTTTATGTGTGTGTAGTTTTTTTATACACACATATGTGTATGTAATATCTATAAAACACCAAAATGGGAAACTGGTAATTGCTATCCAGTTTGTCCCATGTGACATGCAGAAGAAGGTTGAATGGTATCCAGTGTAAAAGCAAGGAGAAAATAGCTCCTTCTCTGCATATGGCTGTGGCGTGCCCTCGAGCCAGGCAACAAAAGGGTCACAAATAGACTGAACATTCCTTTGCACACAAAGACCATTCAGGCTTAGAAATAGTCACTGCCCATGTTTTGCAAAGGGCACAATTTCTGCATACAGGTGAAGTGCTAATTAATAGGGGTTATTTCATGCGGAGGCTTAGTGATACCCCCTAAAAGGTCCAAAGCAGCTGGGACAAGCCAGCCTTGGGAGTGGGCGGTGGGATGGGAGCACCCACGGCGGAGAGAGATGGTGCAGCCACCAAGCTGCTGCTCTCTGCCCTCAAGGGACAAGCAGGTATGCCCACTTGGCGATGGCTTCAAACTGCTTCGCTCCCTGCAGTGGCAGGGCAGCTGGACACCCCTCTGGACGTGCCGTACGGTCTCCTGCCTGCTCTCCTATGGACTTTGCCACCTCCCAGCAGCTGTCCTCATGCAACCCCCATCCCTTTCCCCCAGACCCTGTTTCATGGTTTTGCCCCAGTCCCTCCAGTTCTCCTGCAGCACTCCCAGTCTCCTCCTAGGTTCACAAGTGTGGCTGAGCGGGAGCTGGCTGGTGCTCCAGGTGGCTGGATGCTCCTCCAACGGGCAAGCTGGTAGCACCACACCAGCAGGACCGGCAGCAGCTGCAGGCAGGCACACCCCGTCCCTCGCAGGAGCCCTGGCTCTGGCGTCCCTCCTTCTGCCCAGCTTCAGCAAGCAGGACTGCTGCCAGGCTGGGATGAAAGCGGACAGTGGTTTCATGCACATTTGGGAAGAGTCAATAGAGATGGGCAGACGTTACAACCCTCATCCCTGCAGGGAGGGAGGGGATGCGTGTCAGTAGACAATCCTGACACCCCTGCAGTGGAAAGCGAGGTACCAAGACTGTACCCTCTCTACTCAAAGAAACGGCATCAGGCGCTCTCTCCTCCTCCCTCCTCCAACTTGCTGGCTCAAAAACCGCGAGGGCTTGGAAAAGTTGGACCACTTCGATTTGCACTCTGTGTCTGGAGATGTGAGCCACATTTCCACAGCCATCAGGGTAAAATGTAGAGGGGTCAGGACCTTGCCAGTGGAGGGGAGGGCTGCATGGCACACTCATGAGACACGTAGTCAGTGCCTTCACTCCCTCCGTCCTCATCCCCAGGGAACACTTCAGAGAGACGTGCACCTTCTTCAACACTGAACGCAGTCATCCGCAAGGCAGAAACTCATGGGCAATCAAGCTCCATTTTTTCCTGACGTCATGAAACTCCTGCCTTTTCAAAATCAAGCACACAATCCCATGATGCCAGAACCCATGGCTCCGAGTAGTGCTTGAGATGGGGAGATCTGGGGGAGGAAGCTGTGGGTGTTAGGAGCAGGCTCAAGCACAATCGCATTTGTGCCTGGCCTGACAACACGGTTTTGACCAGTGCATGAGTTGAGGAAAGAGAAGGCTCCAGAGGTCCTATCCTTGTGTATGAATACCTGGTGGGGGAACAAAGATGCGGGAGCCAGGCTCTTCTCAGCAGTGCCCAGCGGCAAGGCAATGGGCACACGTTGAGACACAGGAAATTCCACTGAAACAGAAGAAAAATGCTTTTTCACTTTGAGGATGGCTGAACACTGGAACTGGTTGTCCGAAGACGTTGTGGAGCCTGTGAAGACACCCTAATCCCGGCTGGACATGGCCCCAGGAAACCAGCTCTAGGTGACCCCGCTTTGAGCAGGGGTTGGACAAGGTGACCTCTGGAAGTGCTTCTAGCCTCAGGGACCCCCAGCTCCACCCCACCGCAGAGGACACGTGTAAGATGCAGTGCAAGAGCACAGCACTGACAGCAACCTTGCCTCCAGAGGGGCTGAGGAGCTATCACCTTTCCAAGAGGCAGCCAGATTCTTGCCCTGGTGGGCTGTGACCTGTGAAGCGAACAGGCATGTAGAGCTGGGCTGCCGCCGGCTTGAACGGTGCAAAAGGATTTTGTCACCAAACTGTGCAAGTTGTGATCCGAAGGAGTAGGGCTGGGTCTGCGAGCAAAACATCCTCAGGTCTGGTGTAAGATGCTGGCTTTGTCCCGTTGGAGCTGACTGCCAGCTGCAAGCAGGGAAGCACACGTTCCCTTGTCCTTGCCTGGATCACGCTGTCGCAAGCTTTTGCGACTGAGCAGTGATTTTCTGAGACATCTTAGACAGTGCATAGGGTGCATTTGCTGAGCAGGTCCTGAGACTACTGCGTGCCTGTGGCTGGAGCTGGTGGCCCAGGAGGGTGGTGACAAGCCAAAGCACTCCAGGAAAGGATTTCTGCACATTTATAGTAAAGACTTTGAATCTGAAGCCACACAGCTACGGAGACAATTTATAGGTGTTCTGTGCATTTAAGTGTACTGATAAAATCACACTTTTGCCAGCATTGTGTGTTTTGTTTTGTAAATAAATCCTCTCGGGGGGGGGGTCTCCATTTTGCTTGTACTGGTGCCACTGGAGGAACTGGCCAGGCGTTTAGATGTTACCACTGGATGCGGTGCGCTGGCTCCGGCAACATGGGGCACTGGCAGCCACGGCACATTCTCCCAAATGAGTGACTCCACCACATTCGCCTGGAGCAGCAGGGGAGGGCAGGGGAAAGGGAAAAGGAAAACCATGGCAGCCACTGCGCTGCAAGATTAGTGTGGAGATGTCATGCTGGAGAGCATATACTCCTGACACAAATCATTACCTGATCAGGGAGGGAGATAAGATGTCAGCTCTAATGGTAACCCAGCTCAATAAAATGAAATAAACTTTCAAGCAATTATTAAAAAATAAAACGGATTCTGCCGGCATAATCTGACAACATACTGACAGTGGGAGCAAACATGCATCACGATAAAGGAAAATCTCACCAGTAGAGTACAGTTCCATTAGATAACCCGATACCTCATATACTACTGATAATTCATGCCAGAGAAAAGCACTATAAGTCCCTGGCCCCCAAGTTTACTATAACATTCCCATTAAGATCAGACAGTTGTGCACTCCGGCTCTCTCCAGCCCTCTTGTTAAAGTTTCCATCAGATAACAAAGGCTCTTACCTCCCAGGGCAATGTCGAGGAAAAAGCCCCGTAGTGGATAGACCTTTTCTTTTCCCAACAGGCCCAGCACAGTGATCCAAAGTGACCCAGCCAGGCTCTGCCCCGCGGTCACACTGCAGCTGCCAGACAGGAGTCACAGGGCCTGAGCCTCTGCCTGCAGATCGTCCTCTTTCTAAACTCAAAACCTGTGGGGAGTGCGCTGCAGGCTGTCCCCATCTCTCGCGTGGCTCAAGCCTGTGGAGCACCTGCTGTGGAGCAGCAGAAGGAATCCCGGATAGACATTCTGGGACGTTAAACTCCACCTTCCCTCTGTCCACGGATGTGTTTTCTTTACTGGTATGACTCTGTGCTCATTTCCAGAGATAATACACCTGTTTTACCCCACCTTCCTATACAAGCTTATGTCTTCTTTTGGTTCCCCCCACCCCAATCCTATACCTAGTTGTGTTTGTGTTGTGATCATAAAGCAGATTCAGATCAGGTCTCCAGCAAATTTAAATCTGGCTATTAACAAGCCAAGTCTGTTTAGCCCCGGGAAGGGCTTTACTCTCCCTATCTCTGGCCTTTGGAAACCTCCCAAAGTAGTCACAGGAAGCTCTGAGGTGGTAACTCTCATCCTAAAACACTACCCAATACCTGCAGCATCAATTGCCGGCTAGAGGTGGCAATCCTTCTCCATCAATGAAGCTTAGGCAAGCAGCTCAGCCTAGACCCTTTCTGTGGCGGTGATGTGTCAGAATGGGGCTGCTTTGTAGTGTCTCTTCTCTTCAAATAGCTGAACAGAGGGACCTTTAGGAGATGAATGCCATTCTTGGAGCTGCAAGTTGGTTGGCTTGTTCCTCTTGTTTTGGATTAGGTATGCGCTGCTTAGAGATACAGACTGGGTCCCAGCAGGGTGTATCGTTATGGCTCCTCTGTGCCTCCTTAGCCAGCAGAGAGAGAAGTGCTTAAATAATGCCTCGGGAGATAGAAGTGAAAGAGATCAGAGCTCAGAAAACTGTTCTGGTCAAGGACCAGGTCGGGTGACCACAGCAAAACAGAATCTGGGAGGACCCATCACCTGGTATGCTGGTACAGAAACCCACCATCTCCCAGCAAAAGTGGTACAGGTCATCACCAACCCAACTTTGATGACACTGGCACAAAGCCATGTCTAAAAGGTGTTGATGTGGTTCCCACCCCACCTTGCTTACTTAGATCACCAGGCCCTTGGCTGATTGACGATGGTATTATATAGCATTACACGTTATAGCATTACAGCGGTACTTCTTGTACAAAGGTAAGAAATTATCACCATGATGATGGACAGAGTTCAGTGTCATAGTTTGCAGTATCTTGTAGCGCACCCTCCACTGGTTCTGGAGAAGACACCAGGGCTCACTGATAATACCCTGATGTTGCAAGGAATTTGAAAAAAAGTCAAAAGGAACCCAAATAAATGTATGCAAATATATATATACATGTACATGTATCTGTATGTATGAATATGTACCTTGTCCACAGGCGGGTGCCCCCTCGAACCAAGGACTGCCTGGCCTTCCACAATGGCATGGATACCTATATGCACACACACGTGTGAATGACTGACAGAGGGATGCACCCAAACAGTTTGTTCTGTCTGTCCTTCCATTTGCCTGCTCTGCTTTTCTGAGCCACGAGCGCATTGACATCTGTAAGAATCCAGCCAGATTTTACTAAAACATCATCTTAGGTTTAAAAAATCTTTTAAAAACTCTGCAGGGCTCTTGTAAATTTCAGTCCTCTGCCAGCTCGCAGGAACAGAGCAGGCAGGCAGATGGGCGGCAGGTGTGCTCTGAATGCAGACACCTGCAAGCTGTAACACAGCGGGTAGGTCTCCTCTGCCATCCACCAGTACTCCATTTCTTGGGAATTGCAGTCTCCACACCAAGACCAGTGGACTTACTAATCTCCAAAAGGCCTATGGAAAGGTTTCATCTCCTGCTGCATGATGCAATCCACCCTTCCTCTCTCCCATCCTTACGTGTTCCCCATCAGCATCCCAGCCAGGCTGCCGCTCCCACCCTGCATGCTGCCTACCTCCAGGCTAGGCAGTCCAGGTACCCACAGACCCTCGCTTCCCCAGGCGCTGATCCAGGGGCTCAAAAGACCGGGAGCCTTTCCCTCCTGCGGGCACTGCTAGGGCTTGCGGACATCCGTCCTGTGCAAGTCAGGGGGTGGGAGGCTGCACGTGGAGTGGCTTCTTTGAGGGAGACCCACCAGCAGCCCCCGCGGGACATGGCACGGGGCAGAGATGTTGCTGGCTCCTCCTGGCTCTGGGGTCCTGCCACCCACGCAAGCACCCGCAGCAGCACCATGGGCGCTGCCAGGAGCAGCAGTGCTGTGGGAAGGGTTCCTCTGAGGCGGAGGTGGTGGCACGGACCAGACTGCCAGCTGCCAGCCGGGCCTCTGGACCAGCAGGATCCCAGGTCAAAGATGGGCTGCTGTTCTCAGAGGGCTTGGCAGAGCTCTCTGCAGGGGTGTGATAAACTGTGAACTGTTTTTTTGTTCATCAAACTTTGTAACTTTGTGTCTGATGCAATTAAGTATATGTGTTAGCAAAAAGTTAGTTAAATCATAACCATGTTTGCTGAAGTTCGCTGAAGTTTTCCTAGAGCATTAAAGTTTGGAGGGGCGTGATAGGAAATCGTTGCTTAACACCTTGAATACCCCTGGCCACAAGAAAGAACGAGACAGGACAAGCCTGGCAACAAGACCAGACCTGAGGGGAAAGGGGGGGCGGAGTAGATTGCCACTGGAAGACGAAAAGTATAAAGAGGGGACTGAAAGACTAAAGATTGTTAAACGCCGGCCCTTGGTGGAGCAGGAGGCTCCCCGGCCGCGCCCAGCGCTGTTTTGCTTACTTGTCGCTTGCTTTAATAAATCAAAACGTGTTTAACTGACTAGTCTCTATCACTCAATTGGGCAGGTAACTTACAACAGGGGGAAGCCCCCGTCTGAAACTCGATGATCACTGACCACCTGTTCTTGGGACACGCCGCGGGTCCGCCCGCAGCCTGAACGCGCACCTTACTCCGGGGAAAGGAACGGACGCGAGCAGGACGGCGGCGCTGCCGGGGGGCTGTGGGCCCCCCGCGGCGGGTTAGCAGCCCGGCCCCGCGTCCTCTCCCCGCGCATGCCCCGCGTGTG
>VZTQ01014287.1:179488-211122 GCA_013400755.1 Pelecanoides urinatrix
GGTGTTCGTGACGCGGCGGATCCCGGCCGAGGGGCTCCGCGTCCTGTCGCAGGCCGGCGGGTGAGCGTGGGACGGGGCCGGGCCGGGGCCGGGGCCGGGGCCGGGGCCGGTCGCAGTCCCGGCGGCGCGGTGACGGGCCGCGCTCCCGCCGCAGGTGCCGCGTCCAGCAGTGGGACTCGGAGGAGCCGGTGCCGCGGGCCGAGCTGCTGGCGGGCGTGGCGGGGAAGCGCGGGCTGCTCTGCCTCCTCTCCGACCGCATCGACCGCGAGGTGCTGGAGGCCGCCGGTGGGTGCGGGCTGCGGCCCCCTTCCCCTCCCCTGCCCTCCCGGGCCGGCCCGGGACCCGCTCGGGGTGACTCCGGGAGCCGCGTGCGGGTGGTGTCTTGCAGGGCCCGGGCTGAAGGTGATCAGCACCATGTCCGTGGGGTTCGACCACCTGGCTCTGGAGGAGATTAAGAAGCGGTGAGGCTCGCCTGCTCTGCCCTTTGCCCTGCCCCTGTGCAGGATGGGGCCCAGCGGGGGAGGTGGCGGGGTGGGAGGGCGAACCTCAGAGCTCGTCCCAGGCTTGGCACGGCAGAGCTGCAGGTCTCTTCGGCACGGGTGGACTTTGGTGAAGCATGGGGCTGGGCAGGGTTTGCGACCTGCACCTCCCTCGTGGTAGGATGTGGCCAGGGTCACCCCCAACCCACCTGGGACTGGAGGAGCCTTTGGGTGCTAGGGCAAGGCTAGGATAACCCCACCCCAACTGCGGTCGAGAAGAGTCTTTGGAGGAAGGGCTGAGGAGCCACAAGAGATGTCCTCTTGCACATGGTGCTGCAGATACGTAGGAGAGGTGTAGCATCAGCAACTTGCCCAGAAATTTTGAGGTAGCACCCCAAAGCTGGCAGCGTTGCCCCAGAGACCTGTGCTTGCCTTACAGAGGGATCCGTGTGGGGTACACCCCCGATGTCCTGACCGACGCCACTGCAGAACTCTCTGTAGCTTTGCTTCTGGCTGCATGCCGCAGGCTGCCGGAGGCAGTGGAGCAGGTAAAGAGGTGAGTATCAGCAGCCGCCAGCTGGAGCAAGGGCTGGCCTCTGAGCCTGGCAGCCCCCAGGTTGAGAGCTGCAGGAGAAAGCGTGCCGCGCTGGACAGGTGAAATGGAGCTGAAGCCAGAGTTTCACCCAGCTTGCACCGAACATCTTGCAGGCCAAGGTGGAGTCCTGTGCAGTTCTTTGGAGTGACTCTTTGGAGACGTGCTGCTCAGGGGCTGTGAGAGGGGCAGAATTCCCCTCTGTGCTAGGTAGAGGACCTGTGGCAGAGGGCACCCAAGGCCACCACAGACCCTTTGAGGAGGGCATGCATGGAAGGTCTGGCCAGAGCTCACTGTCTGGCAGTCGTTCCAGGGCTGTGGTTAGCCGTGCCTGAATTAAATCAGTCCCAAGGCAGCTGCTGCTGGTGCTGCTGCTGCGCACCTGAGGTCCAGGCAGATTCCTGCAGGACACCACCAAGGTCACTTGAAGCAGGAACCTTAGAGAGGCTGTTTGTAAGGTCATCTGTCTGTGCCAGAGGGGCTGGCCACCCACAGCATTGTACTCTCTGGCATACTTGCCCAAATGCTGGACTGGGCTATGAGCAGACTCACTCCTGCTGCTGTCTGACATCTGTTTCTATCTCGCTCTCTCTGCTAGTGGTGGCTGGACAACATGGAAGCCCTTATGGATGTGTGGCTATGGTCTGTCTGATAGTACGGTGGGCATCATAGGTCTGGGGAGAATAGGTAAGTGCAGGTCAGGCACAGGATTTGTGTCTCCAGTGGTGGCAGGATGGTTTTGGAGGTTCAGCCACGGTGGTGTCCCTGGTGTTCACCTCTTCAAAATCTATGAGAACAAAAAGGAGAGCTATGTAGAGCCTCTCTGAATACCCATCTTGACTCATCAAGCCTAAACCTTAAAAATTTGAAGCATTTAAGGTTTAAATGCATCTGAATGCCACAGCAAACTGGATGTTGTCCTCTTGATTTTCAGTTAAACAAATGCCCTGACAAAGTCCAGGATGATGTGCTTGTCATCCATTCAGTTGTGGACTTTGTCAGCAGATAGCTATTTCTTTCCTCACTTTCCAGTTTGCTCTCTAAGGTAGCTTCAGGTTTAATGTCCTGCAGCTCCCTTTCCGCAGTTCCGCTCTGGCGGGGCGTTGGTTCCTGCTTGCGTGAGGAGCAGCAGAAGACATCCACACCACGTCCGCCATACTCCAGGCGTGGAAGCAGCCTGGCAGGAGCGATGCTACCACAGCTACCCTTTAGCAAGCTACGTGCTCTGCTGGCTGCTGCGCTGTCAGCCGCACCGCCTGCAAGCTCGCCGAAGGACGGACAACCTGGAGAGGCCTGGTGGACCCCCGCGGCATTAGTCTCTGTGCAGCACGCTTCGTGCAGGCGCTGGCACAGCAGCTGCTCAGTCTTCTTTCTTGCTTCTAGGACAGGCGGTTGCCCGCCGCCTAAAGCCGTTTGGAGTCAAGAAGTTTTTGTACACTAGCAGTCGCCCGAAACCAGCGTGCGCTGCAGAGTTTGAAGCTGAGTTTGGTAAGAAAGGTGCCAGGAGCAGGGGCGGTGGTTGGTCCTCCGTTGCAGGGCAGCGTGGAGCACTATGGCTGGGACGGCTCCGGGGAGGTGTCACCCTGCGGGGGTGGGCCAGAGCAGGGAGGGTGCAGGCTGGAGGTGCTGGGCGGCTCCTCGGTGTAGTGGCACGAACTGCTGTGGGGCAGCAGCGGAAGGCAGGGCGAATCCCCGCGGTGGTGGATGGCAGGGAGGGAAACCTGCCTCCTTTAAGCCGGGCGATGCCAGCCAGAAGGCTGGACGCTCCTGGGCTCTAACTGACCGCCCACCATAATTGTGGACTGTGGCTGTTGCTGCTACTTTTGCCTTTCATCTGCCCCCGTGTCCATCAGTTTGTGATTTCCAGTTAGCTCCGTTCCCACAAGGACGTGGAACGTAAGAGGGAGGGGGAAGTGGCGGCTGCTTCTGGGAGGAGGGGAAGGGTTTTGTGGACCATTCCCCATGGAATGGGTACCAAGATGTCCTGCAGGGAGGAGGCGATAGGCTGAGGCTCACCGCAGATCATCACTGAAATTAGATGTTGGTTGCTGGAAACAAACATCACCATTAACCTTCTGCTTTAAAATAAATGTCACAGTCCAGCCAAGCCTGGGAATGTCTCAGCTGCTAAACGGGACTTTTCTGTGGCCCTGTTAAGAGTCCCAAGACTTGCATCGAGTGCTAATTTTTCACTCCAAAGCCAGCACATTTCCAGTTGGTACTTTTTTGCACAGTCATTGGCAGAAGTTGTTCTGCTCCTTGCACTTTCCTCTCACCTCCAGGAGTGAAAGTGGCACAACTCATTATCCGTAGGTACCGTATAGAGAGATTTAATGCTAGTATAAACTGCTGCTGCCATATTTTGCTGTCTAAACATGAAGTACATTCCAGAGCCTCCTCTGGGCCAAGTGGCTGAAGCATCGCTAGATTCCCCTTTGGCTTGATTTTAATTCAGAAGTGAAACAGAACACTGCATTAGTATCTGTAGTAACATGCATGGTTTCTGTTGGGTGTTTGGTGGTCCTGGTGTCTCCCTGTCTGTGGAGAAGGGTCAGCCAGGTCTCTCCAGAGCAGCACTCGCTTGCTGGCAAATCTTATGGATAAAAGGATTGCTGAGGTGTTTTGGTGAGGTCCCTGAGCCCAGGTGTGACCTGTGTTTCTCCACCCAGTCCCACTCACGAGGCTGGCCGAAGAGTCGGACTTCATTGTGGTGACATGTGCTTTGACTCCAGCCACCCAGGGAATGTGCAACAAGGACTTCTTCAGCAGAATGAAGAAGACCTCTGTGTTTGTCAACACAAGCAGGTAATTGCAAACCAGTCTCCTGCACGGGGGGCGGCTGTCACCCTGCCGACAGCTGTGGTTGCAGGGGGGGTCTGGTAGGCTGCGTTACGTGCTTCCACTGGGAGTCCGGACAGCGTGTACGGTCTTCGTGGCTGCAGCCGCTGGGACTGTTTGCCCAGTGTGTGACCTGCTCCCTCCAGCCCAAGGTCTCTTGGCATCAACCCAAAGGCAGGATAAGTTATTCAGGGGGCTACAGCCTCTGTCTCCTCACCAGGGCCCCATGTCCCACCCGGTGGGGTGGACGAATGTTTGGATGACGGGAGGGTGAGGCTGAGGGATTGCCCAGGAGAGGGCAAGAAACCTTGCTTTTGGGACGGAGGCGGCTGCGACAGGGCTCCTTGTCTGAGTCCAGCCGTAGCCTCCCGTTCCTGCTGCCTTCTTGCAGAGCGTGGTGACGGGGCAGAACCCGTGCGCCCCAACACGCAGCGTCCGTCCGCCTCCCGCCGTGGCTGCCCAGGGCCGTCCTGCGCTTGGGCACCCGGCTCTTCTCCCCACGCGTGGGCAGCCTGGAGCAGGAGCACGGGGAGGTTCAGGCACATCCAGAGAGGGTCTGACCTCCGCTCAGGCAGCCCTGGGGACCCGGGTGCCACTGCCCAGGCTGTTCCGCACGGCCTGTGCTGTTGCCACACACCCCTCAGAGCCCACAGGACCCCTCAGCACCCTCGTGGGCCTCTCCCTGTGTTTGCCAGGGGGACCGTGGTGAACCAGGAGGACCTGTACGACGCGCTGGCCCATGGCCAGATTGCAGCGGCGGGCCTGGACGTCACAACGCCGGAGCCACTGCCCACTGACCACCCCCTGCTCTCTCTCAAGAACTGCGGTAAGCGGCCAGCGGCGCGGCTGGGCCCCGGCTCTGCTGCGGCAGCCTGCGCGTCACCTGCCTGCCGTGCCCACGGCTGGGACCCGCTAGCGAGTGTGACGACGATTCCCTGTACCCGGTAGCCTGCCAGTGTGAACAAGCACTGAAACGTGGAAGGACAGGAAGGTCAAGTGTATTTAAGCAGACTGTAGGTAGCGACCGTACAATGCGGGGAGCTGCTAGAGGGGAAGACCTCATCAATGGGATGTAAAACAAGCGTGGGAGGTATTTTAATTCTCCAGAAAGCAGTTGAGATCGGCTTATTTTTTAACACCTTCCTGATGGATCTCCGTTTGATGGGCCGAGGCATAGGGTGAAATTCATGGAGGAGTTTGATAGCAGCAAGTGCCTGAATGAGAAACGAAATCCCTGCTCATGCCCTGCCAAGCTCTGGTATTCTGAAAGCTTCTGGGCATATATTCTGCTAGAAAAGCTTCCCATATGGCTAAAAAGCTGACTACTGAGTCTGCCTAGAGGAATCAGCCTCGGGAGCGCTGCAGCCACTGCAGAACTCGCCAGCTAGCCCATCCGCTGTGAGCCTGGGCTGCCAGGCACAGGTTCAGCACATGTGCTCAGAAGCACAGTTCATTTAAGTGCTGGCCTTGTCCTGACACCCACGTTCTCCGGTGGGTATCAGCAAATTAGACAGCCCCGAGCTGAAGAGGCCAGCAAGTGCTCATGGTATGGGATGAACAGAGGTTTCTTTGCAGAAAGCCTAGCTGCATCCCCTGGACAGTCCCAGGCAACTTTCACTGGGAAAGTTGAGCCTGGCAAGCTCAGGCAGCCTGTTTTCTGGATAGTAACGGGCATCAGGCAGGTAGGAAGGTGCTAGTCCCGGGACTAGTCCATGTCTTCTCCAGAGGAGGTTAAGGCGGATGAGGAAGGGCCTTGCTTAGCTACTCTTGTGCTTCAGCATTGCCAGGCTGCTGGCGTGGAGGCAGGAGCGCCTGCAGCCAGTGGCAGTAGCTGATAACTGTTTGTTTCACTGGTGCTTTCCTGAAAGCTTGCTGAGAGCTGCCATGTGGGGCAGGATGATGTTTTAGTGCAGGACATCAGCAGCCCACAGTGTTTTCCTGGGATCCTTCTTGTTGCAGACTGAAGGGGCTGCGCGGGGGGCTGTTTCCCATGGCCTTGCTGCACACCAGTGCAGTTCCATCCTCGCAGGCACCGCAGGCTGGCCAGCGGCCCGGGACGAGTTAGGTGTGTTCACTGCTTTCCCTTGTGTGGCCTTCAGTGAGTAACTTGGCCCACCCCCCGTAAAGCGGGGCCGGGAGCTTTCCTCTCCTCCTCCAGGCAGGGAGCGTGTGGGTCAGGCCGGTTACTGAACGGGACTGACTCGGACGCAAGCCAGACGGGCTCACTTGTGATCCTCAAGGCAGAAAAGAGACAGAAATGCACCACAGAGAAGGCACTGCTTTCTAGTCAGAAAGTAAATGTTTCTTATTGTCTGCAACCCCGTCGCCGGTGCAAGGGCAGGGTGCCTGTTCCCACCCGAACGCTTGGCCTCGCCGGGGTGGCCGGCCCTGCGCAAAGCTGATGGCACGAGCCGGGCAGAGCAGCTGCCTCTCGTCATCGAGTGCCCTGGCTGCCGAAGGTGCGCCCCAAGCATGAGATCTGGCGTTTGCCTCTTAACTTGCACAGGCAAAGGACTGGAGTGGCTACGCAGGCAGCAGCAGGATGTTCTCTCTTCAGGAAGGAGGTTTCTGGAGTAGGAAAAGTCTGTTCGAAAAGAAACCGTAGAGACATCCATGAAAATTTGGAACTGCCCATGACCGAGTGTCTATTTCTGAAATACAAGTTCATAGCTGTTGCTGTGATTATTCTTTTGCTAAAAGCTGGTTTTTTTCGTTTGCTTTGGTTCCCATAGTAGACAGTGTGAGAAATGATAAAAGCAGAGACTTTCTGGAAATACTTGCAGGACTTCAGAGATCTTAGAGCTCTGCAACAACACCAAACAAGACACAAATAAATACATATGTATTTCCTTTCAGGGAAACAAGGCTTTGATGATTCTGAAACTATCCACAGATTTCACCCAAAACTGCCAAATAGTTTCAGCAGCTGGAGGAACATGGCATAAGTAGAGGAGGAAGAAATGTTGACATTACTTTCACAGCAAAAAAGGAACCAAGGCTGGTTCTCGACTGGGGGAGAAAGGACCTATGTGGCCCCACAGTCCTACTTGGGAGAGCCTTCTCCCCCCAGGGCAGCAGCGTGTCGGGTGTTCAGGCTTCTGCATTGCCTGTAGATGCTTTCTGTTATAAAACAGAGACTGCAGTGCAGGCTTTTATCCATACCTTGAGCAAGTACTCTCCACTACTAATGTTACAATAACTTACCACTAAAGCAGCTTTGGCTCATTCCTTTACATTGCATAAAAGGAGCCTTTTTATATAGGTGGATAAAAATCCCTGCCCTGACTGCGCTACAGCGTGTGAGCTCTGTTTGGCAGGGGCTGTTTGCCTCCACACATGCCTTTCCAGCGCACCTCGGGGTCTGTAAACCACGATGTTTCACAACAGTCTTCTGGTTCTTGCCCCGATACGTGTTGGTTCATGCCTGTCATGAGACAACCCCCTAAAGCTGTGTGGCCATCAGGCAGCAGCGTGCAAACTTCACTGCGTGTTTGTCTGCCGCAGGGATAGTATTTTACATCTACCACCGACTCCTGAGTCCGTGCGGGAAGGTGAGTACCAAGCCTGAACACAGAAAGGAGGACCCACTCTTGGCTGACTGTCTTTGGCCTGGAAGACTTAAAAAACAGCTCAGTCAGCCATTTATCAGATGCCTTTTCCAGTCCTCAGTGGCTGATGATTCTGTTTCATGCTTCATGTCTGATGTCAGCTCCTGCTAGAGCAGCAGCTTGTGCAGGACCCAGACTGCCCCCTGCATGGGAAGACCCCTGAAAGAGGCTGTAAGAGGTCAGCAAAGGTAAGAAACAGGCAAGTAACCCTCTGTGTCCCCTGCAGTGATTCTGCCGCACGTCGGGAGTGCCACGTATGCCACGAGGAGCACCATGGCAGTGCTGGCAGCCAACAACCTGCTGGCCGGGCTGCGAGGGGAGCCCATGCCCCATGAGCTGCTGCTGTGAGGACCAGAGCCCCCTCCTGCAGGACGGCAGGACTTGGCATTACCTTCCCCTGGAGAAGCCTTGCACACCGGTCCTGTGCCTCCTCGCCTCTGCAGCAGCGCGCCAGCAGTGCCTGCAGTGAGAGAATTGCCCTGTAGCCATTAAAGAGAAGCAGTAAACGTGTCGTGCTCATTTTGTTTGAGAACGGGGTGCCCCCAGGCTCATGGCAGAGCACTCGGCGCTGCCGGAGGCTGCAGGTCCCGCGGTCACGTCGCTGCTGCACTCAGCAGGCGACGGATGGTGTTTGGCCCCGATTCAGAAAACACTTGCAGTGTTGGGAGTATCGCGTATTTTGCTGGCCAGCATGTGTCGTACCGTAAGGGAGCTGCTGCAGCCCTCAAAGCCTGGCTCCCACAGCGAGAGGCCAGGCAGTTCAGCGCTTGAGCTCCCAGCTCGTAGCCGGGAAGGGAGGAGAGGTAATTGCTCCGTCGGCACAGGCCCACTGCTGCCAAGGGAGCTGCAGCCAGCCCGGTGCTCAGCACACGTTAAAAGGTCTTGTTGAATTGGTGCCAAGGCGTGATGCTGCTGTTCTTCAGGTGTCTAAAGAAAAGCAAAAAAGGCTTGCACGGCTCCCCTGGCATCTCTAGCTCTGCCTTTTGTATCTGTAACTAATTCTGGGCATGGCTCTGAAGGGATCTGCAAACTGGACTTCACGCTGGGAGGTTCTGCAACCCCCCACTGGTTCCAGCCTCAGCTCCCCTCCCCAGTTTGTTTTTTTCCCAGACATGCAATGACACGTGTTAGTGCAAAGGAAAACCTGAGCAGGCACCAAGCCTTTAGCTGCCAGGAGAGGCCTGGATGAGCACATTTCAGGGTCTTTGGGGGCTCAGTCTCTCCTGCAATGACTGTTCCACTTCTGTAACTGGGGGTTGGAACCCATCTGTCCCTGCCAGTCCTCCCCAGCAAGCTTCTGCCCCAGCTGGTGAAACAATCAGTGAGGTGTGCTCCTTGGATTGCTCCTGCATGCTGCGTACCATGCCCTGTTTGAGGGCAGCCTGCCCTGATGACATTGTTTCCTTAAGGAAAAGAAAAAGGTGGGTGCGACATTGCATTGCAGTAGTGGGAGGAATTTAAAGCTTGTCAGAAATCCTGCTTTGAATATGTGCGTGTTGAGTGTGGTCCCCAAGCACCTTCCTTCCACAAGGGTGGAAAGGGTCAAGAAGGACGTTCTCCAGTTGTGTAGGAGGCGTGCGGATCAGCCGTCTGCAGCAGGATCCTGCGGTGAGTGCACAGCACTGCAGCATCCAGCCGTGCTCTTGAGGACAGGAGCAGCTCGTTCCTTACTCTTCTTCAGCAGGGGGCTTGCCTGTGGGCTTCCAGAGTTTTCTTCCCAAGAATAAGGAGCGAGTCCTTTTCCCAGCGTTACCCCGCTTCCTCTGGGAGCTTGCTTGAAAGGGGCAGCTTTTGTTGGAGTCCCCTGCAGCTGCAGTAGTCCTCCCCATTCTGCTGCAAGCAAGCCCAGGTCAGCGGCCTGCTCTTCCTCAGATGGGAACCGAGTCCTCTGGGGGCCCTGGGGAGTCTTCTGTGACGGGGAGCCACAGGCGCAGCTATACGGTCTAGACCAGCAATTTTCCCGTCCTCCTGTGCAGCTGGCACTGGGGGAGCAGCTCTGAAAAGGTCACTACGCAGCAAAGGAAAACACACAACTGGGATTTTCAGAACAGAAGGCAAGGATTTGATGTATACAACTGTAGCATTTTGAAATGAACAGCAAAGTGTGTTAAACAAGCATAGTCACATTACCTTGCTGGAGTTCTACCAGGGACTGGCCCTGTGCCCAGCCTTGTAGCAACAGCACTGCCACAGCTGGACACATCTGCAAATTGCAAATTTGTTTTTCCCACGTATGAACACATGTATGGTGAGGAAGCCAGTTCAATTTAACTTATTTTTATGTTCTACCTCTGCAGGGTAGTGGGGAAGCCTTGGCAAGTGCAGCCTGCTAGGGCTGATGGGGGGATGAGACAGGGTCCAGCTGGCCCATCCCTGCCCGATGGTGGCGAGGCTGCTTGGGATGCATGTCGACCTCATGATCTACGACCACGATGCAGACGGGATAGCCCTACCCGCTGCCTGCAGGATCTGTTCACAGACCTGCTGGCCACCAGCCCTGCTGAATGGTGTGGAATTGCTCTCATCGGTTTTAAATCAGCCTCCTCCCAGCTCCATCTGCTCCCAGTCCTTGTGCTGGGGAACATGGTGCAAAGCAGACCTGGACTCAAGTTAGTTCCTTGTGAGCTGTGGGTCTTGATCAGCCATCCTCCTCTCCCAGCCTTGTCACTCTTCTCCCCAGATTTCAGCATTCAGAGCAGCATAAGAAACAAAGGACAGCCTTATTTCCAAGGCTGTGGGAGGTGTGGAGGGGATGAGGAAGTGAGTGAACATTTTGGTGTGCTTGACCCCAGGGGAATGCATCCCACAGACATACATAGCACACAAAGCACGCCCGGTTCAGCCAGGGCAAGTGTGAAGTTGCTGAGCAGCAGCATAGTACTTGCACCAGCCACCTGGCTGCTACCAGGTCATCTCCATCCTCATTCAGCTCTTCCAAAGCTGGGACTGGAGCTGTGTTGGCCTCACAGGCACAGGTACCCACCATGTGCTCCACAGCATAACACGTAAATGTAACCCAGGAGCTTGTGGCTTTGGAGCAGCCATCTTCAGTCGGGATTAAGCATGATTTGAGATGGTGCTCTGCAACTTGAAGCAAGGTTGAAAAGCTGTCTTCATCCCAGTGTCGTGGTTTAACCCTAGCCAGCAACTAAACACCACGCAGCCGCTCACTCACCCCCTGCCTCTGGTAGGATGGGGGAGAGAATTGGGAAGGCAAAAGTGCAAAAACTCGTGGCTTGAGATAAAAACAGTTTAATAAGTGAAATAAAATGAAGTACAACACTAGTAATAATAACAACAACAATAATAGAATATACAAAGCAGGCGATGCACGATGCAACTGCTCACCTCCTGCCAACAGATGCCCAGCCAGTCCCGAGCTGCGATTCCCCCTTCCTGGACCATGCCTCCTAGTTTATATACTGAGCATGACATCACATGGCATGGAATATCCCGCTGGCCAGCTGGGTCAGCTGTCCTGGCTATTCTCCCTTCCAGCTTCTCGTGCACCTGGCAGAGCATGGGAAGCCAAAAAGTCCTTACATCCTTAAGTAAGCACTACTTAACAACTAAACCATCAATGTGCTATCAACATTCCTCTCATACCAAACCCAAAACACGGCACCACACCAGCTACTGGAAAGAGAATTAACTCTATCCCAGCCGAAACCAGGACACCCAGGGCCCAACACTGGAATTTCTGCTCAGTGTATGCGGTGGGTGGGCATGGGCACCATGCTTCCAGCCATGTGGGCTCCAGGGTGATCTCCCGACCAGCGCCCTCACTCATTCCTCCCTGCCCTGACCCAGCACCTGCCAGAGCCTAGTGCCCTTTGAATGTGTTCTTTTAGACAATCCACACAAGGAGGGTTTGGTGCTTAATACCAAATTTACTTCTCTATAGGCATTTGATGTTACATTGGATTTTGATGTAGCAGAGTGATACAGCAATGTAGTGAAATTGCAGAACAAGCACAGTACTTGTGATATACGGTGGGATTGCAGTAGAAACATGATGCCCATCACTGGTCTCCCGATGCTCCACTGTCACCATGCTGGGCATGAGCCAGGTGAACCTCCCCATGGTGGCCAGGCAGGTGCAGGAGGACACCTGAGCTCCTTTGGTGACATCCAGAGTGAACAGTGGCACAAGCAGCTGATTCACCCAGCTGAGAGGGGTGTTTGTACAAGGACCCCGGTCCCTTTGCATTGAGATCAGCTCAGCTGTCTCTGCAGCCACCCGTGCCCTCTCCTCTGCACTTTCTCCTTTGCAGGGGTTTGCTGACAGGCCTCGGTGAGACAAGGAGTTTTAGTAGTTGAATTGAATTGAAGAATAGGATGATAAAAGTTAATGTGAACTATTTGTACCTTAGCAACTTAGATAAGATAGATGCTGTTGTAAACACACTGAAGAATAAGGCAAGACGCTGCAACCCGGGTGCAAGCAAGGATTGCACAGATAGCAGGAACTCCGTTGCCTACAAGAAGCAGCCATCGGGCTGAGGCCGGGTTTTGCAACTTGGAACTCGGCCAACTTGGCATTCTGGGCCAAAGGTGAGAATACACGGTGAAGAAGACGGTGAGCCTTCATCCAAAAGACCCCCACAGCCGACCACCCGATGGCAGTGCGCAAGCGCGGATGGGAGGGGTTCATGGAAATGACTTCCAGGAACTCATTTTACTACGAAGCGGGGACAGGTCATGCATATGTATAGGCGTATTGCGAAACTTCATGTATATACAATACTTTGCTGTATATATTTATGGTGAGTGCCGCGTTGGGGCGCGCACGATTTTGGTGGGACTACCCCCCGTGCTGCCCAGCGCTGAATACACATCCCTGCTTTACAGTCTCACCGATTGTGGAGTCTGCTTCCCGCAAGCCATGGGCCCCAGCAGCAGGGAAGGCTGGGCCTGTGCAAGGGCAGGCGTGGACTCAGCACGGCCCCGCTTGCGCTCCTGCCACCAGCACCCAGGCGATGGTGCAGCTGGGCAAATGCCCCGGGGCTAAACACACGACGGGCACGCTTCCACCTGGGGGCTGAGGCTTACCCCGTCCCGGCGAATGGAGCCCTTTGGCAGCAGGACGGGGCGAAGCTCCCCCTGCCCGGCAGCTCAGCCACTGGACCCCGGCCCCACCTCGCCCCCAGCCATCCCTGCTGTGCCTGCTGTGGGTGCAGTGGCTGCCGTGACGGTGCAGCGCCGGCCTCGCCAACCCAGACGCTTCTCCGCATCCAGCCCAGAGGGGCGAACCAGGGACAGGGTCTGAGCACCAGATGTTAATAAGAATCATAATCAAACATAAAGCTCAAAGTGTTATCATGCTGTGTACAGCCCTCGCCCGGAACTGGGTTAGACACCAGTTAACAAGAAACAAGAATGATGAAGTTAGTGAGTGGGGGTTTAGATCAAGATGTATATCTTTTAATTTAAGGTACCCATGGTAATAGATAGCTTAGTTTGTTGTGGTTTCTATACTGTTCGTTTCTGTAATTTTAAACAATGGAGATTGGTTGCTTATAAGTTCGGTAACTAACAGGTGTGTTTGTAGTTATGTGGAGTAGTAATTAATTATGAACTGTGTGTCTGAGAAGTATTGTTAGATTATTAATTTTAGCTATGGAAACTATAAACAAACGTGGTCCAAGCGTGGCTCAGGGACAAACTGCGACCCTATAAGAAGGGAGGAAATAAGTTCATGAAGAGCTCACTCCCCTGCCGACCACCAGAGACCACCCGAGACCCTCAAGAAGACCCCAAGGGCTTTAGTGACCATGCGTGAAGGATGATGTAATATTATAATTAGTTCTCAGAAATCTAATGAATATGTAAAAGAGGATTTTAGCATATGTATGAGAAGCATGGATATAAACAGAAAGGTGATTAAACCAGGTGTGCTTGATTTGTGGCAAGTCCACCGAGCACCCAGGCCTGAATAAAACAACATCTCTCCTGAGCGTGTGGAACTGGGGACTTGCACGCCGGGCATGGATCCGCTTTTCGGACAACACAGAGGCAGCCCTCTCCTCCCGCCGGCCAACTGCCTGCTTCTTAGACCGACTGAAGAAGGTGCCAGATGCTGAGGGCGGCCTGGGACCTTTAGCCAGTACAAACTCTGCACCTGGACCACCCGGTGCCTCCCTGCTGCGGCTCTGCCCGGCCACAGCGCACACCCAGCCAGTGCCCCTGCACCCAGGGAGGAAAGAGCCTTCCTCGTGCAGCCCAAAGGCTTCCACCACACCTCGGGTCTCGGCGAGAGCTGCTCGTGCCTGTAGAAATGGCGCTGGAAAAGAGAGAAGTAACATGAAGCCTCAGCTGCTGGATGGATGTGAAACCGGTGCTTTTCTGAAATGATGGCGCAAGGGGAGGGGGAGACAGGGCCCCAACAGGCAAGAGGAAAGTGTCTCGTTCCCAGCTCAGGAGCTTGCTGGCGGTGCTCCCAGCAGCACTGCCAACAGCCCCTCTCCACCGAGCTCTCAGCACCCGCAGACCAGGGGGAGGAAAAGCCTCGCGCTTCCTCCCGCAAGGAGGCTGCAGTCCAGTCAGACCCCCCTGGAAGGGGACCAGTGCCCAGCGCGGCTTCACCGCTGGTCCCAGCGAGTTGGGCACACAGCGAGCGGTGTGTGCCAGGTGGCCACGCTGTGGCGAGCGGTGCGCGCCAGGTGGCCACGCTGCCCGAGGCAGCCGAGCCCGGAGGCAGCGAGCGCTGTGCTGCAGCCAGGCGGATGGACAGAACAGCCTCTGGAGAAAGCCCAGGACAGTTGTTGGTTGTAACGTGCCTGAACTGCTCAATTCACCGTTCGTTATTGTAGAGCACAGGAAGTTTTCTGGCAAGGGTAAAAGAAAGGGCACAAGTCTGCACCTCTGAGAGCTGCAGTGTACCGTTTTCTCCAGCTCTCATCCTGTATAAAAGCTGCGCAGGGTTGTGCATAATGATCCAAAACATTTAAGAGATGAGAGGGGAGAGCAGCAGCTGGCAGCGGTATAAGCCTGGTGCAGGGAGGGAGCTGAAACACACAGAGAAAAGCCTGTGCTTGGGAATTAAAGTTCATCTAGTACGCTCTGTACTTCTCTTTCTGTCCCATGGCAACTGTTCTTCATGCTGAATTCTCTGCTTGAATTTCTCTTGATGTTAAATGAACTATACTCTGATAGCAATAATAGCTATTGGAAGATGTTCATTAATTAGTTATTGATGTTGGCTAGTTAAAGGAAGACCTTTGCTTCATGCCTCAGAGAGTATCTTACATGTTTATCAATACATGTTGATTCACAAGCCTTGCTGATTACTGTATGCCCGCCCATCAGAAGCAGAAAGTGTTCAGGAAGTTTCTAATGAGACCTCTGCTGACCAAGGAAAGCTTTGTAGCCATGGTGAAGGATAGGAAGGGAGCGGGCTCCTGAGCCGCTCAACTGGCTAGAAAATTTCCAATGGACATAACAGAAATCAGAAGGATTTACTTTGATGTGCAAACCTTGGCTGTATTACATGGGCGCAAGTCCGTCAGGTTGGTTTCCTGGTCTGTATGATTTTTAAGTTTTGACACTAAGGATTCTGATATTGGTGAAGTTACTGTAATTCTGAAGGATGTTGACTAAATATTTGAGAGGTTTGTGACCCTAATGATGCGAGAAATGGTTAAGTATAAATGAACTGGTATCTGAGCACTTGTATTAGGTTCCCTGCGTACACTAAGAAATAGACACAAGCTTGTAAATAAGGCTGCCGGAGTGACCAAAGCACATTTCAGGTGTTGCATCTGGGAATTTCTTCAAGAAGAGTCCCTTCTGCAGCTGTCGATCATTTTGCTCTGCCAGCCACAGAAATCATCAGTATGCCCTTACTGAATAGATTTTGCTTTCTAAAATTACTTTAAAAACTATAAATGATAAAATGTTAACCTCATCGCTCTGTCCCTGCTTAAAAGAACCCGTAGTTTTTCAGGCAAGTCTGAGTGTGGCTGGTCAGAGCTGAACCTACTGACAGCAAAGCACAGGTAAGCCTTGCGGGGTCTTTCTCCAAGGGCAAACATCTCTTAACAGGATTTCTTGCTCAGTAAATTCTGGACATACTCTGTACCAACAATCACTAGTCAAAACTTTGTGCCACAAACAGCTAAATAGCTAGCCAGTGCGGTGAGCTGCAGCAGCTCTCTGGGCAGAGTAGCTGTGCTGGGCCTCCAGGTCGTTGCGTGAACATCTTCCCACAAGGAATTCAGAGAGCAACAATGACAACGGATTATGAATTTTACTGATGTCACGTAGATATTAACATTATTTCAGTAACAACCATATTAATAAGCTCTTACAAAGAGTATATTCTACCAGGAACAAAATTGTTACTGAATAAAGTACAGGCTTTTACAATTAGTTTGTAAATTTGTAAATTTAAGAACAAGTATTTCTTTACAGGCTGGCATAAGGAGTAATAATCACTTCGCAGGTGCCTCTCAAGTGGCCTGTTTTGGTTATTTGTCTGACGGTGCTGATACAAGCCAGGGGACTGGCACTCGCCCTCCTGTGGGGCAGCAGCATTTCACAGCACGCTGGTGGCAGGAGGACGAGCCCGGAGCACAGCAGGGAGGAGGCACGGGCATGTCCTCCTCTGGACAGGTGGCCGGTGGCTCTGGAGCCCAGCGTCATGCTTCCTCTTTGCAGCTGCTTGCAAGGGGCAGCCCCCATCACTTATCACATAAGCAGTAAAGGTGGTAAAACTGCCGCAGAAGTGAGAGTATTTGCTGCAGCAGTTCAGCACTCGAAGTACCTACTGATGTTTACATAACCATTGCCAGGGCCAGACCCCTCCCTTGGACTTCCCGAACAGATGTATTCGTGTTGTGGTTCGGTAGTGTTTTACAAGGTTGAATTATGAGCAAGAGATGCTTGTGGACTGACCTAGTGAAATTACAGTACCCTGCTGGAAGTCACCAACACAAGTGACCTGCAGTGACCGTCTGCAAAGACAACCGGCAGAGGACAGAGCACGCAGCCTAGCCTCTCTGCAAGTTTTTCAACAGGAAACTTTGCCACAGCCTTTCCAAGACCATGTTCTCTGGCAAGAACAACACGCCCTCAGAACCGGTTCTCTAGTGTAAGTGAACACAAGGCTTCAGCTAAGCATGTGCTCCTACAAACACACAGTTACACAGACGTAGTATTGATGAACGGCTTCTACCAACTGACATCTTATATTAGTTCAGAGTCACTCCTTTTTATAGGAAGCTCCAGATTGAACTAGAGCTTTCATATATTATTAAGAAAAATTAAGAGGGCTCAATAAAGCATTTAAATTACAGACTGCTGCTTTTATGCCCTTTCAAAATCTATTTAACTACCCTGATGTCTATTCAAGACATGAATAATGCTATCATGTCATGCAATTTAATCTCATCGGCATTTTATTAAGCAAGTCACCAAACCCGTCTTTGTTAGTTGCCTTGTGCTGCGGACCTGGAAGGTCACTGATGGGCATTCAGATGTTATTATCAAAAATAATCGCGCCATTACCCAGCCTCTTATCCTTGCTCCCTTGCCAGTACAAGCACCTGTGCAGTCAAAGTGAACTCATCAGGGAACAGATACAGCTGAAAAAAATGTCAATAATTTCCATGCACAAGCAGGGACGCTCCCAGAATCCCAAGGCTTTCCAGCCTTCGTCTGATGATGGAAATGCAGGCAAGGTGCCCCTTGCCATCAAGGCTGCGGGAGGAGCAAGAATCCCTTCAAGTAGGTCAGCCAGCTACAGGGCATCTCAAATGCTCTGCGTGAAACATCTTTACGTCACCTCCAGAGCAGAGAGCTAGCCAGAAGACAGCCCACCACTCTGAGACACTAAACCACCCTGAGCCTGATCAAGCCCATTACGGCGAAGTTCAGCCACACTCTGCTGGTTCAAACTAGCTCACAAAGCATTGATGGGACGACGCAGTCCTTCAAGACTTTATACTGGCTCAAATACGGACCCTGTGGGTCTTCAAAACTGGCAAAGCCTCAGCAGGAAGCAGGAGGCCAGCCACGGACAGCATTATGTGCTTGGCCGCATTTGACACACATGCCTACGTGCGTGCCTACATTTCAATAGGATTATTTTGCACTGCCAAGTGATCTAGTAACACAAAGAACCCAATCAGCTAACACACAAGCATTACTTGTTTAGTCAATCCATTATATGCTGTTGGCCAAGACACCAGGATAACATAAACAAGTAAATCAAGTCAGACACAGCAGCACAAAAAATGTAGGGTTTATTTTCAGATGTTTCATAATACTAACATATTGACATCTTCACATGAGATCTCACTCTAGCATTTGTAAAGTTAAATTTTGAACAAAAGTCAGGGTGATAAGCTTTTTGACAATGTTAACCAGGCTTTGAGATGAGGTACTTTCATTTTACAGTAGGGAATAGCTAAGTGGAGATACCATTCTGAGATATTGCTTCATAGTGGAAGACTAGGAAAGCAACAAGCCGGGCACAGACTCCTGGGTTTGCAGTGTGCTCCTCCAGATGCACTAGATGTCAATGAATAATGAAATTTAAAGTTGCTACCTTCCAAAAATGCTCCAAGTTGAATTTTTTCTTAAAGAATGAAGACAGAAGTCCTTCTGCACAGGGTCTGATACTTCACAATGCCATTAAAGTTTTTATAAAAACAGATCAAAAGTACAGTTAAATACGTTTATCTACTCATATTAGTTCTTACTCTAATTTCCTTACTCACATAGATGCTTTATGTGAGCATAAAGCTCGTTGTAAGAATTCAGTGAATTCAGATGTGCTATAGGAAGCAGATAGAAAATGTAAAAAACCCCCTATTTTTAAAACAAAACACCAGAAATGCAAGAAAGATGAGACAATCACAACGCTACTAATAAGGCAACACAGAAAATATTAAAGTACAAAATACTGCATTTTATTGATGTTTCAGTGAGATTGTTTAGTATAGCTCAATGCTGTTAGTCCCCCGATATCAAAATTATTATCAAACAAAATGTGGCATATCCTAATGCTTTAAAAAAATGCAGCACATTTCCTTAATGCTTATGAAATCAAGAGCCGGAAATATGACCATTAAATAAATCCGATAACAACATCTTAACATTTTTAAGGAATTAATCCAATCATTCACTATGTTTCCATGTTCCTGTTTACCTTGGATGCTCAAGGTGCAAATGACACGTTGACAGACATCTGGCATTTTTTCTTTCAATGTGAAACCGTGTAATTAGAGATGAATACACATTTCTTCATTAGTGGACTACTGTTTCACATAAAGCCAAGTACAGAAAGATTTTCATGTTTCCTTTGGTCTGACAATGACTGTTTGGTTTCTGTGCTTCAACAGGTTTTATAGTTCTTCCTGCTACATGACCTACAGGACTGTGGATTAGGATTTTATTTTCAGTTTATCCAAATATAAGTCCAAGATGTTTAAGAAGGCTAACTATTAGGTAGCACAAACTCCATAAAACTGCTGAGTATCATCACACAGGATACATTTGCTATACAGAATAAAATAAAGGGAGGAAGGTTTGCAAATTTTTTTAATATTAACGGAAAGCTGTTGCTCTGTGACTTAGATACCAGGAAATGCAAATCCTCTGTCTCTCCTGAGCGGAATGGACATGCTGTAGCCCTGACCCAGCTCCTATGTGGTAGAGCAACATTTATCAGCAGACATGCTCCAAAATTTTATTTAGAAACCTAATATGCTGAACGCCAGTAGTTAGTTCATGTGCATCTTTAACAAAGAAAAAAAGAGACTGCAGACGGTATTAGTTACAATGGTATCAAAAAAGAGGAAATTAAAACAAGATTTACACGATTCACTTGAAGAGTAACGATCACTGAATTTCTGCTATACAAAGTGTACAGTGCTATTTTTTTAAATTAAATTTATGCTAGATTTTTTAAATTTATGTGGAAAAGTACATTTATGACACTACTTTAAGTGGAAGGACTGGATTTGACAACTACATTTTATAGAGAGACATAAATAAGTATGGCAAATGAGGATCATTCCTCAGATCAAATCCACAGTTGTGAAGGAAAGTAAGTAAGTGTACAGAGGGGGAAATTAAAAACTGGAGATCAGAGTGTTAGAAAAAGGACAACATGCTTACACAATAACGGGGATCAGACTGACTATCAGCATCTGGAAACAGCAAGAGACTATCTTACACAGTAAAAAAAGCCATCACAAATTATCTCTCTCCTTCAAAATAACAAAGCAGACAAAGACAAGCTCTTTTCAGACTTTTGTGTATATAGAATTTTAACGTAAGAGATACAAATTGGTTAAAATACTGCTAAGAATAGCACGAACAAGAAACAGTACTTCACTTATCACTTAATACAAGTTTCTACAGAAAAAATCAAACATCCAGATCTTGCTGTATTCAAAGTATATACACATCTGGCAGTCCAAAAGTTACTTGTCTTGCATTTAATTTAAGCACCTTCATTACACAGTGTCCTTTACTACAAAACAGCCAAACATACATTCATAACCCTAGAACTATTTTTATATTTAGCATATTTTAAAGTATTATGTCAGACAGGTGCATCCAAAGTTGTTTTTCTCTTTTAAAGATATGCAGTCTGCCTTAGTTACAGTAAACAGCTCTTGTCCATACATAATGCAGCAACTTATTTTACAGGTAATTTATTTAAATGCTTTCACTTTTACAAAATATTTTAGAAAAAAAAAAGGAAATTTGCACTTCAGTTTCTCATTCTTGAAATGTGCTACTTCATGAGATAACTACGCTCTCAACCCTCTGCCCTGCAAAGGAACTGCTTAGCTTTAGGGATTGTATCCCCATCAGCCCAAGGCCTGAACGCACATCGTAGTAACACTTCACACATCTACAGTGCGACTTCTGAGGATCTCCAAGTTCTTCGCTTACAGCTGTTTAAGCCTCACAACACCCCTGTGAGGTAGGTACAGTAATATCCCCAATTGACAGAACCAAGACTTTTTTGTGTGTGGCACCATCACACGTAAGTGTTCACGGATTAACAAGAGCAGCCTCTGAGCCTGCAGCCTTGAAGAAAATAGTGTTTATGTTCCTGTGGTGCTTCAGGGAGCTCGATGTTTGCACTGGCATTCTCCTTCAGGCCCGGGGGGGAGAAGGTTAAAGCAAAGTGCTAGGCAGATTGCTGCTCTGCCACCTCAGGCAGGTTGTCTTGGAGTGTTTATACAAGTGGCTGGACTGGCTGAACCTCTTGCCACATTTCAGGCAGGCGTAAGGCTTTTCTCCCGTGTGCACACGGATGTGTTTCTTGCAGTCTGTCAAGGTCAAAAATGTCTTGCAGCATATCTTGCATGCATACTTGCGCGCACCTTCTACAACCAAGACGTTGTGCTCAGATAAGGCCTTCTTGCATTTTGAAAGGACATCTGCAGACGCCCTCGTCAGCTGTGGCGGACCAGGTTGTGACGGATGCCCGTTTTCAAAAGAAGTGGTCCCATTCATGATCAGCTGGGAACTGGATGAGTTATCTTGCAGCTGGGAGCTCCTGACAGAGGTCACCACAGGCATTTTGGGGGCTATGCGGCGGTAGCCAGGAAAGCTGCTAGCTCCACCTCTTACTGAGCTCATCATTGCCCTTGACAGGGAGTGCAAGCCCAAGCCCGACCGTGGAAAATCCATGCTGAACTGTTCTGCAGCCCGGTACCCAGAAGTCTGTACACAGGGGAGACCCATCACGTCCTGCATTGGTCTAACAAAATGAGAGTCTGCAGGCTCACTAAACGGATTCTCGACATGAGAGACAGTGGCGGAAGAATGGCCACCAGCAGGCCCTGACTCTGGACTCATCAGATAAGAGGCATCGCTGTCCATTCTGCAGTCACTGGTGGTATTGGGAATGTTGTCATCACTGTTTTGACTAGCACCGAAGCTACCAGCTCTGCTTTTATTTAGAAAATTTGAGATACTGAAAGTAGACTTGTGTTCCAGGTTATTTGACACCTCCATGATATGGATGTCTCCCACCCTATCAGTACTGGACTGTGGGTCAGAAAAGCTACGATCACTGCTCTCGGGACTCAATTCTATCTTCTCTGCGCTCACTACTCCTCCCTCCACTTCAACAGACTCACTGCCCTCCGCCTGGGAAGTGACATCGCTCACTTCGTCTTGAGGCTCTGGGGAACTCAAGGGCTCAGACTTCACCACCACCCTCATATGTTCTTTTTCGTTCAGACTGACCTCTGGATTCTCACAGGGGAAGTTGTTCTTCTCAGAAGCAGCCTCCTGGTCAAAGCTGGTTTCCACCTGCGTTGCCTGGGATGCCATAGACATCTGTGAAATGTTTCCTCCGCTGTTGTCAGACTGGCTGGGCACTTGAGCATCTTCCTGAGCACTGAAAGACTGATCAAACATAATAGTATTATCCTCCTGGTTATCAGCAACAGCATCGGCCTTAGAGTTGTCCACAATCTTGAGTGAATCAGGAGAGAAGAAATCTTCCCGTGAATGAACTACTGACTGCCCACTCTCTGCGGTCACATCGGAAACAGACTCATCCATGGCAGGCCTGATGCGCTGCCTGGCCCGATCTTCAGAAGACTGTTTACGTTTGTGGAGACGACGGATAGGAAAAGTAGTGCGCTGCTCGATGTTACTTCTCATCGAGGAGCCCATAGTATTTGGTTGTTCCTCTGCGCTCTGAGAAGAATTTAACGCAGAGCTCACGATGCTCAGCCCAAGCTGCTGGAGCATGAAAGACCTCTGCATGCGCGCATTTTGCTCTTGAACTCTATCACTCGGTGGAGACATCGGCAGTGTCCTGGTAGTAAGGTAGTGTTTGCATGCTTTAACAACAGAGTTCAAATGTAAGTGAGAAGCAGCCAGTAAGACATCCATAACGTTGCTCTCCCCAAGCATTAGTGTGGAAGTATACATCATGTCTATCAGAGCAGCAAAAGCTTCTGCTGTCACCACTTCGCTGTCCAGCTGAATCATATTCATAGTCTGATCTCCTTCTGCTACAGTAAACAGAGCTCGGAAATGTGTGCTACATGCTGCCAAAACAGAGCGATGGGCTTTGAAATGCCTGTTCCCCACCACAATGACACAGTCACAAAGCTGGCCATGAAGCCTCTGGTAGTTGAGCTGCTGAAAGATTTGCTCAAAGTGTCCTGGAAAATCCATGATCCTATAAAACAAAAAAGAAGAAACTATAGTATTAAAAATGGCTGAAGTCCTATTCAGACCACAGCAAAATTGGGTTTAAAAATGAAAGATGGTGGCTGAAAGACAGATGAACAATAACTGATCTTAATTTACCACTGCCACACTGGTACTGTATCAAAGCTGGCAATCTTGCAGAGGAGGATGAGGAAGAAAATACAGGTTCTGCCATGGAGCTGACCTAGTATAACACCTCAGCCACCTCGGCATCAGAAGTGTCACAGGCAGCTCTGCTGCAAACTGAATAACACAAGTCATTTCAACTCCATTAGCTCCTGTCCAAACTAAAACACACCCTTTACTAAAACATTTAATCCTGTTTTTTAAAAAAATCTAATTGTGAATAATCTACTGTAACCTTTGATAAATTGCTCATGTTATTAGATAACCTTCCACTGAAAAGTCTGAACTTTAATTCTCATCTCATTTAATCCAGCTTCACCTTCTGCAAATGACTTTATGCAGAGTTTCTCAGCTGCTGTGCAGAACTGTCATTCAAGTGTCTGCTTTTCACACAGGAACACAGAAAAGAGAGTTAATGGAAAAGAAGGGAGACACTTCTGCACTGGAACAAGTGGTCAGCTCTTATCTCAAGCTGCCACCTTTAGCTATCAGAAGTGCAATACAAGTTTCTTATTCACTATAGTTTAGCAGTTGGGATGCACTGAAAGTCCTCTGTTTCCCCACAAAATAAGTAACATGGTAGAAAGATAGAAAAGTTTGCTGACTTAAAGATCCGTCTCCATACTTGCTATTCCTTATTAATCTTCTTGGTCTACAAGGAAGTTATGGGAAGCTTTTGACAAAATGATGCACTACTCAACAAGACAACTAGACAAACTCAGAAGTGTTTTTTTCTTAAACTTCCATTAACAGAACATAAGTCAAATCTTAGACTCACATTAAGACTAAATACGCGTCTTTCAGTGATATCTCTACTTTTTCTCATGACAAATCATCAATCAACAAGTGTAAGATTTGGGGAACAGACAGGTTGCATGTATGGGGCATACACACACACACTTTTGTGTTCACGTTTATTTTTCCATAGCAATACCACAGTATCATGGGACACAAAAAGATTGTGAAACACCTAAAATAAAAGGTCATACAGAAAGAATTATACTTTTGAAGAGGAACCAAATGTGAATCTGCCACTTTAGAAATTCTGTCCTCAAATGTACACGTGAAAAAACCATATGCTGTATTTGCATATCTACACGGTCACAAGCTGTATGAGTAAATTGCATAAAAGCTTCCCATAGTCATGCTTGACCAGTAAAGAAAAGTTTGCTCAGAAATAATGTTTGTATTTCAAACTCTCTGCAGGTGTTTCACTTTACACAACGACTTTGCTCAGAAGGTATGCTCAGGCCAGAGACAGTGGCTGCCAAGTACACGCGTTCATTCAGAGGAAAACAGGTACAGTTGTTGATGTAGATTATTAATTACTTCTCAATTTTGTATACCTGGATGGACATAGACTATTTACTTGGAAGGATGTGCAGAAAAAGCAAAACCTCAGAAATGCAAGGAGCTACTCCTGAGATCGCAGGCATGGAGCAACCACAGAACGTGGCCAGAAAGGTTCCCTCAGCCTGCAGCAGCTCGAAGCTCGGTGCCCTCCTTTGCTGCAAGGCAAAAGGCAGTAAGGGAGGCAGAGCAGACTGGGGACTACCACTTTTGAGACACGTACTGCTGTAAGACCATGCTGATAAAGGTCAAAAAGCCAAGCAATACACAGAAGGTCACTGATGGATTTACAGACTTATGCATATGTAAGCAGGCAGCTGTAGAATTAGAAAGATCCATGGGCTTCCGGCAGCAACTCAGCTCAAACTAGAAAAGTACATCTGCAATGTTCTCCAGCCTTGAATTATCACCATTAACATGTCAAGGGAAAGTGGAAGGATTCTTGATCCTCTTTTATAAAGGATACGCATCTTTCGAACCGGTTCAGGAGTTATTCTGCAAGTAGCATGAGATTAGTTGTCTCACTAGGAGACAAAGTTAACACATGCTGCGTGTGCCCTCGCTCCCTGCACAATCACCCCGCTTGCTTCCACGCTGCACCCCATCACACTGAATCCCCCCAGGCCCCAGAGGAAGCTCAGGCTGGGCCTGGGGCTGAGCAAGGTTTCCCAGTCACACCATCCGCTGGCAGAGCAGAACAAGCACAAGCGGAACACGTGCTGGGTTCTCCATCCAGCGAGGGTGCAAAGCTAGGTCCCCCTTTTGTACTAGGCCCACAGCTATAAACTTTGTTGGACTTAAAAATACTAAGTCTCCCCAGTCAAAACTTGGCAGTGTCTCCAACAGCTATGGAAGGGATGGGCTCTGTAACACTTCTTGTGACTGAGGAACAAAGTTTTGCTGTCCGGGACAGGAGACTACAGACAGCTCTTGCGCAGGGAGGCCTTACATGCTGACACTCTCCTTTTTCAGCCTGTTACGAGGATGCTATGGACACTACTGCGGGATGAACACCTACCATTTTCTGATTCTGATTCGTAAGCCCCCAGGCTTATGAAATCCCTTAGGGGCAACGTGGACAGACAAAGGGACCTGCCCAAGTTTGCAGCTTTTGCTGCACTTGGACTAACATTGGGCTACATAAAATTAAGGGAATCAGTAGTATAGTAGGCAAAGAGATCTGAATTAATGCCAGAAGAGGTGGCAACCTAACATAAAAGCACAAAGACTAGAACCATTAGCTCACAAAAAAATCTCACCAAACAGCCCCTGCCTGCTGAGCTGCCAGGCTGTAGTTAATGTAAGACCAGCTGCTGCTCCCCAGCCAAGACGCAGCTGGCATCCATCCACCTCCTCTGTCTCTAAGGCACATGACATATACTTTCCAGGTCTTTGCTGGAGAAAGATTTCACCATCCAGTCCACTGGACAAAGAACCTTGCCCTTCTCCAAAGGAGACAGGCTTGCAAACAACCGGTTTTACCTAAACATCAAAAAGCTGAAATGTCTGCTGGCAAAAATCTGTTGCTTCCAACTGTAATTGGTTCCTGTGTATTTTAAAAAGAAATAAATAAATTACATTTTATGCCTTCAAGCAGTGATGATGGTCCAGGCTTACCATGGCATCAAAAATCCCCTAATTTGGCAGCACTAAGGCTATGATGCCTGAAATAACACCGTAACAAGATTTAATTAAGTACTGTCACAGTCTCCCTTATCTCTATAAATGAAGTTATGTAATAAACCAGAAGAATTTGAGTTTGCCAACATTTTTAAATAAGAAACAGGAATACAGATAATAGGTGATTTTATTTATCTTTTACTACCAATGTGTATTTGTCAGTAAAAATAAGACAACATTTTCAAACAAAAAGATGTTAAACAAGACAAACTTTGCAATTGCAGAGTTTTTATTTCTACACGTTTTCTGAGAGAAGTCTAACACGAGGGAAAGTGAAGAAATGCTTCCTGGTGGTTGCAGGAGGCGGGAGGAAGAAAAGAGCAGACCCTGAAACTCACTGACCTTGGGCAGCAGGACAAAAGGAAGATGGGGAGCTTACGACAAGAGCCACAGGTCCTGGCAGAAAGTGTCTGGAATGTGGCAGAAGCCAGGGCTGCTTTGTGAGCAGTGCTGCTATGTCGCTGTCTGCCTTTACTGTTCCTGCACATCTGGTTAAACTCATGCCCTCCTTTGTTCCAGCAAGCTCCGTGCAGGGATGATCTCCTCTGTAAGGAAAGCTGCCCTCCAGACAGGCATCTCTGGGAAGTTGAGAGGGGACCACCAAACAATTCTTCATTTATCTTCTTTTGCTTGCCTCTGACATGGGCTAGGTGTTACGCCAGAGCTAACACTCTACCCTTAGCTTGACGGGACTAAAATACAGGATCTAGGGGAAATCTGCAGAGAGGAGGAAGACGAGATGGGGGAGCTGGGAGGGCAACAGTTGCCAAAGCAACAAAGAAGCTCTCTCCTTCAGTCCATTTAGAGAACCTAGCGTCACTATAGCATCAGTGTGCTCTTGAGGAGCCTGGATGTTGGTTGCTTTTCTTTTCATTCACTCCCCAGTCAAGAGCGACAGTTCCAAGGAACCATTTCACAGTTGTATGGCTATATGCAGGGCTGATCCACACAGTGTACAATGCTACAGCCCACCGGCAGACACCCTGGAAAACACCAGGCACCCACCATACCAGGGGAGCCAAGGGATCTCCTTTCCCAAGGACCAGAAGTGCAGGACACCGGGGTATTAATTACAGTGACTTCCCAAAATGCAGCAGTGCTGAACCATAGCCACCACCACCTACAAAGGCAGCTACGATGGGAGCACTTTGCTGTGAACAAAACTGTGCCACTTGTACAGTCACTGCAGAAAGCACAGGGCCTAGCAGAGTCTGCTGCAGCTTCAAGGGTCATCAGAAGCAAGTTGTTCACAAGCACCCAAGCAGTTCCCAGTCTCTGCACTGCTTTAGGTCACTTTAGGAAACGCACTGTAGAAGATATAAAATACCTGAGAGCACATGCATTGCTCCTACCAAGCCAATCCCAGGAGGTGGTGTGCTTCAGAAGACTATGTAGTAACACATTCGAACCAATGTCCAGGGAAGACTGGAGGTGGAAAACGCCAAACCACACGAGGACAGGATTTCACATCAGTAAAAGGATTGAGCTGGATTCCAGAAAGGAAGATGGGTTTCAGGGATAGTCCAAAGTATTTCCGCCCTGGCAGCAATATATATTTGAACCAGAGAAAACAGGCAAGAGTCGTTGTTTTGACCAATGATTTGGGACTTCAGAATTCAGAGCGAGTCCTTGCTTACAGTCACCGAAAGTGATTACATCCTTTGTGCACCTAAAACAAGACAAACTGCAGTTTTGATTCAAATAACATTAATTTGGCTTAGTATTTAACTTCTACTAGACCACAAAGGCTGAAGTACTCAAACCAGAATCAACAAACACAGACCCCACAGTGAAGGTCAGATCTTGTACAAAATCAGTTGAAAATTATAAAACTAGATTTGAGTCATATATATTGCATACTGTGCACAGACCACAGTGAGATACCAGCTACTTCAGCTTACTAAATACATGCAATGCATCTAAGTCAACATCGAAACATGTACGAGTGACTTATTTTTGGATATGTACATTTGGTCTGTCTCCCACTCCCGCTTCAGTGATACCTCGCCTTTCAGCAACAGCTGGCCATAAAGACTCCCCTGAACCACCTGGGCTGCACATCCCCATCATCTCCCTATCAAACGACCCAAACATCTCCCGCATGTGATGGGTGGCATCCCATCACACCGTGTGAGAACGCCTATTCGGATGAAGGACAGAGATGCTCCCAGCTGAGCAGTGAGTGGTTTCAGTAGCCAGTCTCTGCAGCCTTCGTGAGGCTCAGAGCCAGCTCCAGTTCACATCCTGGGGACACAGGGAATGTTCGATGAAATCTTCCACTGAATCAGATCCAGTCAGTGGGACTCAGGGGAGGCATCAGTGGTACAATCAGCAGACATCGAGTCCAGCGGCCTTTTGGAGAGCAGTGGGAAAGGGAACAGCTTACTTCCATAATCAAACAAATGACCACAAGTGAAAAGAAACTATACCAAATTGCTTGGCTACAAGTAGTTTTACTATAAATACAAGTCAGAGCCAGGAAAATTTTAAGGGCAAGCAATGAAAAAACACCTACGAAATCCTGACTGGAAACGATATGAAGAAATTTTTACCATTAAAAGTAGTAGAAATATGTGCTAATAGAGCATGAATTCCTATGGAATTCCTATGGAAAAATCTATAGTGTCCCTTCTCCCGCTATGTGATTGGGTTACCAGCTGTCCCTTGTGTTTCCTACCTGCCTGGCTGGGCAGGTGGCAGCATGAGTGGCTCATTCATAGCTGTGCGTGCAAACTGGCCAGCTGGCTGGTTTTGGTGTTTTGTGTTCTTGAATGATTAGCATTGATAATACTATGTAGATTCTCAGCCCCCGTTTCCATCAAATCTCTCTGCTCTAATACTCAAGCTGCAGCAAGATGGGACAAGGCAAGTACTTAAGTACACTTGCACTGAAACTACTGCAGAATCAAAAACTTCCCTCTTGCTTCTTTAAAAAAAAGTTAAAATTAATTCACTATAAAATAGTGTGAAAAATAACAACTCTGAATAATGATCTGTTTAAAATTTTATTAGCATGTCCAGTACTAAAGAACAGTTTAGATTACACTGCAACCCTGAGCCACGGTCAAGAAGTCAAATGTACGTAGTCAAACAAACAAAAAAAAAAAATCAAATGCAATGTCAAGTTCCCCTTAAAGAAGCTTTTAAAAAGTTTGCAAACTAATTGATTTTGGTTTACTACAACCAACAAAAGTTGCCTCAACTATACCACTCAGTAGAACGATATAAGAAGAAATCTCATGTACAAATACACTACTGAAAACTTTAGACTAGATACTTGTTTTTTCCTTATCAGATAAATGCAGGACAATTTATTACTTGCACCTCAAACCCCATTCCCAGAAATATCTATTTGACACTCTAGGTACCAAGCCTGCAGGAATCCCTGGCATATAGCCAAAACTTGAGAGTATGCCAATACAATACTAATAACTGTTTGCCTCTTAGCTTAAATCACATTTTACAAAACATTACGATACACTTATACGGTGCTTACCCATTGTGCTTGAAATAATACATCTCATAAAAAGCTCCCCTGAAGCTTAAAATACAAACATAAATCTAGATACGAGTCAGTGATACAAGTGTTATTTTAGGAAATACTTTCTACTATTAGTATTAGCCAGCAGGACAGGGGGAGGGTACAGGCAGAAAGAAATGGAAGTCTTCACTTTCTTTGACATCTTCAGCAAGTTTTGTCACTTTGAAACACAGAGGTATGCGTTCTGTGCTCTGAGAGTGTTTTCAAACTGAACGTATGGTGTAATTTTAGTTAACAGTAGTTAAAATTATTTCTGGATTTGCCCCCTACAACTGAAGTAGACTCCAGTGTTACACTGCTCTAGTGAATGCGACAATACGGTGAGTGCCAGCCATGAAAGGCATTTTGTGTGTGTGCCTGACAAGCACCTGCAACTAGTGACTTTGATGACTGACAGTTGAGCTTACAGCATCTCACCTGAGGTGTTTCCTAGCCAGATTTTATACATAGTTCGACTCGCACAGTTTATCTCCCTATTGTCAGGGAGGATGAGTTACAACTTGTCGAAGAATCAGAAAGGATAAACTGCACTGCATAAGCTGCTGCTGCTCCATCAGCCCTCCAGAGGAGAGTAAGAGATTAGCATACGGCTTAGTATTTTTTCATCATCTGGTAGGTAAGGTAAGGTATTGCAAATAGATAGCCCAACCTACGGCAACAGCAACTCATTAATAAACAGCAACAGCACAGCTGCAAAGAGCATCTTTGAAAGGAGCAACAAAAAGCTTCCTTAAAAAGGCTAGATTTTTCTTAGACACTCTTGGTTATCTGCAGAAACAGACACTGCTGTGCCATGGCCATCCTCCTGCTTCCTCACATTTCCATTCACCTCCTCCTGGCCCTGTGATGCATCTCTTGGTCTCCAGCGCAGTGTGATAGTTCAGAGGAAGACACACAGGAGAGTGAAATGTGACACTCCTGCATTTTGATGTGCCATGTCAGCTTGTCACCAGAGGGCTTGTTTTTTTGTTGTAATTCCACTATGTAACACACCTGTACTGCTGTATATTCTGAACAGATTGAGCACTGTTTCCTTATAATTCCTAGCTAAGCCCTTCATCATTTGGGCTTCAAAGTCAGTATCATAGCTTTCACATGCGTCAGTCTCTCTCAAAAGAGCTGACATATGCTTTTCTGGTCAACTTAAAAACGCAGTGTTTTCTAGGTATCGATAAGAAACAGGAAAAGAAGATGATGGATTCTATTCTTGATCTTATGAAGCTAAAAACTGTATCTAGATATGAGAAAAAGTCTGTTCCCAAAAGCACAAAAGGTTTTTAGGCACTGCACAGTGAAACACCTGAAGAAAGCTGTTTGGGCAGTATCACAATTTGATGTATTTACAAAGGGAAAAGCAGAGAAACCCACTACACAGAACTGGCAATACAGCCATTTAAGGGCATGAGAAGACAAACTGCGATCAACGAGGATTGATGTGAACTCACAGTTATGTTATGAGTTCAGAAAACCCCTCTTGAGGGTCATGGTACTATGGCAGTCTCTGTCACTGCCATCGTCCTCTCACAAGAATGCCCAGCGCTGCAAAGGAAACTCAGTTGCCAGCTTCTCCTGGCTACTATCACCCCCAGTTCATGAATCAAACCACAAACAGCACGTAAAAGCAAAGGTCTGCAGGCAAGGATCCCAAAGCAAAGGGCAGCTACAGACAGCTCAGCGCCAGCATGGTGTCTTCTTGCTCAATATGGCAATCATTCTAAATCTAGCTCTTCAAACTTCACCATTTCCCAGAGATTTAAGAATTTTAAACAGCCCTGTCCAACCATCTTCCTTGGTGATTCCTTTGCCTAAGGTTTTAATCCCAATGAAACCAGGGTTAACTGCATAATGAATAAATCTACTTGTGCCAGGAAGTGGTTCAGATTGTAGTAACAAATATTAGTTTGCCACCACCACAATGGATTCATTAGCATTATGTCTTCAGCCTAAGCAAATAATTGTGTATCCACATAACTGATTCAACAGATGACTACCGTATTTCAAATGAGAACTGCTCAATTATCCACTTCTGATCTTCCCAAACTTGTTTCAAAAACTCATCTTCTAATATTACCATTTTACCCTCAGAATGGAAAAAATCTACATGGATGCACTGCACAGTTCTGTCTAATTTGGCATTGTGGTGGGTTGATCAGACACCCACCCAGCCGCTCTTTCACTCCCCCCCTCCTCAGCAAGATGGGGGAGAAAGTAAGATGAAAAGC
>VZTQ01014288.1:0-23342 GCA_013400755.1 Pelecanoides urinatrix
GCTGTCACAGGGAATCTCAAATCAAGATCCCAGCAACTATTAACTACAGCTTGTGATTAAAATGCTGCCTGTAACCTGGGCTAAATCCTGGAATCTCTGCAAAGCAATCCACAGCAGATCTTCCTTCCTGAAACAAGGGATCACCACCTGCAAAAGCCCAGGCACTTGTGCTACCCTGGGGCCATGTGAAAGGATTTTTCCATCACCCCCTTTCACCAGAGGCAGCTGCAACCTGCTCCATAGGCAAGTCAGCGCAGTTCCTGACAGGGCACAGGTAGCTTTGCCAGGAGACACATGTGGCTACTTTTGTTTTTCTACCACAGTCTGGGCATGACCACACACCGCAGAAACTCAGCTGTGTACAACTCCACGTTGTACCAGGGGAGATGTTTCTAGTGCTGGAGCAGCTGCCCTGAGACAACCATCCTGGAGGGACCATTCACATTATTGCACTTTGACATGTATCCCTGCTCCTACAGCCACTGCCCTGCACTGAGCTAAGCAGAGCTCAGAACATGGAGTGTCCACAATGGAAAAAGCAACCCCTGCGAGCCCAAACAAAACCCTATCTCCTAAACCAAGGCTCCATGTGGAGCAGGTAAGTCAGAGAAGAGGTAAAGAAGTCACACAGACACACAGTTCAAAGAAATGAAGAACCGTCACATGCCTGAGTACTTTCTGCTCTATGCCATGATGCATGCAAAGCAGCAACCAAATAAAACAAATACAACAGCCTGGACAATACAACACTTTGCAGAATCTTCTGCTTCTGGAGAGGCCAACATAAAAAGCTATGCCAGAAAAATGCTAGACTCATTGCTGGAAACAGCTGCCAATTGTCTAGGATCCCAGACCACAAGAAACCTTTAAAATATCTTTTCAGGTAACACTCAAATCAGATTTCTGACTGAAAACCCAGTGGCTGGTGGGTGGTTCCCACAAAGGGCTCCAGAGGCAGCAGTCCAGGACTCCCCCCGATGCAGAGAGACCCTTCCAGCGAGAAAAGGGAAAGGGCCTTGGGTTGGCTGTGGGCTTTGCAGCCTGTTCGCAATGCACTGGAGCCAGCATCACAGATGCAGCTCTGCTACCCACCTCCAAAACACTTGGAACGATCCCTCAGCCCGCCCCAAAGCTCAGGCTCCACAGGTCCTTCCCGAGAGGCTGATGGGTCTGCCCCATCTGTGGTACTCCATGCTCCCCAGCCCACTGCTTGCCTTTCCTTGGATGCTCGGGACCCACATCACCACCTCGTCCTGTTCAAGCAGCAGGGACAAGACCCAGGGGGGATGCAAGAACGACAGACATACCTCCATGCCTGGCCATTACAGCAAGCAGAAAGCTAGTCCTGGCAGGCTCTGCTCCAACCAAGCAGCAGTAAATGAGACTATTTACTGTACTCCCATTAGCGTGCAGGCCCTGGACCCCTGTACGGCCAGTCCCATTGTATTGTCAGCGTTAATTAAGGCAGGCTGAAGCAGATGTCTATGGTCCCTTCAGCTGGGGCAGTTGGGGAGCAGCGAGGAAGGAGACAGAGAGTCTCAGCTGCAGAGCTCTGTGCAGAACAAGGAGCATTTGTTACCCAGGAGACTCATTCCCACAGCAGAGAGGAGAATGGAAACTATTTCAGTGCCCTCCCCAGTCCTCCATGAGCATTGCCAATGCTGACGCCAGGAGGTATAAATGCTGGCAGGCTGAGTGCTTGCTTGCATCCCTGTCCCTGCCACAAGACACTGGCATTAACCAATTCACTGACAGCAATGCCTGCCTTGTGTAGCAGACGCACACCAGAGCAGATGGAGTCAGGGGGCTGTTTTGTTAAAAATCAGACAGAGTAGTGCAGCAGACAAGGGACTCCCTGAGAAACACTCCTATTTACATACCTGTTCGCAACATAAATATTTGTTTCCTCTCCCCAAAACACGTTCAGCACATTGCCCCCACCCCAAGCTCACGTGGCGTTGCACACCTGCAGCAAGCACCTCTTTGCTGCATCTCCCTCCCAGGATCTGCCCTTCTCAGCAACACTGGTAGAAACTGATGGGCTGTCCCAAAGCTTTGTAGGTAGTAAGAGATTACAGGCACTAATGAGGAAGAAGAAAGCTCTTTCTTGGGGACTGTCTTCTAGGAGATGACTTCTCTTTGATCACAGAGACAAGCTGGTGTGAGAACGGGAGCATGGCTGATTCCACAGTCTCATGCAAGGTAGGGAGCAGGATACTGCAGGCTGGTGACTGTGCTCCTTAGAGAAGCAAAGTGATGGAGATGGAGGTGCCAGAACATGCTTGCCCCTATAGTAACAGGGGTCCCCGTCCTGCTCGGGCTGGAGAGGTAGGGATAGGTGCTTCCCACATATCCCAGCATTGCGGGGTGCAACCTGGCAGGAGAAAATTGCTTATCAAGCAATGTCAGTCTCATTACTTACAAGCATCCCGGGTGTCGGGCAGGGTTTTTGCCATTTTGCCTCCCTCCCCCTTGCTCCAAGAGTACAAGAACTCAATGCACAACACATTCTCCCACCCATGAATTCCAGTATGGAGGCGCATCCCGTTCCCAGTGTCGGACTGCAGCAGACCTCACCACTTCGGGGGAACCCCATGTGCTGCACTCACACTGGAACACGAGCCACCTGCGTACCTGGAGCACTTCCTGACAACAACCAGGACACAAATACATCATCTAGGCAGAAAAAAGCCCAACACATTTTTGTCTTGGCCTCGGGCTCCTTCACATACCATGCAGCAACTGGCTGCTAAGGTCAGCACGTCCCCACATACAAGAAGGAAGAAACCTTTCCACTTTTACTGCAATTGTACAGCAAAATCATCCACCAGCAGCCCAAGCCTCCCATTTGCTGCAAATCTATTCCAGTGATCCGTGAACTGGAAACAGCTCAGCCCCAGATCCCAGATGTCTGCCTAGACTGTAGCTCTGACACCAAAGCACCGGGCAGGAACAGGTTTTTAATCACCCCTCACCATCAGGTGTGGTGCACAATCTGACCACCCTTGCAACAGCCAGAGAGCCCCCCGGCTGCTGCCTCTCCACCGCAGCTCACAGCACAGGGAGCTGCCTGCCGCCTCCTCCTAAAGGATGGGTATTTTGACCTAGCCCTCATTACCTTCAGTGTCCATGCTTCTCAAGCAAACAGAAAGTGGTATGAGCAACAGCAAGCTCATTGCCACAGCAGACAATCTGTGCCTTGCTATTTGTGGGTGCAACAGCATGAACAGACCTAGGCTACAGCTTCTGGCTCATCATGATCCCATTTGTAGCACGGCCATAGGAGGGAGGGACATCTTCCCTCTTTCCCACGTGCTGAGCAAGGTGGGAGCAGCTCAGTGCCTTCCCATCTCGCTCGCTCATTGCTTGTGGCAGAAATCTGAATCCCCAAGACATGGCAACCCCATCCATCACCACTGAGGCCGTTTCAGCAATGCCAGAGAGAGAGATGTTGGTCAGAGCTGAACTAAGAGCATGGTCCTGCTCAACTGGAGCAAGGGGGACCAGAACACAGAGGCCAACAGGAAAGCAGGAGATGCTAAAAACTTATAAAAATCCTCAGAAAGGAAAACCAAAATAATTCCCCATCCCTGCAAGCCCTGCCTTTCAAGGTCAAACAACATCTCTCTCTCAAACACACAGAGATCAATACAGGCTGATCGTTACCAACATGCACTTGACAACTTTTCTATTCAGTGGGAACAAATATGGGAGCTTTTGAATGAGGCATCAAAAATCCAAGTGGATTGATAAAAGCACACGTTAGCATAGTGGCAATGCTTGCCCTCAGTCCTCACATTTCCCGACGGGGTCACTAACCGATCCCCACTGAGCCTGCCTTCTGAGAGGATCTGAGGACAGAGGCACACGAGCCTATGGGGTTATGCTGGTCGCAGACACGTTTGCAACAGCAGGATTCACCAGCCCCCCATGATGATCCTGTCCCAGCGAGCCCTGCCCACTGCTCAGAACAGCAGTAGAGATTTCTTCAGGGTTAGCAACCCAAGGCAGGAGTCACTCCTCCAAATAAGAAAATGGCTTGAAAAGAGAAAGGTATTGCTGTTTTTTCCCAAAAATTGGACTTGTTGCTTGCTAACTGTCTTCTAATAGAATTATTTCCCCAAATTAATTTCTCTGATGTTTAAGAACATTCTCTAAATTTCCAGCTTATCTTTATCCATGCACAGCTCACCCCTATTCACTCATGTTCCAAAAATGAGCTTTAACGTCAATGTTTATCCAGTCTGTGTTTAAAGTTCTTTAATCTGAGTTCTTCAATCACTTTCACATTAGTTACGCTCTTCATTTTTTTGATCATACCTGTATCCCTTCTCTGGACCTGACTTAGTTTACATACAGCCTTCAGGGAGTGACTGGAAATGTACACAGTCTTCCAAGCAAGGTCTCACCATGCCTTAATACGCTAAAATTTCCCCATCTCTGCCACAAATGTTTTGTCCAACGTGTCACGTTGGATGACATTTATCTTTTTCATGGCTGCATCATACTAGATGCTCACACTTATCCTGCACATCACTGACAGACTCTGGGTTCCCCCTCATCTCTCTCACTTTCCTCAACGAGCTCCCAGCTGGAGCTCAACTTTTTGGTCATTTCTCATGCACACAACCATGCAATTTTGAACTATCCAGTTCCCATTTGTATTATTCCATAAGGACATCCAAGCTCTTCCTGCTGAATAACCCTGAACTGCCTCTGATGATGCTTCCTAGCTTTGTGTCTTTAGAAAACATTAGTAAAATCTTACTTTTTAATGCTCAGAGCATTATTTGACATATTGAATAGCTTCCATTTCAAGGTTACTCTCTACTAACAACTTCCGTTCAGACCAGTAGTTCCTCTTTCAACATTCCTGTTATCTTCCTCTAGTCTGTTTACTTCTTCTTAGTTCTCAAAGGGTATTACAGATAGAAGAAGTTCACATGGGTTCAAGGGGAGGCAGGACAAGCACTTTGAGAGATCCATTTCAGCTTACTAAACACATAAAATATAATAGACTTAGCAAATCCCCTGGAAAACAAATTATTAGGCTAAGATACCTGCTTGCCCTGCTCCCCCTCCTCCCTAGCTGATCACCTGCAACCACTTTTGGAAAAATCATACTGGGCAAGGTGGCTCCAATCACCATCTTGATTTCCACCTTCCTCTATTAAGGTCGAATCCTTCCTACTGCTAGCAGCTGATGCCTCACTACCCAGGAACAGAGGCTTTCACAAGCTCCATAAAAAGTCACAACTACCAGATAGGGCTAGTGCTGGCAAGGCTCCCCACGGGACTGGGCTGAGTTCCACATACCTCTACTATACTGAGGCGTCTACGGGAAAACCAAAACCAGCTGTCTGTCTCCAGTCACGTCCTGTCCAGCCCAAGATGCCAGTATGTTTGTACTGTTTTTCTAGGAAAGTGCAGCTATCAACATTTTATACACAGGAGAGTGGGGCAACAAGAAGATGTGAATCACTTGGAAGGCTGTGGGAAAGGGAGAACTGATCCTACAACCCCAGTGCCCATCTTTTAGCCCTAGTACTTAGTACTGCCCAAGCAAGAGCACAAAGAAATAGCTGAACACTTTTAGGCAGTGGGAAATCAGGACAGAAACAACAGAGCAGCTCCTGAATCATGCCCGAAGTCTCAGCTTCAATCTGATAAACAAAGCTCATAAAGCTGTACAGAAAACCTTGAATTAAAGCAAAGCCTGGACACAACTGATGCAGCCTGAGATTTCAGAGTGTCTGAAGCTGTAATAGCAACCCTGCTTCTTCAAGCACTTGCTCTAACATTGATGATACGCTGAGTGGGAATATAAATTCTTTCACCAATTAAAGCTTTGGCAAAAGGAGCAGAAAGGGTATTATCACAAAAAAAGATAGGCCTTCTAATCTGGCAATCAATTGTTCTGAGCAGTCCATGGTAACAATGGGTAGTAAGGTGTTACTAGCTTCACTCCTATTAAAATTAGTTTTCAAAATGGGATCAATGTTGCCTCTACAGCACAATTTACCTAAGCCATTCATTTCACCATAACTTACCAGTTCCCCACTGCCATGAGGAAAGCCTTAAGTTGCCACATTACATACTATATTGGAGCTGGTGAAATTGGCAGCCACAGTTCTGCTGTATTCACCGGTTTGTATTAAGACCTCAAATAAAAATTATGTATTTCCAACTAAGCAACTGAAAAGCTGCAGGGCTGAGCTGAATCCGCAGCCCTGAAATGGTTCACTGTCTACACACTAAGTACAACCACAGATTGCTGTGTGCACAGCACGCACCGCTGAAGGAAGGTGACTGCTTATGGTTCCCATGATGTACACTACAGTGACATTCCCTTCCCACCCCAGGGGCACTGCCTGGCTGACTCAGAGTGAGGGTGACTGCACTGCAAACAAGACTCTGCTTACAGAGAATGCAATGGAAGGGGCACAGCATGGAAGGGGCAAGCAGAGAAGAAAAACATCGCTGTTGGACACATGAGAGGCCACATCCAAGAATGGAAAAAGCCTCCTCCCCTCCTGCTTCAGTACTGAGTCATAAATATTCCAGTTTTCCAAGGCAACAGCAAGTATGAAAACTGCTCTGAATTTCACACAGGAAACCCACACTCACCTCCCTCTGCGCATGCCGAAGCGCTTCTCTGCCGTCACTGCTCAGGGCAACAGCAAAAGTCAAGCAGTGAGATCTGTCAATATTGGCACAATATTGGCAGGCATAGGACTCCAGTGCCACCCAAGAGACCGCGGGTGCTCTGAGCACCCACATCCCAGTAGGCACATGGAAAAGCTGCAAAGGGGAGAGGAAACACGGCCACTGAAAACTTCCGCTAAAAAGCCTCTGTAATGCAGGCTTATAATTAAATCCTGGAGACCCCATCCACCGCTTGTGCATTTAACCTGCTGGCTCTCAGATGGAGCAGTTGTTTTTTACTCTTCATCTGCATCATCTACAGTACTGATACTGTTACCTGAAGGGATAAGGCCGATACATAAACAGCAAATTGACATAAATTATAATCATTACCACGCCACCTCACACAGCACAGATTGCACATCCCCACCCATAATCATCATGCATGACCTGCTCATTCAGAAGGGATCTGTGGTTACTGTAGATCACAGGGTGAACTTGAGTAATAGTGGCATTTTGCTTTGAAGCAGACAAACAGTATGTAGGGCTGTTATGAATAGGCATGTCATATGTAAGACATGGAGTAATCCTTCCTCTTTGCCTGACACTGGCACATGCCTCATGAACATGTCCTAAATGGACAATCTGGTGAGAGTTCAAAGAGAGCAAGGAAAACCAGAAAGGAGTAAATTGCAAAGCAAGTGGGTTAGTTCTCTGTAGAAAACTAGGGGGTACCTGAAAGCAGTTCTGAAATGTATAAAAAGCTGCTGCCAAGAGCAAGTGAATAAGCTGTTTTCCATATCCTCAAAACCAGGAACAGGCTTCCTGAGGGGGGGCCAGGGAAGTTTAAGTTAGACGTCAGGTATAATAGATAAAACTAGCCAGTTATTATTCCACCAAAAAAGCACAGCAGTCAGGAGCTAAGACTGGTTTTCCTAACATTTTGCATGGTCTTGCCTGTCTCAGAAGCTCTTTGCTTTACTTACTTAGAGGCATGCATTCCTGTTAATTTTCACAGGCCCTTAGCATCAGAAATTGGAAACAATTTACTTTTCTGGCTTTGCTGCCAAAGAAATGCCCATCTTAGGGTCCTGGCCAACCCAGTGTGCCATGGCATCAGGAGATACCGACAGGGAGAAGGGACCGGACTTCTAAGATGCAGGATGCAGCAGATAATGTCCCAATCACTGGGAGGTGCTAAAGAGATGAAATGAAGAAACGCAAGGAATGACATAGCCCGAATCCACTATGCCTGGGTCAGGAAGATGTAATTATATGGCTTCTAAGAGGTCTTATTCTCATATGATTTCTGTTTGACTCAGAGGAGCAGGAAGACTCTGATGCGGGATTAAAAGCTGAGAGCAGTTTATTCTGTGAGGCAGAATACCTGGAGAAACAGAAACACGCTCCTGGAAAGACACGGCAAACCTATAGGTACAGCCTGAGAGTGGAAAAGCATCCCATGCCAGCTGATCCGGTAGCTAATCCACCTGGCTGTTAAGACATACTCCAGTTTTTTTTTTTTTTCCTAAATGGAATATGCTTAGCACGAGGTTTCAGCCAGTGGATTCATCCTCCTTTCATCCAGCACAGTAAAGAGGCTTTTTCTTATTAATTCAGTTTTGTTGAAGATGATCCTTGACCACAGATGAGAACCCTCCTAACTTTCTCTTTGGTTATCCCTTCCCGTCTAATACAGCAGGCTGTCCTGCCTCATCAGTCAGCCGTACTCCACGTCTCCACGTCAGGTCAGCCCATGATTAATCAACCTTTTGGCTGTATGTGCTTATCGGTGTATGCTTAATCGGCACGAAGAGTCTAATCTGCAGCACCTAGCTGCTGTGCGGCCCGTGGTGCAAGGCCTACCTCCTCCAAAAGACGTGTTCAGCCCACAGGCAGCCCCCCGTGCGCGGGCAGGGACACAGAGCCGGGCCTGGGAAGTCCACTGCGTGCTACAACTTCCCTCAAGTTGGAGAAAGACCCACAGCGAAGCACATGCTATAGAGAGAAAGGAGATCCCTGTGTGGGAGGAAATCCTGCCGTGTTCTTTAAAATAGAAAATAAAAGCTGGCCGAGGTAAAGCCCGGGCACCAGCAACAAGGCAGGCCGCAAAGGCAGAGCAGGTCACAGGAGACGCCTGACGAAGACGCCAGGCTTGGATTGTGTTGGACAGACTGGAACAGGGCTCGACCTGACGCGAAGCAGACGAAAGGGCTGGGGCACGCTGCTCTATGGGTTGCCTGTGGGGACATCTCAGCACTTCAGGAACTGCTGCAAACCGTGGTGTGGGGCTCTGGCACCGCACAGAAGACTATTGAGAAACACCCAGCAAAGAGGTGCTTAAAGACAACAAACATGTTGTCCCCATGCATCCCAGACACATTCCAGTCAGGGGAACAAGAGCATGCCAGGATGGAAAGAGGCCTGAAAGAGCCCTCAGGAGCTCTGTAATGTGTATCATCATACACAGAGCCTGGGCTCAGGCCTAATAATAAGCAGCAATGATGATGACTCAGAGAGCTCCTTTGTTGGCTGAACATGGGAGAGGAGCAGGGAGGAGCAGAAGAACGGAGGAGCAGGAAGCCCCCCATGAAGGGCTGATTGCCCAGAGCATGTTCCTGGAAAAACAGAAACATGCTTTTCATCTCTATGACGTACTTCCATTTCCAGATAATTCTGAAGTCTGTGCTTTCAATACACACTTAAGAAAGCACTCCATCCTGTGCAGAAAGCCAGCAGCATGTGCCTCTCAACACACAGCAAGGAAAAGAGAAGACTAGCTAAATGGTGAGATGGTGAGGAGGGCTAGCAAGGGCTGAGCATACAACAGTCCAAGCCAGAAGACGAGCAGCTGCTCTGCTCTCATTCTCAGCACAACAGCTGGAGAAAACTCTCAGTCAAGATGTTCTAACAAGACCTGCTCTCCATCCCTGGGAACATCTGCTAGAATTAGCAATCCCATATCAGAGGAGGTGAAGCATGGAGCGCCAAACAGCGCTTGTGACCTTTTTAGCAATTTTTGCACGCCTGCTGCTTTTACAGCAACTTTCTATATCAGCTTAAAATAAATCCAGTCCTTCTGAAAGTAAAGTACTCAGAGATTGCAGAAGCATCTGTCCCTTCCTCTACAAAGCCAGAAACTAGCACAGATGTATCTGGGGATGCAAATGTGGAGTCCAAGGAGCTGTAGAGGGAGATTAATGCTGTAGTCCTGAACCCCAGCATCTGAAAGAGAAGTGTGGTCTCTTCGGTTCATGACACTGCTGCTTTCAACTCAGAGCACATAGGTAAGCCCACGCACTGCCCCCAAGTTTGCAGCCAGGAGACATCTCGTTTCTTTTCCTCTTCTTCTGTGTGCAAGGCTCCATGTATTAAGCCCTGTAACAGCAATGGGTGCTCCACTCCCACAGAGGGTAACTTCTCCTACATCCCATATTAGACCAGGCAAGAGTGGAGCCAGATTATCTATCTGCAAGAGGGAGCATCTCTGTCTTCAGATGGGGCGTCTCTGAGCATGAGCCCTCCAAGAAGCATTTCTGTGAGCTCTGGGCTCCAAACACTGAACACAAGGACTCAGTGGGGTCTGCTACTTTCCAGTGGGGTGTCCTGTTTTCCAGCACACAGTGGGGCCTGATGCAGCAGCCACATGAGAGCAGCTGAATTGCATACCTAGCATAGGACTTGACCAACAAGAGGCAAAACCCAGCCAGAGGGAAACAAACTGCAGCTTCCAGCTTCTCGGTGGGACAGTGCATCCTGCACTGGCTACAGAGCCCAAGGACCATGGCTCCCCAGCAATCTCTGCAGCGTGGTCAGTTTTCAGTTATAGAAACCGACCATACCATGAAAAGGGCAGAATTTTGGAATTACTTTTGTGTTTATATACATAGCAAGAATGTCCAGAGCTATAGCTGTTAATTCACTAATATAGATTTAATATGCCTTCCACAATTAAACCCATCTCCAGCTACTAGTCCTCAGGATAAACTTAACATAGGGCCAGAACCCCTACATGTGCCATTGTTACAGCCCAAGACTTTTTAGCAAAGCAGCGAGATCTGGGTGGGACCTGGCAGCAGGCTCGATTAAAGCTCAGGTTAACCGCTCCTGGCATTTCCTGTACCTCTCATTAGACCTAGCGATAATACTCAGACCACACAGGGAAAGCTCAGTAGCAAATCACCTAATTGGAAGTGAAAGTCTCACATCCTCTTGGTGACCAGCAGATCTGCTGAACCTGAGGATCAGTGTCCTCAGCAGGAAGAAGAGGAAAACACAGGGAGCCCTGATGGACCCCCTCCTTCTGCCTCCTTCCAAGGGTCCAAGGCTGCTCTCTATGGAAGATTCCCCACACTTTGGCTGAAACGACGCCAGCATTTGGGCAGGGCTTGGTGTTATTTTTAACACTTGCTCACATAACTCTTTGGATGAATCCTGGGAAGAGCTTGTCACCAAAATAGTATACTGTGGGCACTATTTATACACCCACTGGCAGCACAGCAGGGTATGCTAAGGAGGGAAAGCTAGAGGACCCCCTTCCCTCCTCACCGCTTAGCAACTAGGGATACAGAGGGGCCCTAAAACATGGTTTGTTGTTTGGGCTAGTCCTCAGAAGTAAAGCACCACCTGCAGAAGGCCTGATATCCTTGTCTGTCCTGTTTAGGAGACTCCTCTCCACATGGAAGGGACACCCAGGTACAGCAGGCTTGGGGAAGATGGATGGCTGTGTGCACAGGGGCAGGCACACCCCAGCTACTGTGGACTAAAAAGGGAACAGTTGTGTCTAAACACCAGCTAGGTCAGAAGAAAATGCTGCTGCCCTCTTTTATCTACTCTTGGCTACTGCAGGGAAATCCAGCAAGGGTAGGGTTTCTCTTTTCCCTATACAGCCCCAGTAAAGGTGTGCAGTGGTGGGGGAAGGTGAAGCATTAAACGCCAGTGACGTTCGATGGAAAGGCGGCACCAGACTAACAAGACTGACTCCTCCATCCTTAGGAACAACAGCAGCCTCAAGCCTTTCCAAATCAAAACAGCTTGCCCTGAGGGACTGAAGGGGGAAAAAAAAGATACCCTTTTGAGACTATCCAGGGAAAGGAGGCTCTTCCCCTGTTTANCATTAGACCTAGCGATAATACTCAGACCACACAGGGAAAGCTCAGTAGCAAATCACCTAATTGGAAGTGAAAGTCTCACATCCTCTTGGTGACCAGCAGATCTGCTGAACCTGAGGATCAGTGTCCTCAGCAGGAAGAAGAGGAAAACACAGGGAGCCCTGATGGACCCCCTCCTTCTGCCTCCTTCCAAGGGTCCAAGGCTGCTCTCTATGGAAGATTCCCCACACTTTGGCTGAAACGACGCCAGCATTTGGGCAGGGCTTGGTGTTATTTTTAACACTTGCTCACATAACTCTTTGGATGAATCCTGGGAAGAGCTTGTCACCAAAATAGTATACTGTGGGCACTATTTATACACCCACTGGCAGCACAGCAGGGTATGCTAAGGAGGGAAAGCTAGAGGACCCCCTTCCCTCCTCACCGCTTAGCAACTAGGGATACAGAGGGGCCCTAAAACATGGTTTGTTGTTTGGGCTAGTCCTCAGAAGTAAAGCACCACCTGCAGAAGGCCTGATATCCTTGTCTGTCCTGTTTAGGAGACTCCTCTCCACATGGAAGGGACACCCAGGTACAGCAGGCTTGGGGAAGATGGATGGCTGTGTGCACAGGGGCAGGCACACCCCAGCTACTGTGGACTAAAAAGGGAACAGTTGCGCCTAAACACCAGCTAGGTCAGAAGAAAATGCTGCTGCCCTCTTTTATCTACTCTTGGCTACTGCAGGGAAATCCAGCAAGGGTAGGGTTTCTCTTTTCCCTATACAGCCCCAGTAAAGGTGTGCAGTGGTGGGGGAAGGTGAAGCATTAAACGCCAGTGACGTTCGATGGAAAGGCGGCACCAGACTAACAAGACTGACTCCTCCATCCTTAGGAACAACAGCAGCCTCAAGCCTTTCCAAATCAAAACAGCTTGCCCTGAGGGACTGAAGGGGGAAAAAAAAGATACCCTTTTGAGACTATCCAGGGAAAGGAGGCTCTTCCCCTGTCTAATTTTCTGGGGTAAAAATAATTTCTCTCAAGCCATTTCCATGCCTATTAAAATTCCTTGATTTGTGTCTTCCATGAGTTTCTTCTCCCTCCTCCTTTCTCCCAAGACACATTTAGACTGCTCTTTCTACTTTCATGTCACCTGGAGAAGCAGGTGACCTGCAGAACATGCACAGGATGCTGCACAAGAACAGAGAAGAGAGAGAGGCTCTGGAGCACCAGCACACCATCCTGGAGTAGAAAGGGAGCCAGAGTTTGATTTTCCAGTGTGTAGGTCAAAAGAAAATGGACATATGCATTTTCTTTCCATGTAACAGAGGCTATAGCCTGAGCAGCATACTGACTGTTCGTTAGAGCTACAGAAAAATGCAAAATAAACCCACATACACACTACTAACTGAAGCATGCTCTCCAGGCAGGGGCAGGACTGGCCACATTACTTTTAGCAGAATAAATGAAAGGGATCAGCTCCTACCTTGCCAGATACAATCTTCCAGATTGTGGGCTCAGCTCACTGCAGCTGGAAGCCGGGTGCAGCAGCAACAGCATGAGAGCAGCAGGAATAATATAGCATGCAGAGCCAGCGATAATCCCAAGCAAAACCAGCTTGTCCCTGTGTCAGCTCAGGGATCAGCAAGCCATGCTGTGAAGAGTCTCTGCAGGCAGCTCCCCCGTTGCTGCAGGATGGCGGGCAAGAGGCAACATGACAAGGCACTTCTTCCAGATGGGAGCTGGCTCAGGGATTCCTTCTGCTGCCGGTCACCTGCCTCTGCTTGAGCACAGCAGTGCCAGGGTGCTGGTCTTGCTCACAGAGCATGTGGGCAGGAGAGAAAAGCAAGGGCTGCGGGCTGCTGGCAATGCAAGGGCCAGATTGCTTATGAAAACCCCAGTGTAAATACAGATGCACTCTGGAGAGGACTATGGCAGAAATGCAGCTCGTGTTACATCCAGCCATTTACAGCAAGCTCAGAAAGAAGCGAGCGTGATGGGGCTGTGCGGACTGACTCCACCGCCTGCCCACTCAGGCAGGGGGGTGGGAGAGCAGCTGCCTGTGAGGGGAAGCTTTGGGGTGAAGTGACCGCTAGCGAGGGGAGACCCCCCAACTCCACACTCTCCAGCAGCTCCTACAACTCCATACAAAGCAGTAATGCAAACCTATGCAGTTTTCCATCCTACGCCCCACTTGGGAGCCCCAGCCCCACACCTTCTCTGGTGCACAGTGCTACAGCAGCCCATCACGCCTGGGAGAAAGGCAGATCAGGCCATCGCTCCATCCCTGTGTGTGGCCAGCTCATAATGCAGGAGCCTGTTCCTGTTGTCCAGGCCCTCTCCCCATGCTCAGGGGCTCCACATCTTTGGGACTTATCCTCTCTCTCCAGTTCACTGCCTTTGGCACCTCCTGCTAGGATTCTTCTTTCCCTCCCATTTCAGGATAACTTACAAACTGTATTGCAACTGGATTTACACCAAATAAGGAAGATAGGGGATAGGGATTAGCTCGTCAAAGAAGCAATGTATCAAAGGGTTTGGGAGCTTTGCCTCTGTTGAGCCCACAAATGGAACCAGCAATGGAAGGGTTTTGCAGGTTTCAGCAACTGGCCATTAAACGAGCACTGAAAGACCACAGCAAGAGGCTGAGAAGGAGCTGTTTCAGAATACATACCACAGCAGGCATAGCCTGTTTTCAGTAAGCCCAGACAGGCATATAGCTCATGCCAGTGACCTCTGGGTGCAAAGAACAGGGAGATCGTGTAGTTCTGAAGCAACTGAGGTCTGTTCTGTAGAGGCTGGGGGGACCTCCTTTGAAAAAATGTTGCCTAGCCTCAAAAGAAAAAGTGAAAAACAGTTAACTTAGGCCAACTGCATCAGTGAGTGCTGTTAAAAACCTAGCTTGAAGGAGAGCACAGGGACCCCAAAGTATGTCCTCATGATATCTACCAGAGGAGTGAAGCCAGCCAGGCATTAAGCCAGCCTGAAATGCTCCCTGTTAATGAGAGCAGACAGGTTGTATTATCTATTGTCTCCTCTCTTGAGCAACCTGCTGGTACAGCCACTACCCCTCCACACAGCTGAGAAAGCAAGGTTATCGGAGTTGAAACTGCCAGTTCCTGCACGTGCTGATATCCTTTCCCTGGGCTGACGGTGCCTGCAAGGAGGAAGGTGCTTCATGCTTTCGCCCTCTACAGTGCAGAGATTCTCAACCGCAGCCCAGCCCAGCTGACCTTTGGTTGAGATAGGTCTCCTGGCATTGAGCTACCCTTGCTCAATAAAAAAGGGAAAACTTCTCAATGTAACAACAGCGAACCTGGTGCCAGGTACAGCTCCCCAAATCAGTCTGAGACAAAATACAGCCACGACTTCATCTCCAAGTATTCATCAACATGGGCAAGAGGGCTCCAGACAGGGGGCTGCTTCTCCAAACATGATGAGCCTTCATGACTTATTCCTGCATAGTGACAAACTGGGAACAGGTCTCTCCTGGGGTGAAGCAACTACACTGACAGGCTGGTTCACTGCTAAGCAAGACAACACTGAAGCCATGTCTTCAACCAAGCTGCTTCTGCAGCCAAACTGGTCTCATCTGCTAACCACCAGATGATCCGAAAGGGTTTAAAAACCATTCACAACAACCCAGGCTCAAACGAGGCAGTTGAGAGTGTTTAGATAAAGGCTGCAATAAGGCTCATCACATCTGCAGTAACAGCAATCCTGTCAAGCCACAAGTGACAGCCCTGCAGCATCCACAGCCTGCCAAGAGCACAAGCATTGACCTTGGCTGTGGAATCCTGTCTACAAGCTCTCCCCCGTGCTTTCTGACCACACCTGAAGAGATGGAGGAAAGTGATACCCACAGAAAATGGGGTTTAGCCTGGCCTCGTCTCACTTTGGGAGCTGTTCTTCCCTAAAAGCAGTGCTCCACCTCAGGCTGATCCACTGCGCACGTTCATCGTTCACTGGAGGAATCCAGCCATTACAGGACAGGACAGGACAGACGCAGTCAGCACCAATTCACGGAAGTTTACATTTCTAGCTCAGCTGCACAAAACCTCAAGCAGCCCACCTCCCTGTTCGGTGCCTCATTTCCCCCCGCCGTGAAAGAAGGATCGTAACACTTACCAAGTTTCTGCAGATGTTGTAAAGTTAACTTCGTTATGGGATGCTGGCAGTCTGTAAATAGTAACGAGCATTCTGCGAGACTCTTTTTCCACCCATAGAGCAGAGACTCCTTGTGGCTTTCCCAGGCATACAAGCTACTGCGCACAGCTTTCTTCACCCTCACTACAGCAGGTACGCTGTAAAGACAGGGACCCACATTACCCCCAAAAGCAGGAGTGTCAGTCCCTCTACCAGCTGTGTCCAGGCCATCTGCCAGGCAGGAATGCGATGCACCAGCCCAGCCTCAGCTGAGCTGTCAAGGCAGCGGAAGGGCTGGGGCTGCACCGCTCTGGAATTCCAGCAACGCGCAAACCCCCCGTCAGCCTGCACCAGGAATGACTCCTCCCTGCCCCGGACCAGGCTGAATCACTGGAAATACCAAAACAACGATGAGGTCACGTTCCCAGAGCAAGGAACTGGAGCCAGATATAGACGCGTGGAGAAGTGTGCTAAAAAGGGACTCGGTGTACAGGCTGGAGNGATGCACCAGCCCAGCCTCAGCTGAGCTGTCAAGGCAGCGGAAGGGCTGGGGCTGCACCGCTCTGGAATTCCAGCAACGCGCAAACACCCCGTCAGCCTGCACCAGGAATGACTCCTCCCTGCCCCGGACCAGGCTGAATCACTGGAAATACCAAAACAACGATGAGGTCACGTTCCCAGAGCAAGGAACTGGAGCCAGATATAGACGCGTGGAGAAGTGTGCTAAAAAGGGACTCGGTGTACAGGCTGGAGGCTCTGGCAGACAGGCACCGCGGGCATTTGTCTCGTTTAAAAACAGCTTAAGGCTGCCAGGAGCCTTTTTTTTTTCACTGCAGGGAGCAGGGAACTGAGCTTTAAACTCTTCATCCATCCCACTGAAAGAGGCACAAAAATTAGAGCTCGTGAGTGTATAGATTTGGGTTCAGGGAACAAGGCAGAGGTAAAATTATGACTGGATTCTGAGTCCAGTGTTCCCAAAATCTCACTGTGATACCATGCTCAGGCTTAAGCAGTTAAGAATCACCCTGCAGCAAGCTGAATGGCAGACAAAAATCATGTGCTCATTACTGTCTGGTTGCTTTTGCTACAAACAAAACCCATTGATTTGGTAAGTTTTCAACAGAGTGAGTGGCAAATAACAGTGGCTCCTGGTATTGCTCCTAAAATGAGCATCTAAGGCACTCCATTATCAGCAAATAGACTTTTACAGGCAGTGCAGTTCCAGCCTTTCCCAGTTCTCAGTGGAGGGAGACTGGAGACATTTTACTACTTAGACTGTGAAGGAAATTGCAACATAGGACTTGGAAAGGATAGAGGAATTCACAATAGAATTCGCAATAGCCTGCTCTTTCCCCTCTCCGTAGGACGAGACATTTGGATGGATAACAATAACACCCACAGTTATATGAAGAAGAGGCTTTAAGAATCCAGATTTTGTTCCATCAAGACATAAACCAGATCCTAATCAGAAGCCAAGGGGGAGCAAAGACAGGACCAGACAGCTAACGCCAGGCATCTCACCTGGCTGGCTGGGCAGTAGTCATTGCGCTGGCATACTCTCTGCAACAACCACAACAGCATCTGGCATACTGAGCCAGTGGGCTATGCCTGCACCAGTCCCTTCCTCCTGCAAGTGCTTTCAGATTTGCTAATAAAAGATATAAGAAAATCTGTGGTGACGTGTGCATAACTCCCACAGGAGAGCCATTAGACCAAAAGTGCTCAAAACCAAATCAGTTCATTTTCACCTCACTGTTTCAGCACATTCTGGTAACAAGAACCACCATACTGGATCACACCAAGAATTCTTCTGGTCTAGTGCCCTATCCTTGACATTTTGGCATCGGCATATACCTGTCACAGAGTACAGAGTGATCTCTCCTAAGGTCACACTCTTCCAGCTTGCAACAATCAGCAGTCAAGGAACTTCTAGAGCTGGAGGTTGCACGCTGACCACCATGTTTGACAGCTGACTGAAACACATTTCTGCCATTGAGGTGTCTGGCTCCTTTTGGAATCTGTGTGTATTTTCAGCCTTCATGCCATCTTGTAGCAACATGTTCTGCAAATCAGCTGTGTTTAAAAGACTTCCTTAACCTCCTGCCTAATAAATAATTTTACTGGATGTTCTTCCTCTGTGCTGTGAGAAATAGCAAAGGTCACTCCTTACTCAACTTCTCCCCACTGTACACTATTTTGTAAGCCTTTACTCTTTTCCATGATCATCTACTTTTCCTTGTTTAATCTCTCTTCCTACAGAAGCTATCCCAGTCCCTTAATCATCCTCATTCCCCTTTTCTGCATCATGTCCAAGTCTATGCCACTTTTTGAGAGAGGGTGACCAGACTGTATGTGGTACTTGAGATGCAGGCACAACATGACTATATACCTAAGTATACAAGAATATATACCAGCATTTTTTGCATTTATTCTTTATTTCCAGTATGAGGTCTGCCTCTTTGGCTACCGCTGAACATCGAGCTTATGTGCTGAGATAACGATCCACAGTGACTCCAAAGGGCTCCTTGTGGGCAGTGAGAAGCTGTTCACAAATCACCATTACATGCATAACGTTGTGGCATTTATCAGCATGGAATCCCATTTGCTGTTTTATCATGCTAATAGTTTTGCAAGATACTCCTGTAATTCTTCAGGCAGTTTTCAAACTAAGTTAGAATCATCAGAAAATTATAGTCTTCCCTCCATCTTCCAAACCATAGCTAGATGTGTAGCACAGTATGTGTTCCACAGAGACCCCTGCGGGACCCAGGCACTGCGGGTACCAGAGCTTTGATGCATTGCAAAGCATGGCATTTGACACGGAGTGTTCTAAGCACAGTGACCAGGGATGCTCCGTCTCAGTGGGATATCCCACCACGGCCTGATGCAAGGAGCTGTGGAGCTCTAATGCTGCACCTGAACTCGGGCTGGCACAGGGCCATGCACAAGTAGACATCTGGCGACACACTCCACAGGCTTTGCCAGGCACCGTCTCAATGCTATGTAATGGCAGCACAACCATTACAGCAGTAGGACGGGCACACTCCATATCCCATTGCTGGGATGAGATTAGCAGCCCAACAAATTTGCACTCAAACAGCACCACCTGAACAAGTGTCTTGCCCTGGCACTTGTTGGAGGATTCTGGTGCAGTTTGAACCAGCTGTTGTGAAACCAGCCAACAAGAAATTCTTCCTGTGAAGGACACGAACGAGTTGCCCAAGCAAGACCACCACCATAGCGCATAGTTTTCTGCAAAGCAGTTGAACTAGCAGAGAGGCCGAAAACATCCTAAGGCAGTGTCCTCCAACAGCAGTCAGACAGATACTGGTGTCAGGAGAATATTTGTAACAGCAGCCCAAGAGCTGCTCATGGGGAGACTGTTCAGACAGAAGCGGTCCCAAGGAGGACACAGTGTGTCCGATACCCCCTGCTGCTGGCCCCTGGCAATGTGGTCAGCACAACTAACGCCGTTTTATGAGGCAACCAGCCATCCTCTGTGGGTCACGTATTCGTTCCCATCCCCTCATTATCAGGCCCTGACAGTCCTGTGCACCAAATAGATAAACCAAACTTTTTCCCCTCCCTAACGGCCTGAAGGTTCCTGGGTGCCAAGAACCTGTTAAGAAAATAAAGCTTTAATTGTAACTACGATTTAATGCTGTCATCGTTCTGCCAAGGATCCCTAAAAGAGCCTTTCTGTGCCCTCACTGTCGGGTGACAGACACACTCCCATCCACCGCTCCACTGAGGACTCAGTCAGAAGTGCAGGGTCCAGGGCAAGGCATAAGGGCTACAAAGATGCTCAACAAATACCCATCCCAGGCACAACAGATGTGAATTGTGGAAACCAATATTCCCAGTCCAGGCAAGCACATACAAGAATGGGAAAAGGAGGGGGAGAAACTGTGGGCTTCAGATGAGCAGCAGGTATGACAAGCAAAACCCCAACCAGGCTTCACGTTTCTGAATGAGAGGAACAGAGACCTATACCCAACAAACCTCAGAAAACACCCTGCTATGTGTCCAGGGCTTTGGTGAAGTACTGGAAATTAAGTGTTCAGCAGAAGGCAGGTTGGTTAAGGCCCAGTAGAATTGGGATAACCAGCCTCCCTGGGAGGGATATGGCAAGCAGAAAAACTCTTCCCAACCAAGTTTACCCTGAAGCACTCCAAGTTGAGCTGGCAATCCAGCAGGATCTGATGCCTGGCCCAGCTTCAGCAGAGCTTACCACAAGAAAGAGCAGCTACAACTACACACAATATCTTCATTTGATTTATTCCCAGAGCTCAAAGGTATTCCCAGAGCTTGATGGTGTGGGGAAGGGTGAAGGAGGTACTTCATCTATCCCTCATCTGTTTCACACAAAATACTGACTGCAATCCCAGCAGAAAGACAGAAAGAAGGTTTCAGTGAACCATAACCCCTATGTAATATCCCCATCTGGGATATTACATTCTCCAGCTCACATAAAAAGAGAACAGATGTATTCCTGCACATTGCCCATCGCACACCGCTCAGTCAACAGCTCCACCAACCCATTCGAAAGGCAACACAACCAAGCACTGCAGCAGAGCAAACTCAGGATGCCAGGCATCCTGCACAGGAAAAAGTGTCAGACAGCATCTGCTGCCACAGCAAAAACTGAACCAGAAGCAGAACTACAGGCAGAATACTGGGAAACCATAAACCAGGCCTGCACCTTCTGAATATTACATGTTCCCTTATCCACAGCCTGAAGGTTTTTGAGGGACGATTGCCAGGAGGTAAGGAAGCCTCTGAAGCAGCTGCTCTAGGTGTTGCTATCTAAACCCAAAGGGTGCAAACCCACTGCTGCCTGTGAAAGGTCACCAGACTGGAACCTGGCCCAGCAGCTTCTGTGAAGCACATGAACTAGGAGACTTTCAGACGACAATTTTTCAACATGAGAGTACAAATTAGTTTTCTAAATACAGACCTGTATTTAGATTTAAATACATTCTACATGGAATGAATGGCCTGGATGCCTACAGGGCTGGTGGAAGGTAGCACTCTACTCCAGATGACACAAAAGACTTCAGTTTAAAATTCAGGGCAGCTACTGACTCCCTGAGTCACCTTGGTCTGCATACTTCAGGCCCCAGCTCGCTGCTGAACAAGAAGATACTGATCCTCCCTGCCTCTCTGGGGAGGGAGAATGCAATAAAGCTTAAAAGATCCCAGGATCTCTGCCATAAATCCTGGAGTTAGTGGAGGCAAACGGGGTTGTTCATTCTGTACAAAAGCCAGGCTTCTTTTATTAAGTGCCGAATACGGATGTGGAAGCAGGATGCAGTCAGTAACAAAAACACTGGCCTTCCCTTGAGACAAAACTCTCAGATCAGATGGTGCTTTGTTTGTGGGGGAGATGCACGGAGATAGCACCTATAGGTCTGCCCCAGCTTTTCATTCAGGTCTGGGAGTAACGGCTCTCGCAGTGCAAACAGGCAATTCAGCAGCACAGCCCTCACCGGGGCACAGACAGCTCCCCCCGAAGCCGGGCACGATGCTTCCAGAGTACCTACGAAAAGCCAGTGGTTGGATCGTATGTTTTCCTAATTCAGAGGAAGCCTGGCCCAGCTCCGATTTCCCGCAACATCTCTCTATGTTGGGGGGAGGATGGAAAAGGCCAGATCCATTTATAGCTGAAGAGTCTGGCAGAGGGCTCAGCGTTGTGCGGAAAGGCAGGGAGCTGACAGCTCAGTACAGCCAACTCCACACAGCACAAGAGGCAGGCTGGGGAAGGAGATGGGGGGGTATGAAAACCACTTCCCTTCAAGCTGCGAGCAACGGGAGAGAGGTTGCTCCTCCACAATGCCAGGCAGAGAAAAACACTCTCTACTTCTGAGTGAATTATAAAAAGTAGGGCAGCAGAAGACTAGCGTTGGAAAAACTGAAGAGCAGCTGAGCTGCAGCGACAGCCTGAAGCACTCGCAGGTCAAGCCCAGGGTGCTGGGCTCTGTGCCCTTCTGAGCCCTGCAGCACGTCCACCCCTGCAGCCACCCAGTCCCCTATCACTGGGACAGGGCTAGAGGTGGCTCCTGGACAGGGAGCTGGGAACTCGCCTTTGCTAGGAGGAATGACAGCTCTCTCACTCCAGCACATTTACATTGGTCAACACGTAAGCAGATGTAGTAAAAAGCCCTTGCCAGCCCTCATGGAAAAAGCTTGCCCCCGAGGAGAAGGCACCAGTTTAAAGCATCAACATGCACAGACTTACGCTGTGATGACTTCAGCTCCGCCCCACATTACCAGGCATGAGACAGTGAGAGACGAGGTATTTATTTAGCTAAGACAATTTAGCTAACAATTGTGCATATTCACAGTAAAGTTAAGAAAAATAACCACTAAAGCTGCATTAGGGATTAGGGAGATGATGAGGCCATAAAAAAAGCAAATGCAGTCTACACAAGGCAGTGAAATACCAGCGCCATTGCACTGATGACAGGAGCATCATAGAAGAAAAACCCTGGTCACCCTCATTTAAAAATGATAAACTCAAATTAACAGGTGCAGAAAGGGGAAACATAAAACCTATCAAACAAGAAGAAACTTAAGAGCCTGGCTTGTTTAGCCTAGCCAAATGTAGGCAGAGAGCGGATAGGATTGCTCTCTAAATATATCACAGGAGACAAACAAAACTGCTGAAGCAAAAGGATAATGCTGGCACGACAAGAAGAGAATAAATGCAGTGTGAACACATTTAGGTTGCAAATTAGAGTGGGAGAAAAAAAAATCAATCATCAGGACAGGAAGCTTTCCAGTTAGAACGGCTGGTTTTAGGATGAAGTTTTATTCAGTGGTCTGATGGGGTTATACGACACAGTACCTCTGCCCACAGGTATCCAAGAGTTCCCTTATGTTCCTTTTTTTGTTCCCAGCTGGTAATTAGCACAGGTCGTTATTCCGACAGCTCCTTTCTTACGACAGATATTGTTGAGGATCACTCCAGTTGGAGAACCTAGGGCAAGTACGTGGCATTCCTTTGCCCCCCCATTCTGTAAGAGCTGCTCACGAGCAATGACTTCCAGGCTACAGGTCAGTGGAAGAGAGTCGTGTAGTTGCACACCGATAAAGTGAGAGCCAGCGGGCAGCCTAGCAGGAAGGCAGGCATTGCAATTAGCCATGTAAAACACCCTTAAGGTGTCTCTGCCCAAAAGCACCTCCAGGTGCCTCTGCCCACCTGATGCCCCACACTATTAATGGCAGAGGTTGCTCCCTGTCACCCTGTTGGATTCAGGGAAAAGAGGAGATGCTCTAAGCCCTCCTCTGCTACGTAAGAAAAGTATCTATATCATCACCGGTTATCATCAAAGCATTATCATTCCTGATTCTGAAACTGCTGCCCGGTGGGCTGGCTACTCTTTAGGTGCTACAGCAGAACTCAGTGTTCAAACCATGAACCTCTATATTATGGAATAATGAGAAAAAGGCGGGGGGGGGGGG
>VZTQ01014289.1:0-23681 GCA_013400755.1 Pelecanoides urinatrix
ATATATATATATATAAAATGCATTCAAACAGAACAGTGAAGAGGTCAGATTTTATGCCAGCTGTCTAATCTATCACAATTATCTAATTTTAAACCCCCTTGGCACAAAGTGAGGGAAAATAAATTTTCTGTTTACCATTAATTTTCCCACTGAGCACAGCCTGTTGATAAAGAAAGTAAACAAAAAGTGTAAATGGATAACAATCTGGCACCATTGATCTAGTTCTGAAGGTTAATTAATCATACACTTGTCTTCATGGAAGTGTTATATTACAAAGAACCTTATTTCTTGCTGACTTTATCAGTCAGGTATTTTCCCCCTCAGCACCCACAGCCAAGACAGATTTGAATTTCAAAAACTCCTTAGAAGCTCAAGTTAAGAGTATGCAAAATATCTATAGTTCAGTTCATATATTTATCATTGCATATCCTGTATTATTTATAACAGTGATCAGAATAGCAGTAGTAGGCTGGTACATATGCGTAAGTTCCTTCCACAGTATAGTGCGCCAGGAGGAGTCAAGGGTCTGCTATAGGAGAATGTCTCTCATTTCAGTGGAAATAAATCAGTGAAATGAGAATTAATAATTTCTATCCATAATGCTACTCCAGAATTTTCTTCTGAAGTCATAAACCACAAAAAGCTCACAGTGTATTGACTCAAGTTACTTTTAATCATGCATTGGATTTTGTTCTCTCTAAAAAGTACATTTATTAGTTAAAGCAGAATGGCATGTATATTATTTCCTCACGTAAGTGTTGATGAAGAGTGACATATATCTTGATAGTTCAAGTATACTCATAGTGTTGTACCTCCATGCTACAGTCAAATAAAGAAGACAAGAGCGTATTTTTGACATTTAATTTAATCAACAGACATACAAAAAAAATCAAACATCTGTTAAAAGACACCCAAGAACCTGGACTTAATTTAGAAATGTGATAGTGACACACATCCTATAACTGATGCAAACATACTGGAGGTTACACTTCCCAGACCTTATTCAGATCAGTTAAAAGCATGTCACTTTTCAACAATTCCTTCTTGATCAGGATTATAAAAATATATTAATTTAATATCAGTTTGCAACTCCATTTCTTCATTCTTTTATTCTAGATTTTATTTTTTCCTCATGTGTATAGCATAGGGACATGGCTTAAAAAATCCTTTATGACACAAAGTCCTTTGATGCTTTTTTTAGCCTTACCCCACTGAAATGACTTGGGAGGATCATACGAACTAGTCTTCTACAGTCACATGCCTACAGATGCACCCAGTGACTTGCTTTGACTATATTTATCACATATTGCCCCTCCCTAGGAGAGTGTAGGCTGCCATTTTTATTTACAAGAAAAGACTTAATCATCCTTTTTATTTTTTAACTGTATCCTTGCTGAAAAAAAATGTTGAAAATTGCCATTTCTGCTAGTGCCATTTCATCTCAGCGTCTTCTAATCTTTTTGGTATGATTTAGATGTATGATCACCAGTCTACCTAGAACATTCCAGTTCCCTCTATTGCATGTCGATAAGGAGCACTGACCCTACTAGATGGTGTTTATTCAGCTTACAACCTCTTTCAGATTTATCCTTTATCCTCCTTCATCCAAAAGCAAACAGCCCTTAAATGGCCTCAGATAGATCTGCAAAGTGTTTGTTGTCAGCATTGCTGCATTCCATTTCATTTATGACCTTTTATAGTGAAAAACTGACTTCATAGTCTTCTAAATGCTTGGGCAATAATGGGAGGAGAAACCAACAACAGGATCCTGTGCCACTATAAAGTGCATTTACTAGTAAGAAATTAAAGGATGTTTAACGCTTATTATTCCTGCCAAAATACATTTAAAATAAAGAGAGAAAAATCAAGCAACCTTATTATGCATTAACCCCATTTATTCATCATCAAATCTGGTGTAGGTCCAAACAGATTTCTTTCTCACATTAGAAATGCAGAAGTATGTTTACATACTCAGTAATAAACTAGGTCACATAAATTATAACAATGGGGGAAAAAATAGTTGTATATGTATTTGCTACTTAATAAACACCACATAAGCTAATTTTCCCATCATCATTGCAAATCATATATAGCTGTGATATCCCTAATCTTGCTAATTGGCTGAAATTAGGATGAGGTTTTTTTTCTCCCCACTGTCTTATCACTAGTGCTTTCAGATTTGAAGCTGCTTTTAATGAAGCGGAATATTTCAAACATTCTTCTGTTGTATTCTGATTAATTTTTTCCAGTATTAGTGATAATATTCTTGTCCTCTAACAGAAAAAGATATCAATTAAAAAAAAAAGTTTAGGAAATCACAGTAAAGCAAAAAATGTAATTTATGGTGCAGTATTTAATTAAAGTGAATGTTAATTCATTAAATTTTGCATTAAGTTTCAGCAATACACATGGAAGTCACTTGGAAGATCAGCCACTGATGCCCTTATATTTATCTGTCTAATCTATTATACATAATACAAAGAGAGAGAGAGAAAATATTTTATCATTATGTATGACTCTATCTTGTTAAAATACAAATCAGAACATATGTCTGTATGCTTATATTTAAATATAAGACAGGAGAAAAGTGCTGAACAATGCCTGAATCTGATGTTCATCATTCTAAGCAATATGCAGGTTAGTAGAATCATAGAATTATGGCTTTACAGGCCACGTATAGGCCTTTACTGAGGGACTGGAGCCTTAGAAAGGAAAAACGTGTAGAATTTGTGGGGAAAAATACTCACTCAAACACACACACATGCACAATTGCAACATCACGTGCAGTCTGGGACAACCATCAGGCAGGTCCCATGTCCCTCAGGGGGGCTCTGGGAGCAGCTGAGGGGCGGGAGGGAGGAAGAGCTGGACGCCAGAGCTGGCAGGCAGCCCAAGGGCACATGCCTGGCTTCCACTGTCCTGCAGTGCTTCTGCAACCACAGCTCCTGTGGTGACAAGTTCCCACGCCTCTTCCCTCCATTGGAGGTCTCCTCCTATGGCAAGGTGTTTCTAGACAGTTCCCAGCCCATGGCCAGCCTGGGCTGCCTGTAACTCATTGCTGGGCTGTTGTTTTCCTAGGCCATGGCAGGTGCCTTATGCTGCTGCTTGGCTATTTTTTTTCACTCGGCTGATACTTCCTTTTTTTGTAATTCTTGAAGCAGTCTTTTCTCAGCTTTCAAGGCTGGTCTCTTCTTCAATGATGAGCAACTATCAGTTGGTGAGGTTTTTTCCCAACTTGCGCCCATATTTTCAAGACTTGTACTATTATCTCACCTTTAAACTGTGTATCATAACAAGAGATACCTGGTACCAAACTCTAGTTCACACAGCCAGTTTTCTAGCAACTTGACTGACCAAGGCTAGAGCATCACACATTTAGGATACGGCAAAGTTAGCAAAATTTTAACCCGTGGCCTGTTACTAGCAATGGCAATACTGTTCTTTCTGGGTCACCATGATGCAACAGCAGACACCATGTGACCTTCTTTCCACTAAATGAAGAACCATGCAGAAATGCTAGCTAAGTACCAATAGGGTCATTTCTGCATTAGCACAGGACTGCTGGCTTGTTAGGTAGCTCAGGTGGTTGAGGCCAGAAATCCCTGCACTGCACTTCATTGAGTGGTAAAGATGTATTTATAGTAATGTGAAAAAAATATCACATATCTACTTACAGATGCTGAGATAACTGCCTGCATGGAATCAAATAGCTATAACTTCCAATTGTGTGACAAACCCATCATTGTCCTTCAGTGAAAATGTGAAAACTACAGTTTCCGCAGGTAGCTCTGGAACGTGATTACACCACTCTATGCTGTGATTGAGCTCATTTTTGGAAGCCAGAAAAGCCATGAGTACACATAATATCGTGCTTCTACTTACCCACATATCTGCTGTGAATGAGCATACATTATGCTTCTTAAATTTCGTGAACCCAGTTATTATCATGTGTATATGTTAATCCACAATATAGTATTCAATTTCTTTTGTAATTAAGGGAGACAAGAAATTGGGTAATTGGAGAAAATTATCATCTATGTTCTCCACTATGGATGATCACAGAAACCAATCTAAATGTCTTCCTGCACATGTGTTTCTATCGCTTGAGATTATCACAGACAGTAAAAGCCAACAGAAAAATAAACATGCAACTGTTCCTGTAAGTTCAGGTACTGTTCACACTTACACTGATTGTTGACCAGTAGTTTGTTTCCAGTCTTAGGAAAGACTGGCTATATAAACCACAAGAGGATACAGTACATTGGAGTTATACCTAACTCAAGAGATTTCAGAGTTTATGCAATAGAATTATGTTTATGCATAAACTGTATCTAAAAGCTTTATTCAAAACTGTATTCAGAGCTTTAACATAGCAGAATTTATAAATGAATGTGACAATAATTATTGGTTTGGAACACTTGTTTTCATATCTCTCCCTAATATGATATAAATTATACACTGTGAAGTACCTGTTAAATCACCTTCAAGGTATAATGATAAAATGAGATTTATCAATTTGACAGTAAACTAATTTCAAATTGATTTATGGGAGCTCAGTACATTATGAAATGTTTGTACTATATAACCACTTTATCAAGGCAGACAATGAAGCTTACTTTCTAGCATTTACACCAAGACACAGGAACTGTTCATGTGATCAAAGATTAATATTTACCTTGTATATCTCATACTTTATTCACAGAATATCATTCTGACCTAGATACTTGAGAAGATGCAGCTTACTGAGAGATTTAGGTCACCCTTCAGTTTACCCCTTCTTTAATATTGGCCACACTGTAGCCACAAAGCCAAAGCCCAGTTTAGAACTCAGCTAAATACATCTATCGGGGCGGGGGGGGGGGGGGAGGAGAAAAAAAGAAGAAGGTCATATTGCAGTAGGATATTCCCAACATGTGCCTATTCACCATTGAATTCTTCATTTCCTCTGCCTCCTTAGCATAGCAGATGTAGCTGCCTCCAGCGGGACTGAGTTAGCTACTGATGGAAAAATTATCTTCACTTCAAGTTCAAGCTTCCCACCTGCTTTTCTGTACCTAACTCATCACCCCAGCTATGGACACCTCTTTCCTTCTAAAACACGGTCAAAAGAGATGAGCAGCGCTAACAGACTAGGGTTCCTGAAATCTTAAGCTGAATATCACCAGATCTTTGTAGATTGGCCTCTAGAGATCTAGGAAGTAGTCTGCAGACTCCAGTAAAGCTATTCAGATGTGACATAGCGAAATATAGTGAAGGCGTAGATCCTTAATATGCTTTCACTTCTGATGCTGATACTGAATTAATTGAACATTCACTTACTATAAGAGATTTTTACGTATGTTATAATACTTTACATATAGTATGTTTCTGTTAAATGTGGTGTCAGCTTTCATTATGGAGCTAGAGTAGTGACCAAATAAAACATCAAGTTCATTTTGTATTCTGGGTACTGCAAAGAAGAAAATATTGACTGGCATGATGCTCTTTTTCTTTCTTTCTTTTTTTTNTTCTTTCTTTTTTTTCTTTTTTTTTTTTTTTTTAGTCTTATGCTCCTTTACTCTGAAGGTGAAATTGCAACATTCACAGGCTGGTTAATTAATTAATACCAAGCTGACTGCTGACTAAAAACATCTTGTTTACTTAAAGTACTAATTAAACTCAAAAAACAAATTACTGATTTATCTTGTTGAAATTGTTGTTTGTGGCACAATTCAAGCCTTGTCTGTAGAAAACTGGCATTTTATAAGAAAAAAGAAAGCCATATTTTTTAACAAGTTTCAGTGATAATTTTCATTAAGGGCTAACATTTGTCCCAATGAATTATGCTGTCATTAGTTATGTATTGCAGTAGACACATGCTTTTCTTCTTTCCCTGATAAATTGCAATATCATCTTATTTCATGTCTTTGTCTACTGAGAAATAAAAGAATCATATATGATACTATTTAGGTATGTTTATACAAATATATGTATAGTATATTTTGCCTAGAAAAGTACTTTTTGTCTTCTGTGAATACTCAGACTTTAGGCTTTTATCTATAAGAAAATTTCAATTCATCTTAGGGCTTTATCGTATATTATGAGAGAGGAATGAATTTAAGTGTCTCGCTCATACTTTGGTCTGTCTGCTGTACTAAGCCTTTTTTGCAAAGGGCTTTTGTCATAGTTCCTAGCAAGAGTTTCATGTCACTTTATATCTAAGTATGTTTTGTAACAATATTTTAGCTCGATGTAGAGCTGAGTACATATTGTGAATTTTTTGAGATTTTGCTGTGTTAATGTGTTATAAACTGAAGTTTTATAATATACTGAAGAAGAAAAGAATAGTCAACAAAAAACAGTACCAATTATGTTCATAAAAATAGCCAACACAATATGAAAGCAAATATATACTTCCCGGCCTGATTTCCAACCTTTCTAAACACTGAAAATCAATGATATCATTCCCCAAACTGTTCAACAGACCGTATCCCATTCAATAGTGTTATGAACATGGAACCATGAAAAGGAGAATCAACTCTGAGCCACCAGCAGAACATAAATGATTCAAGTATACAAAGGTATTTAAATCAGAGAGAAACTACCTTCCATAATTCAAAATCTGTAAAGAAATAGTTCATGAAATTACTGTCTGGTCATAAGGAATTGTGGTGTGACGGGAGAAATAGAATAAGTGCTGTATTAACAAGTTAAAGGAAAGTAAGCTGCATGCAGATTCATGGGTTTAAAGCTTTTCACAGCTCCTGTCCAGCCTACACATTAGTGTTTGCTTTCTGTACAAATCTGGTTATGGTGTGCACAACACATAAAAAAAGGAGATGCATTAATTTTCACCTGTGATTGAAGAAGAGCACAAGTGGCGAACTCATTTGAACCAAAGATATTGTCACAGTATTCCTGAGTCTGGTATGGAGGCATAAATGAGAAATCAGATGATCTCTATGTTTTATATTTAAGAAAAACTGAATAAGATAGTAGAAATTGTGATAACTGGAAATTAAAGTTAGATTGTGCCATATTAAAAATCTTCCTTCATTGGAAACAAAAATCGAGTCTTGTTAATTTTATCAGCAAAGGGAAAAGAGTGGACCTGATTTATCCGATCTTCAATAAAGTGTATAGTGTAGTGCTATCACTAGTTGGGGAAGTTCTGGAGGAAAATAAAAATTAGTATATGAATTGTAAAGTGGACTTTCTATTTGTTTTAAGTTAGACAGTCGTAACTTTTGTGAAAGGACAGTAGTAGATAAAAGTTTTAATAAAAAATAAGAATTTTTCAATCCTACCTTATGATTAAGCAAGAAATAATAATAATATAGTACAATATAATATAATAACAATAATCAATATAGTAACAGGTAACACAATATAGTAACAATAATAAAAATGAATGCAATAGACATTATGAATATGTATATAAAAAGGAAAGGGAAGGAATGTGCGGATTCATGGATTCTTTTGCTACCCTCTGGAGAGCAAGCAGTACCAGGCAACTAGAAGTAATTGTGCGATTTGAATTCACAAAGCACATAGACTATTTAATAACTCAGAGGAGAGGTCTGAGCAAATAAATACTGTGATCTTTGATAAAACACAGTTCTCACCCTTGTTAAGGCATATATTTTTCTGATAAGTATGCTAGGAACATTTTAAAAGTTAGAAGCAAAAAGTCTTGTTTTATGTTGTCTCACAAAGATAAAAGGAATGTGTTGTTTGTTTGTTTGTTTGTTTTTTAATGTTATTAACAAACTATTTCACATATAAATTTTGAAAATTGTCTAATACTAATAACAATAGTAAGTATTACATTTTGGCGACATATTTCCCTCAATAGCTACAGCAATCGATGATGACAGGTATGATTAATTTTTAACATTGTATAGTCCCCTTATGGTGAATCATATCCAGCTTTTCTTTGATACTCGCACTTTCTCTTAATCAAACCTGAAAATAGTAGGAAAGATTTTGTGACAAGTTGCAAGTTTCAGTGAACTTCAAAAGCAAGCATATGTTTAAAGGCAAGATTGTTGAGGACATGTTTTTGATGTGATAACTTTGGGGGGTTAAAAGGCAATACCTTATACAAGGAGGATAAAAGATATATTTATATTTATGTAGTTGCATGAGTAACAGTGGAAAAAGGAATTAACTTTCAGTCAGTCAAGTAGTCTTTGTTAAAAAGTCGCTAGAAGAAGAATGAACACAACAAAGTATGATCTATTGGGTTTTGCATTTGTATCAGTTTCTTGGTCCTGGGACAAAGTATTGATGCATGGGACAGTTAAAAAACTGAAAGAAATTAATGTAATTCAACATCTTCCTAGGTGGTTTGAATGAGATGATAGAAATCAGACCTGCCAACTGGTTATGCAAATTCAGTGGGTGTTTTTTAAAAGCATAGAATCTACCAATGCATATACAATTGCATTCTTTTTTTTTTTTAAGGAAAACTAATAATTTTTATCAACATATAGCAAACAGTTTGACCACTACTTATTTATATCAATAGTACCTGTGAAAAAGTAGAATTGACCATGATAGTGGTAGAAGACCTTGGAACCATAGAGGGACTGCGATCTGAAAGACAGCATATGTAAGATGAGACAGCTGAAGTGCGCTGAAAAAGCTCTGCCTAACTACTTATCAACGAGAAGTCTACAGGCACTTAATTTTTTTTGCCAGTAAAATTAATTAAAGGTAAGATTTTGCTGAAAATTCTGAAACCTAGTTTTAAGAGTCCTTAATATAGATATCTACATGTGAGATCTCTTATCTCCCATAACACTCAGTGAAAATTTTGGCAGTACAACTACAAGAGTCCAAAGACATTCAGATGACAAAGCAGAGGTGCCTACTTTGGAATAAACTGACTAGCTTTTTAATCCCACTGACTTTGTTGACTAGAGCCTGTTGTTGTAGCCTAGATGTCAGCCTACATGTTTACAAGTTCACTTGTAAACAATTGAATTTAGGTGTCTGACTGTAGAGCTGAAGCCCACTCTGTTGATAAACCTGTGTTTTTGCAAAGGCTAGAGGACCTGCAGTAACAAAAGTTTTGAAGAGTTCAGTGTCTGTTTCCTACTTTAAAACCATTGATAATCTGCATGTTAAATGTCCTATTTCATTCATTATTAAAGGCTGTACAAGTGCTGGGAGACTGTCATGTCCCTGAGGGCACCAACAGCCCTGAATGTTCTTGCCCAGCTTCCCATGGCTCCCCCACCTTGCCCACGGTCCAGGACTTCATGTCAGCCCCCAGGGCTCCCCCCACCCTGCCCAGGGCCCGGGACCCCATGTCAGCCTCCTGGGACTGCCAGGCCCTACCCCAGCAATGCCTCAGCAGGGCTGGTCTCCAGCTCCCCGCAGCCCTGCCCTTCTGTATATAGATTTCAGCTGTACATAAGTTTCCCCCCTTAACATGAGGTGTGGTAATACTCAGTATTCTCATGTCTAACCCATTTATAGAACCTGACCAGAAACTCTCCCCTACCTGCCTGACATCCAGCAGCTCTTAGGAGATAAATGCTACTTTCTTAATATGGAGAAGGAATCTCCTTTCTGTGAACTTTACATGGCTTGAGGGAAAGCACCTGCAAAAATTCCATTGCTCCACAATGACAGGGTGTGTCAAATTTGTTAATAAGCAGAACTTCAAAACTAAATAGAAGTTATTTTTATTATTTTTATCTGAAAGAAAAAAAAAAAAAAGGGGCCCTGGTAATCTTTACTTATAAAGCTGTTTACTAAAAGAATATCTTGTTCTGAAGTAAAATTTGGATCAAGTTAAAATTGCATTAAAAAATTTAACATTCATGTGTTTTTTAGACTTGGACATTATCGTAAAGTCTGCTGCTGCATGAGCGTAAAATGTATCACTTACTGTGTTATGCCAAAATCATTAAAGCATTTACAATGCAAATACTCAGAAAATAGTGCTTACTCAACATATTATATTTTAACTATATAAGAAGGATGAAAATATTAAATTAAGATATATATATTCACAACTCCTTTATATTCTTAACTGCAAGAATAACAAAAACACTTTCTCATAATGCAGTTTAACTGAATTTAACGATAGATTTTAAAACTGAGGCTTTAGATAAAAATAATGTATAATATTGTGACAGAAATTAACATAAGAATGCATTCATGACTGTTGCAAAAATACTGATATAAATTCAGTATTTTTTATGAATACATGTTATCATTCTCCTTCTGTAGTTGCACATATCCAGGATAGGAAGTGTCATGATATGTTGTTTGAAAGGTAGATATTAAATGATATTAGAATTATTCTTCCATTTATAAACCTTATTGTAAAGGAGATATGCAGCATGAAGTCTGCATAATGTATTAATGCTTTATATATATGTATATATAGTATATATAGTTTAAATTTAAACACCTGTCTATGTTTTCTTTGGATGACACAGTCTGCAAATTACACAATTATTTTACTATTCAGAAGTGATTTCAGATCATAGTTTCTAATGAAGGTAATAAATGGAGATACAGTACGTTAGCTATGAATATGTGACAACATGACACAATAGTACTGAAACCAGTGAGGAACTCCCATGGAGGAAAGACTAGCCCAGGAGCAAGCAATAAAAGTACTTCTGTAAGTATGACTGAAAATAAAGAAATAACCAATATTTTGAAAGAATATACTGACACATATATAAATAAGGTAGAAACAGAATTTTAAAAAATCATATATAGGAGAGGTAAGATGTTCCTGTTTCCAATAAATACAGTGGTTACAAACTTGTTACCATATATTCATATATTTATAGCCAATAAAATGATACACAGCGAAGTCTACTATGTGTACAAACTACAAGTGAAGATGGAAAAAGGCCAGGTAACACATTTTATCTATTTCTGTTCTCTTTCTTTTACAAATCCTTCTAAATTAATGAGTTTTTAAAGGTTTAGTATTACCTTTCTTTATTATTTTCGTTAGTAATTATCAAACATATTTCTGTTGGTGTAATGTATTATTATACAAATCACCTGCACAAAAGTGGTTGTTTTGGAAATGCATTTTTGGATGGAAAAGCTGTTTTTGTTTTCATAACTGTGTATTTACAGTATCAATGTATTGTACAAAGATAAAGCACATGTAAAGCCTAACACAAAATGAAAGTTATATGCTGCTCAAATTTTCTTTTCTTTTTCTTTAAGTAGCATACTGAAGTACTTAAAAAGAGTATATAAATATATAAAGTATATTTCTATGTAAACTATGTTCCTCCAGGTGACAAAAAAACCACAGAAAATAACCTGAGAAACATACGTTACCAGGAAATATACAATTAGCAGTAAAACTATCCAGCAACTTGAAGTCAGAAAAAAGTACTGAAAAAGTAGCTTTATTACTGAAAAAGAGTATTGCCTACTGAAGGGTAATTTAGCAATAAAAGGGTAGAGAATTTGGTTTGAAAAAAAAAAATATCTAAAATACACATTTTCCTGAATATGCACAGGTATACACAATTTTTCCATTGCTTGCATATTCTCTGGAATATGGAAAGGGGATATTAGATTAGATGAGATTTTCACTTTGTCTGGACTGAGAGTCAATATTCTTGCATTGAAAAGGAGATGGCAGATCCTTAAGGTATTGCATGTGGTTTTGGTTTGAGTACAGTTCCTACCTGTATGATTTTAAATGATTTATACTCATATCATATTGGTGGAATCACACTACAGCAGTACCTTCTTGTCCTGAGAATTTGAAATTATAGCCAGTCTCATTAATGAGCAAATTATCCATGACTGGCCCTATGAATTCCTCTATTATATGTCACAGTAAACATTTTTAACGATTTATTTGCTCTTTAATAATATGCCACATTTATCAAACTTTCTTTACATGCCCTCTGGAAATACACTTAGTCCTAAAAAGACCCAAGAGTGGTATACATTTTATGCAGCATTAACGGGTTTTATAGTCTCCAAATTACACAGTTTAGAAGTACAATGGAGATGGAAAACTGGGAAGAGTAGCAAAAGTCTCATTTGTTTCTACTTTTGCTTGTGATTTTCCATGTTGATTATTTGATTAATGGGGATGTAAAACGAGGAACACAGAGAACTGGATGTGCAGATAAGTGTGCTCTCTGAGATGTAATTGAAATCTATTGTACAACAACTTTTTTTCAGTTAAGCCTGTGACTGTGGAGTGGTCTGTTTTCCTGAGCTCACCTCCAAGGTTTCTTGCTTCCTGTGTATTGAATTTTCAATGGAATTGTCATTTCAATTGATGAATTCATGAGACGTGAAGTAAAGATGTTCTCCCTGTTTACTTAAGGTGACCCCTGCCAAAACACCAATGTCCTCTGCAAAGAGTCAAGAGCTGTGCCAGTAAGTAAAGAATGACATTACAGAAGGAAAACACAGAAAGTAAGCTTCCTAGCTAAAGCATCTTGAAGCAATATCCAAAAAGGAGGAGAAAGGAAGTGTTGTGGCTTAACACCAGCAGGCAAATAAGCCCCACATGGCCGCTCGCTCAATCCCCTCCCGGTGGGATCGGGAAGAGAATAGGAAGCGTAAAAGTGAGAAAACTCGTAGGATGAGATAAAGACAGTTTAATAGGTAAAGCAAAAGCCGCGCATGCAAGCAAAGCAAAACAAGGAATTCATCCACTACTTCCCATTGGTGTTCAGGTGTTCAGCCATCTCTGGGAAAGAGGGCTTCATCATGAGTAATGGTTATTTGGGAAGACAATCCACCATCACTCCAAACATCCCCCCGCTTCCTTCTTCCCCACTTTATATACTGAGCAAGACGTCATATGGTATGGAATACCTCGTTGGCCAGCTGGGCCAGCCGTCCCAGCTATGCTCCCTCCCAGCCTCTGAAGAGTCCTTGAGTAGCAGGGTACCAAACAACAACTGAAACATCAGTGTGTTATCAACATTCTTATACTAAATCCAAAACAGAGCACTATGCCAGCTACTGGAAAGAAAATTAACTCTATACCAGCCAAAACCAGGACAGGAAGAAATAGTACTTTCTTTCTTTTCATTTAGTTTTTGTCTTTCATTGCATCTTGGTCATCGTATGTGTATATTCCTAAGTCTCCTCCTTGGCAAGGATACTAGATTTCTAACAGAAATCTAGGAGTATAATATAGGCAATTGATGTAATCCTATACAGATGACACCATCTATCTTCTGTATTTCCATGTGTTCAATTCCTCTTTTGATAAAAAGAGGAAAGACAGAGTTACTAAAGCTGAAAATCCCTGCAGAAAAAAAGAACAAAGAATGGCTTTGCTTTTTGAAGTAGTGCATGCGTAAGGATTAGGACGAAATAGGCATAGAGAACATAATACATTTTATTTTCCCATAATAAATCCACTGCAGATCATGGGCACAAATTGACTGACTCGGGCTAGTTTCCATTCTGTGTGGTAGGTGTCCCCCTTTCCCCTGTAAAAGAGAGCTCTCTGAAAAAAAAGACAGCCTATGGCATATAACCTTGCCAAAACTAGAGCCTAGGTTATGGACCAGTCAGAGCAATGCAAAGGATTGGAAAGTGGTTTTCAGAGACTAATGCACAGCTTTGGGCGAACTGGTAGCTGGCTGGTTGGTTAAGTAACCCGTTCTTAACTGACACCAGAGTCATTCCTGCTGAAAACACTAACAGAAAAATTAATTACCTATGGAGAGTGTTACTGCATTTTGTTTAATGCCCACATCAGCAACTAGGAACTGGTAAACTGTGATGATTTGAAGTTTTGCTTCTGTCTGTATTGTACAAGGCCCAGTGGATGGGAAGTTAAAACTGAGACAGTTCAATTGAAGTCAAGGGTTTTTTAACAAGTATAATAAATTAAATGGTATAAACTAAATTATTCTGGGTTTTGTGACAATATTTCCTGTAGAATTTGCCACATTATTGCCCTGTCATATAAAACAAGGATTCTGGCATTTTCCAATCTTATCCCTGCTAGGTACTAGAGATGGTTGGATGTTTGCCTTTGTGATACCTGAGGTCACATGTCTTTTCTTTTTCACAGCTGTCTATATTTAGTGAACTGTAACTGTGATTGTATATGATTTTGTTAATTCCCAAGTCTATATACTTTGTTGCATATTCACGGATTCCCATGTGACCATTTAATGCAGAATACTAAAACAACTTTCAGAGCAGAGATCAAGATCCATAGCACTCCCCCATTAGTCCTTGTAGAAGGTGCCTTTATTGGTGAGATATGGTTGTATATGACCTCTCATTCACTGTTTCATCCCAGCTATTTTCTTATATATTTTTCCATTTAGTGATTCATGATGAGTAGCAGAGTTACAAAAGTCTGGATCTAGTCTAGATCTTTTATAGACTTCACGGAGATATGAATAAAAATTTCTTTAAGTAAAAAAAAAAAAGCATTCTAACTTTTAAGCAATACTGTATATAATTTCACTGAATGTGATAATCTCCTTTTCCTCCACAAGCTCTAACTGAAATGAACATGACTCTTTTTCTTGTATTGCATTTAGTGATCTCTACACATACTGGATGTAGTCCAATTCAAACACCTTTAAAGGATTAAAATAGCAATTGGTTTGAGGATTTAAACATCTGTGAACTATGACAAATCTTAAACAGATCTTCTGATCATACTGAAAGCCAATACCTAAGTGTTGAGCATGCTTTAAGGTTCAAAATGAGCCTCAGTTGGCTGACTGATTTTAAGGATTAGGTAAAACTTGGTGTATAGAAGCACTCCACAAAATACTTTGAAGGACCAAGATTAAGAATTTGTGCTTTCTAACATTAGACACTAGAATGTGTCCAAATCTAAGTTAGTAATTTTCAGCCTTTTTGTTATAATCAAAGCTAATAAATAGGCACTGTCAGGGCCTTTTAGAAGTACCTGGATGGTCTGAAATTTGCATTTTAAGACAAGACTAGCTGAATGCTAGAACTGTCCGCTTCTTTCCACTAGCATTGCAGATATCAGATGATTATCATGCTTAAAATCTGCTTAATCTGGTATTTAAGTGGCCTGTCAGCCTTCATACTTGTAAGTTCCTACAGTTCCCTACTACTTTTGCTAACAAGAACAAATATTAACTGTCAGTTTGCAAATTTTGAATATGCAGATAGGAAAATTATTGAAATAAACTTTGACTCTGTTGAGAACAGGTTTCCCAGTTAGGCTGTGGATCCTCTGGCCCTGGAGATTTTTAGAACTCGGCCACACAAAACCTTCAGCAGCTTGCGCTGAGCTTTGACATTAACCCTGGTTTGAGCAGGAGGTTGGATTAGGTGACCTTCAAAGATCCCTCCAAACAAAGTCTTTTTGTGGTTCTAAGAATAGTAATGTCAGCTCTAGTATAAAGATTCCATGGATGTTTGATTAATAAAGAGCAAAAAGACTGAAATAGAAGATATGACTTTTGATGCATAATTATTTTTTATAAAGCAGAGTATTTGTGCAGCTTTTCTTCAGTCTCCTTAATGTCCAAAATATTCTCCTGCCAGTGAAACAAGAAACTGATAAATTTATGATTTTAAGTATAGAATGTGGCATAGAATAAGATTAGATGTATGCTAATTAAGTCAGTTATGTTTAAAGGTGTGTTGAATGTAAATTGAAAAGGAAACTTCTGGTCTTTCTTCTTTTCTGTGAGCCCTCATGAAAAGAAGAAAGGATTTTCATATAGGTTTTTATTCTTTTAGTGGGGGCAGAAGGGAAAGGATTTGGTTGCACGTTGTAGGATTAGTGATATTTCCATATTTGATAATGTAGTATTAAAAATTGTTATATATTAAGAAGTGTTTTCTTCTTAATCTTTGAAAAAAAAATTTACCAATGGATATTTAATGTTCTGTCATATTTCTGAAAAATTAAGATGCCGATCATAATAAAAAATTCTGTTTATTTGGAAAGAGATTGTAGCTATTTAAAACCATCAAATAAATAATTTTCAGTTGCATTTCCAAAATTTTGACATCTTGCTTCTGTTTTTTTATTTTTTCTTTTTTTTTTCTTTCCAGAAATTGTTACAATTTTTTAAATGGATAATGTTATTTAATATTTTAAACTAGTTTAAGACAGTAGCAAATTGTATTGCAATGATGAGAAGCTGTGTCCTGCTGAAATGTTATAATCTCTTTAGAGAATAGATATTCGTATCACTTCAATTACTACTTGTTATGAAATAGTAAAAAATGGAAAACTAGGACTTGATTCAATCTACCTAAATATAGATATTTAGTATCATCCAGGGGAAGATAGACTGAAAGAAGTTGGGAAATGTGGAACTTCAATAGGTAAATTTGCCACTAGTAATCTTGTGCTTGGAGGGCTTCAATGAAGCAGAAAGCAACAGAAATGGTGGAAAGGCTATTTGACTATTGACTGCAGATGACCTTGACTGAAAAATAAATTTTTATTTGCATCTGTATAATTTTTTTTCATCCCATCTCTGAAAGAGAATGGGTGTCCTGGTTTCGCTGGGGTAGAGTTGATTTTCTTCCTATTAACTGCTATAGAGCTGTGTTTTGAATTTAGTATGAGAATAATGGTGATAACACACTGATGTTTTAGTTGTTGCTGAGCAGTGCTTACACTGGTCAAGGACTTTTCAGCTTCCCGTGCTCTGCCAGGTGCACAGGAGGCTGGGAGGGAGTGTGGCCAGGATGGCTGGCCCAGCTGGCCAATGGGGTATTACACACCATATGACGTCATGCTCAGCATATAAGGCTGGGGGAAGAAGAAGGAGGTGGGGGGAAATTCAGAGTGATGGCATTTGTCTTCCCAAGTAACCATTATGCATGATGGAGCCTTGCTTTCCTGGAGATGGCTGAACACTTGAACACCACTGGGAAGTAGTGAATGAATTCCTTGTTTTACTTTGCTTGTGTGAGCGGCTTTTGCTTTACCTGTTAAACTGTCTTTATCTCAACCCACGTGTTTTCTCACTTTTACTCTTCCAATTCTTTCCCCCATCCCATTGAGGGGGAGTGAGTGAGCAGTTGCGTGGTGCTTAGTTGCCAGCTGGGGTTAAACCACGACAATGGGGGAGCAGAATAGGGGGTGATAAATAAATATTCCAACTTTGATGATCAAAATGTATGTCTGAATCCAAGAACTAGGACTTAGACCCTTTTTATGGGTAACATATTGCAGGTAAATTCAACACAACAGAATTTCTAAGAAGACAATCACATTCAATAAGGTTATGCAGCTCTGGGTTCTAATGAGCATACATTGGTGAGTACCAAATAAACAGTTAGGAATTCTTGCCATATGGAAAGTTATCTTCAGTGTTTACAATGGCTTCACCCAGCTGTCACTGCAAAGTGGCCAGCAGTAGAATTACTCTCTTTTCAATCTGTCAGGAAACTTCAAAGGCGAGATACCACCAACATGGATTATTGTTTTTCAATATTACACCCCATACAGATAAGAAGCTGTTGCAGACAGTCACATTTAAAGCCTTATAAACTCTGAGAAGTCTCTCATATATATATATATATATGTTCATTTCTATAGTTATTCATTAATTTCAAAAGACAATGGCATAGAGAAATACAGAAGACATAATACTGATTGTATGTTACATAAAACTTCTCTGCCCATACACCAAAATGATTTGGCTAATCTTTGAGTGGCAACACATTATGTCCTTATGTAGCACCTTTGGTGCATAGGTCCAAGAAGAAAGTTCTCACGTCATGAAAGACTTGATGAAATTCATTGAATCAGGGGTATTGTGTTGCCGCAACGAAGAGCGTAGATTTTCAATATTAGAAAATACCCTCTAGGGCAATACAGTCAACCAACATGTTTTTAATCCATGGCTTCAGAAACAGTTCAAGGTTGCTTGTGCACACTGGCAAAATTTAGTTTTGTGGCAAGATTAAGATGGGTTCACATTAGGGTAAAAGAGGTCACAGTGAGAGAGTTAATGAAGAGTGGCAGGACTGCGATAATCTAGGAAGACTGGGTAGGGGTGCTCTGGAGGCAAATAAAGATACAGTTAGAAAGGAGTCAGTGGGGTTTTAGTGACTGTTGTGGTATTAGTACTAATTAATGAAGCTCAAGTAGTGTCAGGTGACTGAGGCAACTAGGGTGAGTTAATATGGCTTCATGACCTGTGGGAACCCATAGGTATCAGAGGGAACTGTCTCTTTCTCAGACTTGCTCTCTTCTTTTATATCTTGTTTCCTATTAAGATCTTTCTATTTGACAGTATGCCTACCCTGCGACTTGCTACTATAGCCTGTTGCTTACTTTGCTGGCTGCTGTGAGCTGTTTTGAGCCTTGCTCTGGAAGGCATATTAGTAATAAAAGAAGATTAAAAAAGTAAATAAAATAAAAAAAGTATTGTTGTAATGGTAAAATCATCGGAAGTCAGAAGAGAGGGTGGTTGGAAAAAGAGAAGAAGCTACAAGAAAAACTCAGGAAATCTGGAAAATAAGGAGACTATAGAACTGCTAAACAAATTGGGACCTGTTTATTTAAATTTTTTTATGCTTTATCATTAGGCCAGAATATAAGAGATAGGGGTACACTGGCAGCATATCTTCCAAGAGTTGTCTATTACCGGAAAGACATTGCTCATTCTGTGAAGGTCTGCAGGTGGACAACTGAGACCTGGCCTGCAGTTTGGCTACCTGTACAGCTATGAGTGTCTAGGCAGAACGTGCAAAATTGCTGGGCATGACAAATAATAGAGTGAGTAGATAACAAAATTATATATAGTATTTTGAGGAAAGGAGGGATTTCACAGATGGTTAAGGGAAATTATGTGAAAGAGAGCCAAACTTCACAGATATTTGGAGAAGAGCATTAAGGATCTTTTGGAGAACAGCGTCTTGCAAAGCCAGCAGTGCCTAAGTAACCATATCAGTAATACAATGCATGGCTGAGATGATGTAGGTAATGGTGTAAGAAGTGCCAAATTTGGATACAGACTTAGCAAAACTGGGAGAAAAAGGCAGGGGGATGTTGTTTACTTGGGAAAAGACAAGGGTGGAGAAAGAGGGCAGGTTAATGGGGGAAGAACAAGCCTGGGAAAATGAAGGGGATAGAAGGGACCGGCTGGTCATGTATGAGATGCTGGTCACCATGTTTTTCTGACAGAGGGCCACATCTGTGCCAGTCACTGCAAACTGTCGTGTCTTCATAATACACTATATTCCTAATGATTTTCCATGTGAATGGGATTTCTGTTCTGCATGTGGGGGTGCACATGCATGGCNGTACTGTTTTCCTTTTTTCAAGTTAAGGGAAAGGCTTGGACCTCCCTTCCTTTCCAGGTTTTTTCTTAAAAAGTATAAATAACATATCAATAGCTATTTCACAGACCTGAAAATATTTCAAATCTCTTTGTACAACACTAACAAAATAAACCAGAATGTGTTTAACACAACATGAATTAAACATTACAGTAAAATAATAAATTAACAGCATCCCTAAAAACAGTAAGTATTCTAATGTAGAAAACTTTATTTCTACAGAGGATTGGAAGAGGAAAGCAATTGTGATATTATAAACTTTGCTTATTTTCAGTGAAAAATAATCAAAAAGAAAGGATTTTTTTTAATTGAAAAATTGTAGTTAGACTTTTAGACAGGGAAAGGAGAAAATTAATATCCGTCACTGAAAGATATTAGAAGTGCAATACATTTTTCCCTTCTTTTCTATATTCTCTTTTCTCCCTTCCTTCCAAAAGAAACAAATGAGAAAAGGAAAGAGAAAAAGAAGATAAAAAAAAAAAGTACTGTCCTTACTATTAATGCATGAAAATAATGGAGTACATATTAATCTGAAAAACATTAGGAACTTCAGTGTTGTATTTCTTATTTTATGGAACTTCTTTCCTGCTAATGAACTTCCAGTTGACAAAATTTTCACTACCACTAGTAATACATCTAGAAACCAGTGGGTAAAAGATACTTTTTCATTGTTTTTGCAATATCTTTTTCTTGACCAATGCTTTCCTGTAAAGTCACATCATTCTCTGTGATCATCATTTTGGATAGATAAGAAATTAATTTCCATCATAGATTATAAAATGTCAATTTCCTTTTTCAGGCTAATCTTCATAATGGAGTTATTAGCTGAAAAGAGATCAATCATTTCAGGTCACTATCTTTTACAAACTTTTCTCAGGTGACTAATAATCAATAGGTCAGAGAAAAAACTGTTCTATCATAGATTGTAAAAGGTTAATGTTATCCTCAAGACCCCAATTCAGTTAATTTAAGACAAACATAATTTTCTAAAGGTTAGGGAAAAATGCATCTCATAAACAAGAACTTTNCTTGATGTGAATTTCAGCATGAGCTGTGAATGGGATGAGAGATCTGGGTGCCTACAACTGTAGAGACCAGGGTCTGGGTACCAGCTGCTGGACAGACCAAGTATCTATGGACAGCCAGTGAAGAAATCCATGTGTGTCTGTGCATCTGTGTATGCAGCCATAGCGAACTCTAATCACAGGCAAGGGGAAGAACTGTCTTGTGCAAGACGGTATTTGGACTGCCATTTACTTGTTATAACATCTGCAGTTTTTTTTCCTGCAGATGGATAGACAAATACAAGTTTTAAGACTGTTAGAGTGAAGCTCATGTATTGATGTATCTGAAGGTTCATTGGACTGCTATCTTCTTCAGCTGCTATGTTTCGAAACTACAGTTCTTTCTTTCTTTCTTTCTTTCTTTCTTTCTTTCTTCCCTTTTGTACTGTTTTCCTTTTTTCAAGTTAAGGGAAAGGCTTGGACCTCCCTTCCTTTCCAGGTTTTTTCTTAAAAAGTATAAATAACATATCAATAGCTATTTCACAGACCTGAAAATATTTCAAATCTCTTTGTACAACACTAACAAAATAAACCAGAATGTGTTTAACACAACATGAATTAAACATTACAGTAAAATAATAAATTAACAGCATCCCTAAAAACAGTAAGTATTCTAATGTAGAAAACTTTATTTCTACAGAGGATTGGAAGAGGAAAGCAATTGTGATATTATAAACTTTGCTTATTTTCAGTGAAAAATAATCAAAAAGAAAGGATTTTTTTTAATTGAAAAATTGTAGTTAGACTTTTAGACAGGGAAAGGAGAAAATTAATATCCGTCACTGAAAGATATTAGAAGTGCAATACATTTTTCCCTTCTTTTCTATATTCTCTTTTCTCCCTTCCTTCCAAAAGAAACAAATGAGAAAAGGAAAGAGAAAAAGAAGATAAAAAAAAAAAGTACTGTCCTTACTATTAATGCATGAAAATAATGGAGTACATATTAATCTGAAAAACATTAGGAACTTCAGTGTTGTATTTCTTATTTTATGGAACTTCTTTCCTGCTAATGAACTTCCAGTTGACAAAATTTTCACTACCACTAGTAATACATCTAGAAACCAGTGGGTAAAAGATACTTTTTCATTGTTTTTGCAATATCTTTTTCTTGACCAATGCTTTCCTGTAAAGTCACATCATTCTCTGTGATCATCATTTTGGATAGATAAGAAATTAATTTCCATCATAGATTATAAAATGTCAATTTCCTTTTTCAGGCTAATCTTCATAATGGAGTTATTAGCTGAAAAGAGATCAATCATTTCAGGTCACTATCTTTTACAAACTTTTCTCAGGTGACTAATAATCAATAGGTCAGAGAAAAAACTGTTCTATCATAGATTGTAAAAGGTTAATGTTATCCTCAAGACCCCAATTCAGTTAATTTAAGACAAACATAATTTTCTAAAGGTTAGGGAAAAATGCATCTCATAAACAAGAACTTTTCGTGTTTCACAGAAAGCCATAGGCCTAAACAATGGAGCTTCAACTGATTAAAAATATTTTCAGTTTACAACACAGAACACAATATGTATTACACTGCTAGTCAAGTTTTATTTTAAAGTTTTCTGTGCATGTTGTGCTTTTCTTCACATAAACAAATCCCTCTGAAGGATTTTGCCAATTGAAAAATAATTGGGGCTCCCTAAGCCCTATCCCAATAAAATGACAGATATCCCTGACTGTAGCTATTTCCACTTCCTCCTGCTACCATCACATTTTTACTTTGCTTACTTTTAACAAGTAGAGACATTATCTAAGATCCCACTCCCTTTATTTCTCTTCTGTAATGAAATTCTGAGAATTTAGAATGCTCTGAAGAGTCTAGTCCTGACCTAGTTCCTTGTAGCATCAGGTTTTTATCCTTCTTCTGGTTTTAGTACAAGCTTGAAGAAATTGGGATCAGGGTTTTTTTTGTGGTCTTTTCCAGAGTCAACTAATCTTAACTCTCCTCTTCTTCCTCTTTTAATAGAATAAATTGTTTAGCTGTGAATAGAGACTGAATATGGGAATGAACAACTGGAACCTGTCACCATGATACATGATATCTATCACTTATTGTGTGTTTACAGGTTTGTGGTTTCAATACTGAATGATTTTGATGATGGTACTAGTGCACCCTGCAGTTCACAGAGTTGCTGCCTTGTTCTTGTACCACTTCAGGCATCACATGAGTAGATTCAAACCTATTATAGTCCTGCTACTGTACAAGAGAAGGAAATAAAATAAAATTACATTGTTAGATTACCTCCAAAGAGGAGGCTTAGGAATATTTTATATTAATGTATTTCTATAGAAGAAGAATATTTTTAAGAATTTTCCTTGGAGGAAGAATCTTTTAAAATTTGACTGCATTCATTATTACACAAGAGGGGGTCTGCTCACCTCTGCAGAATAAACTGTGATTCTATTTCCATGGTTAACTGTATCATCATAAGGAGATAACTCTGGTTCCTAGTGTTCTGAGTGCTACAGAGTCCGTCCACATCTAGGACTAGTTTAGGATTAACCTCCTCAGGAGCAGGTTGGCATGTGCAAGCTTCATAACACTTGGCCCAGGTTGCCTCTGGGTCCCATAGGATTCTCCTGTGATTCCTGTGAATAATCTGTTCATTGTAAAATGAATCATCTATATAATGTTTAAAATTTTACTAATGTTGAATACACATAAAATGTCATTTTAAGGGAACCTTGCTCTCAGCTTATATATATATGTAAGCTGACACCAATGATGAAGTTGCTAAGCCACTATCCATCATATTTCAGAAGTTGTGGCAGTCCAGTGAAGTTCCTGCTGACTGGAAAAGGGGAAACATAACCCCCATTTTTAAAAATGGAAAAAAAGAAGACCCGGGAACTACAGGCCAGTCAGTCTCACCTCTGTGCCTGGGAAGATCACGGAACAGATCCTCCTGGAAGCTATGCTAAGGCACATGGAGGACAGGGAGGTGATTCAAGACAGCCAACATGGCTTCACCAAGGGCAAGTCCTGTCTGACTAACCTAGTGGCCTTCTCTGACAGAGTGACTACATCAGTAGACATGGGAAGGGCTACAGATGTCATCTGTCTGGACCTCTGTAAGGCCTTTGACATGGTCCCCCACAACATCCTTCTCTCTAAACTGGAGAGGCATGGATTTGATGAGTGGACTGTCTGGTGGGTGAGGAATAGTTGGATGGACACATCCAGAGGGTAGTAGTCAACAGCTCAATGTCCAGATGGAGATTGGTAACGAGTTGTGTCCCTCAGAGGTCCATATTGGGACCGGTATTGTTTAATACCTTCATCAATGACATAGATAGTGGGATCAAGTGCATCCTCAGCAAGTTTGCAGATGACACCAAGCTGAG